>JARHVA010007696.1:0-372500 GCA_037957365.1 Torreya grandis | reverse complement strand
AGAAGTGAATCCCATGTAGCTAAGTTTGAATATGTGAATCTAGGCATGCATATGTGAAACATGATCCAAAGCAATGTCCTATAATGAAATATGTAAAAATTAATCCTTACTTAAGAGATGATCAAAATCAAAATACTATGTTGAAATAAAATAGCTGAGTAAAGTTGAGTAAAGAGAGAGGAAAGGAATGAATACACCTCATTGGGTATGTGAACCAATGCATGAATGTGGTGACAACATATGTATGTGAATGTGCATAGTGATCATATCATTGAATAACTTGAATTGAGATTATGGCTTGCTTAATCCTCATATGGGTGGCTCAAGAACTCAATCTAATTTTGAATCCATCATTGCCCACCCCTTATTAGTAGATCCTAATCTCTATGAATATCTTGGATAAGACTGTAAGTGTGTCTAACCATCTCATGTAGGTGGCTCAAGAACTTAAGTAGGCCATGACTCCATCATTCCCCCCCTATGTGAAGTAGATGCATCTATAAATTAACTAACAAAGTGCTAAAAGTATCTAAGTAAATATAATTATGTATTTGGCTCTATGGCCAATCAAGTATATTAGGTGGCTCTGGGACATTTATGAATGTCAACCACTACAAATGGAGTAAGGCATGAGTCTGGCGATAACCTAGAATGTGATGGAAAATGTATATAATGTATATATAGAGTTTTCCATAACATCTAATCAACCTATCTTAAAATGGGTATATGGAAACCAATGTGCCACACACATGCCCCCAATTTGGTTTTTGAGTATATTGAATCTAAATCAAGAATGTAATTTTTGAATCTATGTAATTGCTCTAAATGTATGAGTGATCATGTTGTACATGATGCCATTAAATTTGAGCATGTAGTTTGAATGAGTTGAAATGAATGTATTTGAGTTAAATTTGAACATAACTACTAAACATGTGACTGTATTTATGCAAATTTGTATTTTACTTGGTGTATTGGTCTAAATGATATGGATTGTCCTAAAGTTGGGGATACTTGATAGTAGTTCCCTATACTAGATAGTATTTCACTATGGCATTAGTGTCCTAATCTAGGCACTAATGACTATCTGGTATGGTTTTTATGTGATTTAGACTAAATTCTAAACTTTTGTTCTCTTCTGTGTTTGCCTTGAGTTTGATATCTAAAATTGAGCTTGTGTGTTAAAATGTATCTATGAAAAACAATGTAGGATCTTGATCACTGTGACAAACCCATATGAATTCCCCCTATTTTGATGGTAGTTGCAAAACATGTGTAAGAACTAGCCTCTAAATAAGTAGCTCTACAAAATGTTTTATCCATAGCATGTGCATTATATTCCAATATAATGTATATACATAACATTAGAATGTAAATGTAATATGTATGTTGTAATCTAACATTATACAAGAGTGTAAAGATGGATGTGATCAATGCATAACATAAAATATAATTAACTAACTCTAGGGGATGGGGAATGATGTCCATCATGGTTCCCAAATAGGGAGGGTAGATGCATGAGGTCCCCCATGGCATCAAAAACTTGTGTGTGTGTGTGTGTGTGTGTGTGTGTGTGTGTGTGTGTGTGTGTGTGTGTGTGTGTGTGTGTGTGTGTGTGTGTGTGTGTGTGTGTGTGTGTAACAAGTAAATACAAGTGTCATGGTGTAGAGGTATATAAGGAAGAAAAAACACACAATCCCATGAGACACATAAAAGGTTGGCAAAGGGGTCATAATACAAGGGACATGGGCACATGTCACTAAATATGATAATAAATACATACAAGGACATGTTCAAATTTCCACATACGTAAATAATAAGTAATTTTTTTAGATCCACAAAAAGGGACATGTTCAAATGTCTACATATAAAATCAATAAAGAGCACACACAAGGTACATGGGCACATGTCTAAAGAATACAAATAGAGAATTAGTGTAGAATCCAAAGAATAATGGCATATTAAAATGCCCTCGAATATGAAAGAAGCATAGGAACACAATCAAGTCTAACCTAGGAACTAGAAATAAAAGCATGTAGAACTATGTAATACAAATCTATGTAGATGTTAAGATGCATATATACTGAGTCTAACTAGTGATAGTTGGTAAAAAAAAATATGATAAATGAGGAGAAATGATCAATATCAAGATAAATCAATGCTTAAATTAGAATGTATAGTATGTAAAGTCTTAAAGATAAAACCTAGTTATATAAATTATGTAGAAGATACCCTCTATGGGTAGATGTATCAAATGTATAAATCTAGATCGATGTAAATGCCCCTAATGAGTATATGATAGCTAGTCTATATCAGTGTAGTGAACCAAAATCCTATCTATAATATGCAATAAATTGACAAGAATAAGTGAAGCATATATGTATGATAAAACTAACTATATTAGGATAGTTATCAATATGCAATATCTGCCAAGTAGTAAAAATGTAAACATAAAAATACATACAATCTATAAAAAAAAATTATGTTTTTGAAATATTTGAATGTTTTTTGTATTTTAACATGTTATATAGTTTTTGTGTTTTTTGGCTATAAGTTATGTACATGTAAATGAAAATAAACTATCTACAAGGAGTGAGAGAGAGAGAAGGAATTATTTACAAGATTAGGAACCATACTAACTGATGAATCTCATGGGAGACTCACTATCATAGTTACATGTATTGAAAATAATAATGATTATATCTCATGTAATGTGATTGATATATTGTAGTTTAATTTTGTTGTAGTGGTAATTTAAGTATTTTTCCTCATCGAAATCATAATATTTTTCAACATCAAAATCATGATAACCTAGAATGCTAGAGGGAATTGCCTCATACTATGGAGTTGACCTTTATGAAATGTGTTTTTGCATATTGATTGTGATTTTTCCTTTTGAAACTATGATGATTTTAGACATATGATGTTGTGGAGGCTCTTTTGATACAAAACCTTATTTGAGAATGTTTGTTGGCTAAGCATGATTTTGAATTTACAACTTAAGATCTTGTTCTTTCTGTAACATGTCCTTTGTATCTAGTTTTTTTGCCTTGACAAACTATATCTATTATTGATGTGCCTTAGGATGTTTAACAAATCCCAAACCCTGTTGACCAATATTATCAACTTCTATAATAGGAGAAGTAATGCCTTAGGCCTGCTTTCCCAAACCTTGACCATGATAATCAAACTATTGTGGATATTTGTGACCATATTTATACCATATTGAATGTTGAGCCTCACTTTGGAGAGGTTGGGTTACTTGATTTATTTATGCTTGTTATACTATTTCTTGATCTGATTATATTTTTGGAACCTTCTATTATTCTTAGTTATGCTTTGGTAACTATTTTTGTATTTTTTTAGTTTTACTCTTTTTGAATTTGTAGATGTGTTGGTGTATGTTGTTTGGATGAAGTGTCACTATATGAGTCATCCTTATCCATTATCTATTATATTTTATTTTCAATGATAAACATGAATTAGTATGGTGCCCATGTATTCTATGATATGCACAAAAATATCAGGATCTCATTAGGTGTAGAGGGGGTAGGTTGATCAACTTAGCTTTAATCATGTCCCTTAGTTTCTCACTTGAATTCTTATTTGACCTTTGAATAATTTTTGAATCATTAGTTGGAGATGTATTTTGTTTTGATATGTAACATTGTTTGCCTCAAATTGACTATATGTAGATGCATACACATGATTTACACTATTGTGCCCTGGAGACCTTTGTCTTATATATTGATTTTCCAATGTTGTAATATATTTATGTAATAGTTGATTCTTATTTTTTAAACATATAACTATCTTCTTCTACTGATAATTTGATAACATAGAGTCTCACAAGTTCAAACCCTAGTTGTTTTTTATTGAACATGTAGCCACACACCCTATAGGGTAGAGGTGTGAATAGACTAAGTATGGGGATTAGTGACATTGGTATACACTACATCATCTCATGGAGGAGTGATATCATGGACCTAATTATCACACTTATGGAGATTAGGAGAAGGATATTCTTTATTGTGTATAAGATATGACATTGAAAGTTGAAATATAGTTGTTAGATTATGTGCTAAACAATCTATGTGTGTATGGGTTTTCTTGTTAATGTAATTACACATATGAAAAAGATAATATGTTATGAGATATGAAATATTGAAATTGATATAAATCATCATCTATACATGTGTTTATGTCTTTTCTAAGTTCATTCCAAATTAAAGGGAACAAGCATGCAAAGGAAAGTATAAACATTAATTCAAAAAGTGATTAATTTATTTTATAATTATGATCATGATTGTATAAAATAAAAATTAGAAGATGCATGGATCTAAAATCTAAGTATAAATAGAAAAAGATACAAACCCTAAGTGTGTTTAGGGTTAGGGTTGTGTTAAACCAAGGGTTACTATACAAAAAAATTAAATTAGAATTAAATAAATGAAACCATAAATTGTGATTGATTTAATTATCTATGTTGTCTAAAAATTTAGAAAATTAGAAGTATTCAACTCTAATTTATCACAAAAGAAATGGATTAATGCAAACTAGGGATTGAAGAAATATTATATTAAATGGTTTAGATGCTTAAATTAGTCAAACAAATATGTAATAATTACGTATTAATTTATTTTAATTTTGACCTTGTTTAACTTTCTAATAATAGACATAAATAGAGACTTAACTAAAAATTGACTATCATGAACGATCTAGGTTCTAAAAGTTGAGATCTGGATAGTAGTCTACATTGTCAATAGGATTATGGTTTTTGTCTACTCAATGGATAGTAATGCCCAATATAGATAGTAGTGACATATATGTGTAGTTTCCTTAATTTAGTAATAATTTCCCCTTCGTGAGATTATTCCTATTTTTTGGGAGCACCTGCACCTGCGTCTAAATGTCTTATTCTTGCATGATCAAAACCTAGAGCTCTATGTTGTACCTAGAAAGCATATTTTGATGTGCAAACCCTAATATCCTTGAAAGTATGGCATGATAAATAATTTTGTGTGTGTTAGTAATATGGACTGGACATTCTCAATACCCTATTGTGTAGACAGTTGCTTACAAACTAATACTTTGAAGAGGGATCAATCCTGATGTAGTTTTCCCACCTAGTGCTTGATGTATGTGCAAGTGAATGATAGAATGATAGTGGCCTTATATTATTTTAATCTGATTGAGCTTTGAAATGATTTAAAACTAAGAATAGGGATATTTTAGATAGTAATATGCAAAAATCTGGGCATAATAAAGATTAAATACCTTGATTTTGCAAAAATTTATCTTTGGTTTGAATAGCTTTTGTATCTATTTTCCATCTAGTGAATAAAGGTAGATTAGACTTGTATTTATAGGGTTTTTTTGCTTGTGTAAATAATAAAATGATCTTAGGCTGACCTTATAAGGTGCACACATTTGAAACACTATCTATTTGGAAGAGCTAGGGCTAATGACAGTAGCACCCAATTGGGGACACTAGCATCATGTGGCTTTAGTGTCCCAAATGTGGCATTAATGTCCTTTTTATAGACTACTAAGAAATTTGTATTTTGGTCTAAGATGATACTTCTAAAACTGTGTTTTGATAAAATGTAGGTGACTATGGTCTATTAAATTATTGAAAAAGTAAGTATAATGTTCAAGGATATGTTTATGGCTAGCCTAGGGATAGGTTAACTCAAGCAACACTCTTAGCATCCAATTACCACTTTTAGGTAATTACATTTGCCCTTCCCTTTATTCTAATAATGTAGCAAATAAAAATTACTGGTATAAAGGAAAAATAAGCATACATGGACTTATCTTGGAAGTGAAGCCCATGTAGGTAAGTTTGAATATGTGAATCTAGGTCTGTGTATGTGAAACATGATCAAAAGCAATGTCCTAAAATGAAAGATGCAAAAAATAGTCCTTACTTAAGATATAATCAAAACCAAAAGACTATGTTGAAATAAATATACCTAAGTAAAACTAATTAAAGAGAGATGAAAATAATGAATACACCTCATTGGGTATGTGAACCAATGCATGAACTTGGTGAAAACCTCTATGTGTGAATGTGTATAGTGATCATATCATTAAATAACTTAAACTGAGTTGATGGCTTGCTCAATCCTCATATGGGTGACTTAAGAACTCAATCTAGTTTTGACTCCATCATTTCCCACCCCTGCTTAGAGGATCTTGATCTCTATAAATAACTTGGATAAGACTATAAGTGTGTCTAACCCTCTCATGTAGGTGGATCAAGGACTCAAGTAGGCCATGACTCCATATTCCCCTTATGTAAAGTAGATTCATTTGTAACTAAACTACATAAAGTGTTGAAAATATCTAAATCAGTTTAGTCTAACTATGTATTCAACTTCACAACCATTTGGGTAAATTAGGTGGCTCTGAGCCACTCAGGAATGCCAACCACTAAAGCTGGAGTAAGGCATGAATATGGTGACAACTTAGAATGTTGTATAAAATGTATATAATATAGAGAATGACATGGAATTTGTCATTCCATCTAATTAACTTATCTGAAGCTAAGTATATGGAAATTATGTGTCAGGAACATGGCCCCAATATGGTATCTGAGTATACTAAATCTATATCAAGTATGTAATAGTTAAATCTATGTAACTAAAATAAATGTGGGATTGACCATGTCATGCATGATGCCCCAAAATTTGAGTAATTGGTATGAATCTGAATTGAAATGAATATTTTGAAGATAAATCTAAACATAACTATCAAACATGTGGCAATATCTATGCTAGTATGTAGTGTACTTAGTGTACTAGTTTGAATGATATAGACTATCCTAAAGCTAGGGCTATTGGAAAGTAGCATCCTATAGTGGATAGTAGTGCCTTACGGTGCTAGTGCCCCAATTTGGGTGTTAATGACTACCTAGTCTAATTTTTGTGTGATCTAAACTAACTATTGAGTCTCTATTTTTTTCTATATCTACCCTGAGTTTAATGTATGAAACTAAACTTGTGTGTTGAAATGTATTTGTGAATAGAAAACTAGGAACCTGATCTCTGTGACAAACCCTTATTAATGACCCCTCTTTTAAGGTTAGCTATAAAACCTATGTAAGAAATACCTTCTAAATAAGCAACTTTTCAAAATGTGTTAGCTAGAGCATGTGCATGATATCCCAATATAATGTATAAACATAACATCATAATGTAAATGTATCTGAGCATAAGTAGGTAATGTAAGATGTATGTTGTAATCTATCATTGCACAAGGATGTCAAGTTAGATGCAATCAATATATAATAGTAAACTATGAGTGACCACCTAGGGGATGGGGATTGAAGTCCATCACAACACCCAAATAGGTTAGGTAGATGCATGATATCTTTCATGGTATCAACAACTAGTGCGGGTATGTAACAAGCAAATACAAATATCATAGTATAGAAGCATATAAAGAAGCAAACATGCAAGCTCATGATTCATGTAAAATATAGACCAAGGGGCCATAATATAATGGACATGGGCACATGTCACTAAATTTGAGAATGAAAACATATAATGACATGTTCAAATGTCTGCATATGCAATAACAAAAAAATCGGTTTAGAGGCACATAGAAGGACATGTTCAAATGTCTGCATATAGAAGTAGGAAATATCACACACAATGGACATGGGAATATGTCTAAGGCATACAAATAAATAAGTAGTATAGAAACCAAAGAACAATGGCATATTCAAATTCCCTCAAAGATGTAATAAGAATAGGGAACAAAATAAAGTCTAATCTAGGAACTAGAAATGAAAGCATGTATAACTGTATCGTACAAATCCATGTAAATGCTAGGATGCATATATATTAAGTCTAACTAGTGATAGTTGACAAAAATCTTGATTAATAAAGAGAAATGATCAGAGAGATGAAAATAATGAATACACCTCATTAGGTATGTGAACCAATGCATGAACTTGGTGAAAACCTCTGTGTGTGAATGTGTATAGTGATCATATCATTGAATAACTTACACTAAGTTGATGGCTTGCTCAATCCTCATATGGGTGACTCAAGAAATCAATCTAGTTTTGACTCCATCATTTTCCACCCCTGCTCAGAGGATCTTGATCTCTATAAATAACTTGGATAAGACTATAAGTGTGTCTAACCCTCTCATGTAGGTGGATCAAGGACTCAAGTAGGCCATGACTCCATATTACCCCTATGTAAAGTAGATTCATTTGTAACTAAACTATGTAAAGTGTTGAAAATATCTAAATCAATATAGTATAACTATGTATTCAACTTCGCAACCATTTGGGTAAATTAGGTGGCTCTGAGCCACTTAGGAATGCCAACCACTAAAGTTGGAGTAAGGCATGGATATGGTGACAACTTAGAATGTTGTATAAAGTGTATATAATATAGATAATGACATGGAATTTGTCATTCCATCTAATCAACTTATTTGAAGCTAAGTATATGGAAACTATGTGTCAAGCACATGGCCCTAATATGGTATATGAGTATACTAAATCTAGATTAACTATGTAATACTTGAATCTATGTAACTAAAATAAATGTGGGATTGACCATGCCATGCATGATGCCCCAAAATTTGAGTAATTGGTATGAATCTATATTGAAATGAATATTTTGAAGATAAATCTAAACATAACTATCAAACATGTGGCTATATATATATATGAAAGTATGTAGTGTACTTGGTGTACTAGTTTGAATGATATAGACTATCCTAAAGCTAGGGCTATTGGAAAGTAGCATCCTGTAGTGGATAGTAGTGCCTTATGGTGCTAGTGCCCCAATTTGGGTGCTAATGACTACCTAGTCTAATTTTTATGTGATCTAAACTAACTATTGAGTCTCTATTTTTTTATATATCTACCTTGAGTCTAATGTCTGAAACTAAACTTATGTGTTGAAATGTATTTGTGAATATAAAATTAGGAACTTGATCTTTATGACAAATCCCTATGAATGCCCCCTCTTTTGAGGTTAGTTGTAAAACCTATGTAAGAAATACCTTCTAAATAAGTAACTTTTCAAAATGTGTTAGCCAGAGCATGTGCATGATATCCCAATATAGTGTATAAACATAACATCATAATGTAAATGTATCTAAGCATAAGTAGGTAGTGTAAGATGTATGTTGTAATCTATCATTGCACAAGGGTGTCAAGATAGATGAAATCAATATATAATGGTAAAATATGAGTAACCACTTAGGGAGATGGGGATTGATGTCCATCACAACACCCAAGTAGGATAGTTAGATGCATGATATCTTTCATGGTATCAAAAACTAGTGCGGGTATGTAACAAGCAAATACAAGTATCATAATATAGAAGCATACAAGGAAGCAAACATACAATCTCGTGAGTCATGTAAAATATAGGACAAGGGGCAAAAATATAATGGACATGGGCACATGTCACTAAATTTGAGAATGAAAACATATAAGGACATGTTCAAATGTTTGCATATGCAATAACAAAAAATTTGGTGTAGAGGCACATAGAAGGACAAGTTCAAATGTCTGCATATAGAAGTAGGAAATATCACACACAATGGACATGGGCATATGTCCAAGGCATAGAAATAAATAAGTAGTATAGAAACCAAAGAACAATGGCATATTCAAATTCCCTCAAAGATGTAATAAGCATAGGGAACAAAATAAAGTCTAATCTAGGAACTAGAAATGAAAGCATGTATAAATGTATAGTACAAATCTGTGTAAGTGCTAGGATGCATATATACTAAGTCTAACTAGTGATAGTTAACAAAAATTTTGATTAATGAAGAGAAGTGATTAGTATCAAGATAAATCAATGTGTAAACTACAATGTATAGTATGTAAAGATAAAACATGGTAGTATCAACTATGTACAAGATGCCCCCCAAGTGGGTAGATGTTTTAAATATATAAACCTAGATTGGTGTAAATTACTCCAATGGGTAAATGATTGTTTATCTAGATCATTATAATGGATCAAAGTACTATCTAGAATCTATAAGAAGTCAACAAGAATAAGTGAAGCATATGTGTATGATAAAACTGACTATATTAGGATAGCTAGAAATATGCAATATCTATCAAGTAGTAGAAATGTAAACATACCAATGCATACAATCTATAAAAATTTTATATTTTTGAAATATTTGAATGTTTTTATATTTTGAAATATTATATTATTTTTGTGTTTTCTAAGTATAATATATGTACAAGGAAATGAAAATAAAAAATGTATAAGGAGCAAGAGAGAGAAGGCATTATGTATAAGGGTAGGAACCATACTAACCAATGAGTCTCATGGGAGACTCACCATCACCATGACCTATGTCGAAGAGGGGAATTATGATCATGTGTGTGGTGTGAAATGGAAACTATGAGACCATGATTTGGTGTGATGTATAATCTTAATATGAAGCTGCCTAAGTAATGATGCTATGATGTTGTGGCACTGACTTTGATGCCCTATAAACTATAGGGGTCTTAGGGACCTATCTAGTAGAAGTTAAAGATGTAGGTTATGTAGGTGCCTTGTGATGATAACTCATAGAACCAAATATAACTAATATCAATGTAAATAGATTAGAAGAAAGACCTCTAGAACTTGTGATGTATCTATATTCCAAATCTCTATTTAATAATGGTATCAATGGGAGATTATACATGTGTATAAACATTTTATAAGTATACTTGGCCTACTTTGAGGACTCTATTGAACACTATGATGTATGCATAGGATTTATACTCTTTATTTTAACATATAACCATGCAATATGTAAAAATGTTGATGAGAAACATGTGAAATACACCCCTAGGTAAAAATGCCTAAAAACACCCATGCTTGGAGTTATCCAATGCATAGAGGGAGGATAGAGATATGCATGAGATAATATATCTTGGGTGGACTATACTAGTAGTTGGATCACATCTGGTGTATAGGGTTAGGTGTACTAACATAACCTAAATTATTAATGTCTTAGGTTTATGAGAGGCTCTCATTGACATGTTTGAGGACACCATAAATAGCAATGTGTACCCTGCATAAGAGGAGGGCACTATATGATATGCATAGTTCATAGACATGGTTGGGCCTATGTGGACTGCCTTAGATCTATATGTATTGGGTAGCTATATCTATGATCTATAAAGATCCATGGTGTGGCTAGAAGATGTAGGGGTAGAGATTCATATGGGACAAGAGGAGTTATAAGGTCTACAGGGGCCATACCATCATCTAGGGAGACAAGTTCTCATAGTGTACGAGAGATAGGCATAGCCCAGGCTAGCTGAGGTTGAGCATGATAGGTAGCTAGGATAAAATGAAAGGGGAATCTATAGAGAGAGGTAGCCACACCAAGGACCACCACCACCAAGAGGAGCATGATCTTTCAGAGGGCCATAGAGGCCATTTATATGAATAGGTAGACAAGTGTATTTAAAAGATAGAACTTTAATTTTGTACTCATCCTTAGCAATAGTATATGTGACTAACATATGTGTTTTGTGTGTTTGTATAGGAGACCAACCTAGCTAGACTAGACCCTAAGTGGACCTACTATTAAGGGAGTTAGTCCTTGATGTGGTGATGATACCACTGATGTAGTGGGTCTCATATTTACCAGCACTATCAGCACCACTAATTAAAGAAATTAGTTTTCCCTCATCCATTCAAAGTAGGTGATACATTTCTCCTTTTTGACAAGGAGCACCGTAATAAGGGTAAACTCACTCACAAGTTTTTTGGCCCCTTCATCATCACTACCTCTCTATAGAATGGGGCTTATCATCTCTCAAACCTCAAAGGCAATCCCCTATGGCACTTAATCAACGGGTTCTACCTCAATAAATTTCATGTTTAGGGCCTATGTGGCCCTCCAAGAAAGTTGCTTATGGTGGTAAGGTGAACCTTTCCTCTCTTATAGCACCACTAACTGACATGCCACTTGTATATGTATGTGCACATGGGTTCTTTATTAGAAGTTCATAATATTTAGTCACATGTATTTAGTAGTCTATATTAGATGAAGCATACACATCACACATAAAATCATATACACACATGTGCTAATAATGAGAAAGAGTTGTGTGTGTGTGTGTGTGTGTGTGTGTGTGTGTGTGTGTGTGTGTGTGTGTGTGTGTGTGTGTGTGTGTGTGTGTGTGTGTGTGTGTTTGTGTGTGTGTGTGTGTGTATCAAAAATACATGTTGTTTCTTTAGGTACATCACATGGCTTCCTTTGAGCCTAGGCTCATAATCCCCAAAATTACCATATGTGTGGTTATACCTATGATGATATCCCAATTAGCCTATGACTAGAATTTATCTATGATAATCATGCCTCCAATGGACACCTTAATCTCTACCTAATGAATAAATGAGCCATAGTCTACTCCAAGGTAGCCAATCAATTTGCCCCATCTCCAGGCATGTTCACTCCTCTAGTCTGATTTCAAGATAACTTAGCCCATAGCTGGTTGATCTTTGCCTCTACTTTAGCCAATCATTCCTTAGCTCATGTTGTAGCTATCTCATGTTATGTTTCATCTATATCAAGTCATGTTATGACCACCTTGTGTCATGTTGAATCTAACTCTATTTATGGTATCTGGTGTCATGCCCTCTCCATATTAAGTGAGGATCATGTGCCCACCTACCAGAAGTTATTTTATGGCTTTGACCCCACTGGTAGATGTAGTACCCACTCTATAAATGGTGTAGCCACCACATTATGTAATATATCCCTTAGTAGTAGGTCCACTTGGGGTCTAATCTAGCTAGGTTGGTCTCTTGCACACACACACAGAGCACATATGTTAGTCACATATTAGCTCTTGCTAAAGATGAGTACAAATATAAATTACTATCTATAAAATATACTTATCTTACCTAGTTGTGTAGATGGCCTCTGTGTTCCTCCATCAAGTCGTGTTCCTCTTGGTGGTGGTGGTCCTTAGCATAAACTCCTCTCTCTACCACTTCCCCCCTCACTCTATCTCAATTACCCATTGTGCTTAGTCTTAGCTATCTTAGGTTGTGACCATCTCTCCCATGCTTCCAGTTATTGTCTCCTTGAATGATGGTATGGCCCATGTGGACCTCAAAACTCCTCCTATCCCACATGGATATCTACCCCTACATTCTGTAACCATACCATGGATCTGTATGGATCATAAATGTATCTACCCATTACATTTAGATCTAAGGTGGTCTACATGGGCTCAACCCTTTTTATGAACCAGAGATCCCATATAGTTCCCTCTTATAGTATAGGGTATGCATCGTTACCCCATGGTGTCCTTGACCATGTTAGTGGGAACCTCTTGTAAGCCCAAGACATGAGTAAGTTGGGTTATGTTTGTCTGTTTGACCCTATTCTCTTGATGTGATCTAGTTGTTGGTATAATGCACCTAAGATATACCATCCCCATACATATCTATGTCCTCCCTCTACACATTGGACAACTCCTATCCAAGATAGTGGTATTCACCCTATACTCTAGCCGACATAGAGCCTCTTAACCATTATGCCTACTATAACTATCCATAGTGGTGGTAACCTAAGAAATAGTTATGTGATATTTACTCCATAACTATTCTACTATGGGTAGGGTCCCACTAGGTAAAATTTGGCTATGGCTATATCTTGAACCTATAGTAGCCCGATTTCTCTCCTCATAGGATCCAACCCATAGATCTATTAGACATATTCAATTCTTAGGATGACCTCTAGCTCAGGACCTAGCTAGAAAACATGTTTTTTAGGTACCCATGTAGTCACCAATGTATTCACCAGATCCTTGTAGTAACATAATGAAGGAATGTGTACCAATTTCCAAAGTCTTTCACTTTTCATGTGATCTTGGTCCTCCATAAGTAGATCATCTACCTCTTTAGCCAACCATGATGGGACTCTTTCTCTCAGTTAGCCACCTCACATGGTTTCTCTTTTTATGTTGGTTATTCCCTTGCGTATGAAGGCTCTCCCTCTTCTAGTATGCTAACTCTTCTACATGTCTTCACAAGTGAGCAACAAGTAAATATATTAATATACTAGCCATGAAATGAGTAAATGTAAGTAAAAATCATATATTTTTATCTACTTTACTTATTTTTCTTAACTATTTCCTATTTTGACCCCTTCTAAGACCTCTCAAGCTCTTTTAGGCTCCTCAAGGCCTATCCTAGGGCCTCACTACCCTAGGTAATGTATTTCTAGGCAAATTCATGGCCTATAAGTGGGATAAGCCATGGACACCATGGCTTGGCAATTCCCCAGGATGTGGTTTTACCTAGTAAGGCCATGACTCCCTAGTTAGCCCTAGGGCTCCCCATTTCTCCTCCTCTAGGGCATGGTTTATAGTGCCATTTATCCTAAATTATTTTTCTCTCCAAGAGAATCATTTTGACTACCTATTTTGCCCAATTTTTCCATTAAATCATTAAAAATGAATAAAAATGTGTTTATGGCCTCCCAAACCCCAAAAATGAATAAAATTTGTAAACATTTTGGTTAGAGGACTTACAAAAACCTTCGTATGCATATTTTTCATGCTTATGAATCCTCATTTTATCTACTTGGGATTTGGTGTCTCATAGGCTCTCATTTGGCTCTCTCAAAGTGAAAACAAGAGTTAAAATGTCTTATTTTTTACTCTTTTTGGCCCTTTTTCTTGCTTTTTGTGTGTTATTTTTGGGTGTTTTCCCCTTTTTTGCATTCAAGACTATAAAACCTCCATCTTAGGGGTTTTAGCACATTATGAGTGTAGTGATGACCTCCATTTTTTTATCTAATGCTTCCTTAGGCCCTCTCTAGCCTTGTTGTGTTCCTCAGGACCCCTTATGGGTCCCCATTGACCTCCCAGGCCCATGACCCATCTCATAGTCACCTAGGGATATAATTTACTTTTTATACTTCTTTTAGTTAGTCATTTATCTACTTTTCTATAGTCAATCCATTCTAAATCCCTCTCTCTCTCTCTCTTTTTATCATGGTTTTAGGTCAATTTTTTAGCTAGCTTTAATGGCTCAAGACTTACTCTAGTCTTGTCGATTGGTCTTCATCTTCTCTAAACTTCCCCCCACTTGCCCTTATTATCTCTTACCATGTTCAATTTTGGTTAATAGTTGTGTTTATGGATTGGTTTTTTATTTTTTCCCCTTATGTAACTCGCTTATACTACCTTGATTTGAGATTTCCTTTCGATAGTTTTTAGTCTATCATATTTGACCCCCATCATGGTTCACCTCTCAGTGGTGATTCAAATAGATGAAATTAGTTAGGGAAACCCAAGATTGACAACTATGGATTGGGTTATCGATGATACATGTGTCCATGAGCTTGTTTTATTTTGTTTCTTCCTTACCAATGAGATGAATAATCTCATCAACTATCACACAATCATTGGCACCTTGACCGATGCCTATGAGTTAGGCACGTACTATGTGTAGTTATTCTCTGACTCATTCTTAGTCACGTCTCAACTCACTAGTGTGTGTGCCATTCTTATCTCTAATTTACTCCCCTTCTTTGAGGTGGTGCATGATTTTCTCTCCATTTTTTTTGATGTCTAGTCGACCCACATCCCTCATAGAGAGAACACTAGGGTTGATGCCTTAGTGAATGCCATTCTAGATATTATGATTTGATTTGATATCACTTATGTCCCTTATTTATAGGAGTAAGAGTTGGTTTTTTGGATAACATAGCATTTTCAATCTTACCCATGGATTATGTCATTGACTTTTTCCATTGCGATCCTTATCTGGTAAGTACAGGATTACACAACACCCCTTATTCATTAAAACACCAACTAATTATACTTTGGGGGCATATGTAATTGTACTTATTATGACCCTACTCCTTTTTATGATTACACATAAGCTCATGTACACAATACCAACCCTGGTTATCCCACTTTGAGACATTTACCACCTACTTGGACCTTTCTTGCATCATATTCTCATCCCCTACACATCCTTAATCCATCTTAGTCCTTTCTCATTCTAGATAGACTCTCTAGGGACCCTTTAGGGCCCTTTCAAAGGCTCATTGATCATCCTAGGTAGATATTTAATGCAAGCTATGGCTTAGGGAGGAAATCCATGGCCTAGGTCATATATTTCCTTCATAAAATTTGTGGCCTAAGAAGTACAAGTGAAAAACACCCCTTCTTGGACCTAAATGGCTAAAATTATTTTGGTCTTTTGGAGGATTATGGTTGAGATATATGCCTCTTTCTAATTCATTTGAACTCTCTTCTCTGATATATCTCTTGAATTCTTTCTCTAATCTTCCCACTTGATCATGACATTCAAATCTTGGTTACCTCCTTGAATCTCTCTTGGTTCTTGCTTGGCACAATAGCTTTCATTATGATAGGGGATGCCCCACTCTATTTCATCTATTTTTGGTGATTCACATTTTTATCTACAATTTTCTTGAAGCTTGTGGGCTACTCCTTAATCCCTTAAGACTCCATTTCACTTGTATCCTGTGCTACTTACATCATCTCTTCCATAGATTGGCAGCTTCTCCTTCACCTCTTCCATAGCTTTTGGATCTTGGTATGGACTTAGCTCACACACATCTTGATCTCTTCCTCTCTTACTCCCTATCTTAGATAATCAATTGGTATAAATTTTGCACATCTATTTTGAGTTTGATATGAGGGAACTTTGATTTACAAAGTGAAATTATTATTTTTTTTGGTAGTAAACATGTTAGGGTTTGATTCATTTTAGTGATTTAGCTTGTTTAGAGAAGGATTAGAATATTTTTTGAACTTTATGCACTTGTATGTGGTTAAAAGATATTTTCATTACTTGAAATATTTTTCATTATATGTTATGCTTGCATTGAAAACATTTTCTCATTACATAGTAGGATTTTATATCCTCAAAAATGATATATACAACTTGTTTAAGCACTCTCTTTATTTCTTTATAAACTAGAACATTACAATGTTAGAAAACATTAGTGTAGAAAGTGAAAGATAGTTCAAACTTAGATTAGGCATAATCTTAGTGCAAGATGACAAATTAGATAAGCATTATAGATATCCTATAGCCCATGTAATCCTTGATACTTATAGCCTCTTAGTGGTTTGTTTTAGTACCCTATGTACCCCCTTGTCAAACACTAGTGGTTTTGTTTATATTCTTGTAGATACAAGAACTATAACTAGTGTTTGTGCTAGGAGTGTGACTAGAATTTGTGTTGAAACTAATTATGGGATGGGAAAAGGATACTCATATGAGACACCCTATATCTTAACCACCTGGTTAGTATGTATATACTTGAGGCATCAGTGTATTGTAGATGGGTTGGCTCGTAACTACTATAACCATAACATTCCCAATTATATGTTGTATACACCCATGTTGGGCACTACTAGGAACTGAGTGGCTATGTGTGTTGGTTCAACTTATAATGGATGCACAACATCCTCAATGGAGCTCTAAACATGGATAGTGAAACCACTAATGACTATATTTGAAGGGAATATATCCCTCTATGTGTAACCTAGGTACTGTAAGAGTGTCATGGTGTACATGTTTATGATTGACCCATTATCAACCATAATGTTATTAATAGGATGGTGGTATATATATGATTATATGAAAATTACATGTAAATCTATGTCATCATCCACATTATCCTACTCTAAAAAAGTGATAAATGGTATAGGTGGCGCTATAGTATGATACATGCCAATAATATTATGTAGTGGATGTGTCTCCTTTATAACTGTGTGATAGGAAGCTAGTAGTGGATGAGCTTGGTATGTATAATGAACACCTATTGTTCCCCCTATCTCATTATTTGTATGTTTTAGGAATGGGTCTAAAAACATCTTAAGTGGAATTGCCTCTATTTTTTATATTAGTGCCTTTATGGGTGTGTTGGAAATATTATCATTGATGTCAAAGGTCTAGCATTAGTGATAAAGGCCCCATTGCATTTCATAATGTTTTTAATATTTATATTAATGTGTGTTAATATTTATTTAATATTAATGAATATATTTTTAGTTACATATAAGTTAAAAGAGGGCCCATGGAGAAGTCAAAGAGTCACGAGGTAAAAACAAAAGAGGAATGGGATGCATTTTATCATGAAGAGTCATCTTGAGGAATTTTAATAGTTATCATGTGAAGATGAAAGAGGGTATGATACATTTTTACATTAAGGGACACTTGATGAATATGAAAATTCACCAAGATAAAGACAAAAGAGGAAAGGATGCATTTGCTTATGAAGGGTCACCATATGACTTTTTAAATACAAGGATACGAAGGGTCATGCGAGTTTGGCACCATTTTTCATGAAGTTTGAACGGTCACAAAGGGTGAATACAAAAGTTCATTTAGAAATATATAAAAAAAGGCTTGATAAGTCATTTTTAATATACAATAGAGTTATGGTTTGTATTTTTTTTTCAAAGAGAGAAAAGTAAGAGATACTGTAGAGTTATATCATTTGTTGAGTAAGCAACATTGAGATATAGTTGTGTTTTATACATAAGAGGGGTTGGTGCTCCTGTGGGTTGGTGTTCACAAATATATACAAAGGGTTGGTGCTCCTATGAGTTGGTGCTCACAAATAGTTTTTTTTATTGGTGTATGGAAAAGGGATTGGTGCTCCTGCAAGTTGGTGTTTGCAAACTTTGTAATTTGAGTTGGTTCTCATTCATATACTTGAGATTGTTCTCTGTGGTTTATACCACTTTGTGTTTCCACATAAAAATTTGGTCTCTCTCTCTCTCTCTCTCCTCTCTCTCTCTCTCTCTCTCTCTCTCTCTCTCCCTCTCTCTCTCTCTCTTTCTCTCTCTCTCTCTCTCTCTCTCTCTCTCTCTCTCTCTCTCTCTCTCTCTCTCTCTCTCCTCTCTCTCTCTCTCTCTCTTTCTTGTGTGGTGCATAGTATTGTTTCAGTTTTATTGCATATCTTGAATGTATGACTAAGTGGTTAAAGAAAAAAAATTAGATTAAGTAAAAGATATATAGTATACTTATTCACCCCACCTCTCTGTATATCTTGTGCTTAATAATTGGTATCAGAGTAAGTTCCTTTGAAAATAATTTACAGCTTGAAGGTAGATTGGGAAATCTTGATGGATAGATAACATGAAGGTTTTTTTTTTACAATTAAGGCACCTTTATTTGATGGGACAAATTATAATTTTTAGAGTATAAAGATGAAGACTTATTTGATGGCCCTTGGATTCAACATTTAGCAAGTAGTGGTGGAGGAATATGAAGAGCCACAAACACTTGTAACTACTCTGACAAAAAAGAAGGCACATGAAAATAATTCTAAATATTTATATTATATTTTATGTGGTTTATGTGAATCAGAATTTGTTAAAGTCCTACAATGTAAATCTGCTCATGAAACTTGGGTAAAACTTGAGAATATTTACAAAAGTGATGGAAAAGTTTAGTAAGCTAAGCTTCAAACTTTTAAAATATAGTTTGAGATTTTGAAGATGGAAGAGGAATAAAATATAACAAGTTATCTTTTGTGGGTTGATCAAATAGTTAATCAGATTCAAGGTCTTGGAGAAAATCTAGAAGAATGAATTGTGGTTCAGAAGGATTTGAGATCTCTATCATTGAGATATGATGCAAAAGTTTTGGCAATTGAAAAGATAAAGAATTTATCCAAGATAAAGATGGATGAGCTACATGGTATTCTTATGTCATATGAGATGTGGATCCAACAAGAGAAACCCTCAAAGAGAGAAGCTACTTTCAAGACATCAAAGAAAGAGAAGGCTAAGATTGAAGAATCAAGTGATAGTTCTAGTGATGATGAAGATGACAATGGAGCTCTCTTCATTTGCAAGGCAAAAAAGGGCATGGGTAAATATCAAGGAAAATTACCTTTTAAATGTTTTAATTATGAAAAGATTGGACTTTTTTAGCTAAGTGCCTAGATAAGGGTAATGGTGACAATGAAGAAGGAAAGTATACATATAACAAGAATTTCAAAGGAAAATTCAAGAAGGGATTCAAGAATAAGAGTTTGTATTATAGAGATCCTAGCTCAACCGAAGATAGTGGAGTTAGTTATTCAGAAGAAGAAGAGATTCTATTCATGGTCATATATGAAGATGCTTTTGTAAGCAAAAGTATAGATGATCAAGAAGAAGAACATGATGAATCCAAAGTTAACCTAAAAGGATATCTCATTTGTGCCTTAAAATATTTAAAATATATTGAGAAGAAGAATCAAAGATTAAAGCTCCAGATCAAGAAAAATGAAAAAGAGTCAAAGAAAACAATTGAATATCTACAACCACCCTATGAAGAAGCCAAGAAAAATGAAGAAGATTTAATGGCATAGTTAAAAAAAGTAAGTAAAGAATGTGAAAGGTTTTTTATTGAAATTGCTTCTTTAAAAGTATATCTTTAGAAAATAAATAAAGCAATCAATGATAGAGTAGCCAATGATTCAAAATTTGAGAATAACACAAAATATGTTGATTAAGATATTAGAAAGTCAAAGATCAATGTCAGATAAGATAGGTATCAAATTTAAAAAAGAGAAAGGGGAGGCCACTACTTTCATAGATAAGGAAAAAGGAAAGATCTATACTGAAGCTCTTACAAAAGAGGAAATAAAAAGGGAAGAATTTAAGAATACAGAAGACATCTCAAACAAAGAAGGCTAGAAGAAACAAAGCTACAAAAGGTAATCAGGTTAGAGATATAAAAACATGTCCTATTTTTATGGTTACTATTT
This sequence comes from Torreya grandis, assembly GCA_037957365.1. NCBI lineage: Eukaryota > Viridiplantae > Streptophyta > Pinopsida > Cupressales > Taxaceae > Torreya > Torreya grandis. The sequence continues at coordinate 351,740 of JARHVA010007696.1, read as the reverse complement.
TTATTATAATGGATATGGTCATAATAAAATAGAATATTGAAAAATACCTAACAATTTCAGAAACTAGGAGAAGGAAAATCATACAGAGTCAAGTAAAAGCCACAACTCTTTTGCTCCTCTATCAAGATTTAATGAAGAGGCCATAATATGTTACAAGTGAAATAACTTTAAACACATAGCCTAGTACTGTAAGGGAAAATTTGAGTTAGTCAAGAAGGACCAGAGTTTCAAGGCTCCATTCATCAAGAAGAAAGTTCAAATAAGTTCATGGTAGAAGAAATAACCTAAAAAATATATGTTGGTACAGACATATTTGCATGAAAGAAATGAAGAAAAGCCATGGTTCATTAATAGTTGATATTTGAAGCACATGATAGGATAAAAAATCAAGTTCATAACCTTGAAGATGATCAATGGTGGCATAGTTAAATTCAAAGATAATACTACTTTTAGAATTGCCAGAAAAAGTACACTAAGTTTGTATAATAGTAGAACTAAAACTAAAAAATATTTTGTATGTAGAAGGTATTAAGCATAATATTTTGAGTATAAGTCAAATGTGTGATCAAAGGCACATACTAAAGTTTTATTCAAAATGTTTTAAAATTAGGAGAAAAGATTCAAATGTATTGGTTGCAGATGCTCAGAGAACATGCAATAATTTGTATATGTTATCAGACATCAAAGGTCAAAGACGTTATTTGAGTTAGATTAAAGAATTTGGCTATGTCATAGGAGAATGGGAGACATAAATTTTTACAATCTTGTCAACATCAGCAAGAAGTAAGTAGTAAAAAATCTTCTAAAGATTACAAAGCTATTCAATACGCTTTGTGAACCTTGTTAGTATGGGAAGTAGGCTAGAAAGCAGTTCAAAACAAAATAATACTTGACCACTTAGATGTTAGAGATTTTACACACTGATTTATGTGGATCTATGATAACTCAAAGTATTCAAGGTGAAAAATATTTTATGTTCCTTAGTGATGATTTTTTACATATGACTTGGGTAATGTTTTTAAAGAAAAAATTTGAATCTTTCAGACATTTCAAAGCATTAGTTGAGAATGAAACCAATTTGAATATTAAGTGTTTAAAATCAAATCAAGGAGGAGAATTCATGTCAAATAAGTTTATTGAGTTTTGTGAAGACCATGGAATAAAGAGACATTATTCAACAACCAAAAATCCATAGCAAAATAGAGTAGTTGAACAAAGAAATAGAATAGTTCAGGAGATGGTGAAGACAATGTTAAATGAATCCAAGATACTAGATAAATATTGGAGAGAGGTAGTTGTTATAGCAGTGCATATTCAAAATAGAGCATTATTTATAGTCAATAATTACAAGACTCCTTATGCGCTATGAAAAGACAAACCAACAATAGTTGATTATTTCAAAGTTTTTGGTAACAGATGCTTCATAAAGAGAATCAATGAAAAACTTGGTAAGTTCTAATCTAGAGCAGACAAAGGTATATTTCTTGGTTATTCTTTCAAAATTAAATCTTATAAATGTTATAACAAAATAACTAAGAAAACTGTTGAAAGTGCAAGTGTTAGGATAAAAGAAGATGGAACACAAAGAATCAGTGATCCTTTAGACATTCCTCAAATCATTGAAGAGGAAGATTTTGAAGAATTAGATGAAGATGAAAAGGAGGAAAAGGACACCAAAACTCTATCCAAATATGTTTAGATAAATCATAATAAAAATGACATCATTGGGGACATAAATGAAGGAATTTTCACCAAAATAATGATGGCAAGTGAATCTAAGCAAGTTAATTTTTTTTATTATCCAAAATTTAGCCTAGAACTTTTTTAGAAGCTAGACATGAAAAGCACTAGATTAATGTAATGGATGAATAATTAAATCAGATAAAAAATAATAATAGTTTGAAATTAATGCGTAGACCAAAAGATCATAATGTGATAGGAAAAAAATGAATTTATAGAAATAAGTTGAATGAAAATGGAGAAGTGACTAAGAATAAAGCAAGATTAGTATGTAAAGGATATGGTTAGATTCAGGGAATAGATTTTGAAGAAAATTTTGAACCAGTGGTGAGGCTAGAGGCTATAAAAATGTTTTTTGTATATGCAATGTTTAAAAATTTCAAAATGTTATAGATGAATGTCAAATCTACCTTCCTAAATGGGAATCTAGAAGAAGAGGTCTACATTGAGCAGCCTAAGGGATTTATTCCCTCAAATATTAGTAGCCATGTATGCAGATTAAAAAAAGCACTGTATGGATTGAAATAAGCTCCTAGAGCTTAGTATCCAAGACTTGATAAGTACCTACAGGATCAAGGTTTTAAGAGAGGATTTTTTGATAGTAATCTCTACATCAAAATAAAAGGTGAGTATCAATTGATTATTGTGGTATATGTTGATGACATCATTTTTAGAGGAAACACTAAAAAGATGAAAAAATATTTTTTTAATAATATGCAAAAATAATTTGAGATGCCTATACTTGGAGAATTTTCATTTTTCTTAGGATTAAAAATATTTCAGTCAGATAAAAGAATTTTCATATCTCAAAGTAAATATGTCAAGTAAATGTTGAAGAAATTTGATTTTGAGGATTGTGCACTAGTTGACACACCAATGTGTATAGTAAATAAGGTGAGCAAGGATGAAGATTCAACTATTTTAGATCAATATTTATATAGATCTATGATTGGTAGTATTTTATATTTGATAGAATCGAGGATGGACATCATGCATGTAGTAGGTATAGTTGCAAGATATCAATCAACTCCAAAAGATAGTCATGTTTAGTTGGTGAAGAAAATATTTAGATATATCAAGGGGACATTGGATTATGGATTGTGGTATCCCATAGATAGAGATTTCACTTTGGTTACTTATATAGATTCAGATTGGGTAGGTTGCTTAGATGACAAAAAGAGTACAAGTGGAAGAGCTTTCTTCTTCAATGATAGCTTAGTATCATGGCTAAGAAAGAAACATAATTTAGTATGACTTGTTACAGCTAAAACAAAATATAATGCATCGGTATTATGTTATACTTAATTACTTTGGCTAAAGCAAAATTTGGAAGATAATAAGGTAAAATATGATGAACCTATTTCTATTTTTTGTGACAACAAAAGTGCTATTAATATTTCAAAGAATCCAGTGATGTATTCAAGAACAAAACATATTCCCATTAGATATCAGTTCTTGAGAGAATAATTTGCAGATCAATAGATTATGATAGAATATATTAGTAATACTAAGTAGTTTGCAGATATTTTCACAAAGGCACTACCAAAAGACACATTTGAGTATCTATGGGAGAAGTTAGGAGTAATTTCTTTACTTCCTACCATTGAGGATCAACATCAGTTGAGGGAGAGCTAAGTGTTAGCTCTAGGATAGGCCCTATGCCATTGATGTCAAAGAGAAGAAGTATAAAAATAGGTATAGGTACAGGTGCAAAAATAGATGCAGGATAGGTATAGGGAATACGTATAGGGTTTTACAATAAGCGGAAGTTATTGTATGTTTTTTAGATTGTAGTATGTGTAGGTTGTAGGATGTGGTAGTTTCAGTTTGAGGTTGCCATCAATGACAAAGAGAGAGATTGTTGGAAATATTGTCATTGATATCAAAGGTCTAACATTGGTGATAAAGGTCTCATTGTATTTAATGATGTTTTTAATAGTCATATCTTGGCTAATATGTGTTAATATTTATTTAATATTATTGAATATATTTTTTGTTGCATATAAGTTAAAAGAGGGCCCATGGAGAAGTCAAAGAGTCATGGGGTAAACACAAAAGAGGAATGGGACACATTTTATCATGAAAAGTCATCTTGAGGAATTCCAAGAGTCACCATGTGAAGACAAAAGAGGGTATGGCACATTTTTCCATGAAGGGACTCTTTAAAAATAAGAAAAGTCACCAAGATAAAGACAAAAGAGGAAAGGATGCATTTGGTTATGAAGGGTCACCATATGACGATTCAAATGCAAGGATACAAAGGGTCATGTAAGTTTTTCACATTTTTCATGAATTATGAAGGGTCACAAAGGGTGAATGCCAAAGGTCATTTAGAAAGATATAAAAAAAAGGCTTGAGAAGCCATTTGTAATATGCAAGAGAATGCATGATTTGTATTTATTTTCAAAGAGAGAAAAGCAAGAGATATTGTAGAGTTATATTATTTGTTGAGTAAGCAACATTGAGAGATAATTACATTTTATACACAAGAGGATTTGGTGCTCCTATGGGTTGGTGCTCACAAATATTTGCAAGGGCTTGGTATTCTTGTGAGTTGGTGCTAAAAAATAGTTGTGTTGGTGCACGAAAAGGAGGTTGGTGATCTTGAAAGTTGGTTCTTGTGACATTTGTAATTTGATTTGATGTTCATTTATATACTTGAGATTATTCTCTATGGGTTTTTCCACTTTGAGTTTTCATGTAAAAATTTGGTGTCTCTCTCTCTCTCTTGTGTGGTGCATATTATTGTTTCAATTTTATTGCATATCTTGAATGTATGATTAAGTGGTTAAATAAAATAATTCAAATTAATTAAAATATATATAATATATTGATTCACCCCATCTCTCAGTATATTTCATGCTTAATAATTGGTATTAGAGCAGGTTCCTTTAGAAAAAAATTTACAGCTTGAAGGTAGATCGGGAAAGCATGATGGCTAGATCACATAAAGGCTTTTCTACAATTAAGGCACCTTTGTTTGATGGGAAAAATTATAATTTTTAGATCATAAGGATGAAAACTTATTTTATGGCCCTTGGATTTGACATTTGGCAAGTAGTGGTGGAGGAATATGAAGAGCCACAAACCTTGTAACTACTCTAACAGAAAAGAAGGCAAGTGAAAATAATGCTAAATAAAAAAAAATTCTTTTATATGGTTTATGTGAATCAAATTTTTTTAAAGTTATGCAATGTAAATATGCTCATGAAACTTGGGTAAAAACTTGAGAATATTTACAAAGGTGATGGAAAAGTTTAGCAAGCTAAGCTTCAGACTTTCAGAAGATAGTTTGAGAGTTTGAAGATGGAAGAGGAAGAAAATATAGAAAGTTATATTTTGTGGGTTGATCAAAAAGTTAATCAAATTCAAGGTCTTGGAGAAAATATAGAAGAATCAATTATAGTTCAAAAGGTTTGGAGATCTCTACTATTGAGATATGATGCAAAAGTTTTGATAATTGAAAAGATAAAGAATTTAGCTAAGTTAAAGATGGATGAGCTACATGGTATTCTTACGACATATGAGATGTGGATCGAACAAGAGAAACCCTCAAAAAGAGAAGCAACTTTCAAGACATAAAAAAAAGAGAAGGCTAAGATTCAAGAATCAAGTGACAGTTCTAGCAATGATGAAGATGACAATTGAGCTCTATTCATTTGCATGCCAGAAAAAGGCACAGGTAAATATCGAGGAAAATTACCTTTTAAATATTTTAATTATGAAAAGATTAAACATTTTGTAGCTAAGTGCCCAGATAAGAGTAATGGTGACAATGAAGAAGGAAAGTCTACATACAATAAGAATTTCAAATGAAAATTTAAGAGGGGATTCAAGAAGAAGAATGTGTATTCTAAAGATCCTATCTCAACTAAAGATAGTGGAGTCAGTGATTCAGAAGAAGAGATTATATTCATGGTCATACATAAGATGGCTCCATAAGTAAAAGTATAAATGATCAAGAAGAAGAATAGGATGAAGCTGAAGTGAACCTAGAAGGATAACTCATTTTCACCTTAGAAGAGTTAAAATCTCTTGAGAAGAAGAATCAAAGATTAAAGATCCAGATTGATAAACATGAAAAGGAGTCAAAAGAAACAATCGAAGATCTACAAGCACACTATGAAGAAGCCAAGAAGAATGAAGAAGATCCAATGGCACAGTTGAAAAAAGTAAGTAAATAATGTGAAAGGTTTGTTATTGAAATTGCTTCTTTAAATGTAGATCTCTGGAAAATAAATAAAGCAATCAATGATAGAGTATCCAATGATTTAAAATTTGAGAATAGAACTAATATGTTGAATAAGATATTAGAAAGTCAAAATCAATGTCAGATAAGATAGGTATCAGATTTGAAAAATATAAAGAGGAGGCCACTACTTTCACAGACAAGGAAAAAAAAGAGCTATGCTGAATCTCTTACAAAAAAGGAAATAAAAAGGGAAGAAGTTAAGAATACATAAGACATCTCAAAAAAATAAGGCTGGAAGGAACAGAGCTACAGAAAGGAAATTAGATTAGAGATATAAAAATAGGTCCTATTCTTATGGTTACTATTTTTATTGTAATGGATATGGTAATAATAAAATAGAATGTTAAAAAATGGCTAATAATTTCATAAATAAGGAGAAGGAAAATCATGCAGAGTCAAGTAGAAGCCACAACTCTTTTACTCCTCTACTAGGCTTTAATGAAGAGGCCATAATATCTTACAAGTGAAATAACTTCAGACACAACCTCATACTATAAAAACATGTTTGGGTTAGTCAAGAAGGACTAGAGTTTCAAGGCTCCATTTATCAAAAAGAAAGTTTAGACAAGTTCATGGCAAAAGAAACAACCTGAAAAATCTATATTGGTAAAAACAGCTTTGCATGCAAGAAATGAAGAAAATCCATAGTTCATTGATAATGGATGTTTTAAGCACATGATAGGAGAAAAAAATTAAGTTCATAACCTTGAAGAAGATCAATGATGGAACAGTAAAATTCAAAGATAATACTACTGCCATAATTGCCAAAAAAAGTACACTAAGTTTAGATAATGGTAGAACTAAAACTAAAAAATATTTTGTATGTAGAAGGTATTAATAATAATCTTTTAAGTATAATTTAAATGTTTGATTAGAGTCACACACTAAATTTTTATTCAATTTTTTTTGAAATTAAGAGAAAATATTCAGATATGTTGGTTGTAGATGCTCAGAGAATAGGCAATAATTTTTATATGTTATTAGACATCATAGGTCAAAGATGTTGTTTGAGTTAGATTCAGAAAAGTTTGTTATGGCATAGGATAATGGGAAATATAAATTTTGTCAATCTTGTCAACATTAGCAAGAAGAAAGTAGTCAAAAATCTTTCAAAGATTACAAAGCCATTTGACATGCTTTGTGAACCTTGTCAGCATGGGAAGTAGCTAGAAGGTAGTTTAAAATAAAAGAGTACTCAACCACTCAGATATTAGATCTTATTCACATTGATCTGTGTGGACCTATGAGAACTCAAAGTACTCAAGGTAAGAAATATTTCATGTTTATTATTGATGACTTTTTATGTATGACTTGGGTAATGTTTTTAAATAAAAAATTAGAAGCTTTTAGACATTTCAAAGTATTCAAAGCATTAGTTGAGAATGAAACCAATTTGAAGATTAAGTGTCTAAGATCAAATCAAGGAGAAGAATTCATGTCAGATCAGTTTATTGAGTTTTGTGAAGACCATGGAATAAAGAGACAATATTCAACAACCAGAACTCTACAACAAAATAGAGTAGTTGAACAGAGAAATAGAATAGTTCAAGAGATGGCGAGGACAATGCTAAATGAATCCAAGATACTAGATAAATATTAGAGAGAGGAAATTGCTACAATAGTGCATATTTAGAATAGAGCATTATTTATAGTCAATAATGACAAGAGTCCTTATGAGCTTTGGAAAGACAAACTAATAATAGTTGATTCTTTTAGAGTTTTCGATAGCATATGCTTCATAAAAAGAACTGATAAAAAACTTGGTAAATTTGAATCCAGAGAAGACAAAGGTATATTTCTTTGTTATTCTTTCAAAATTAAAGATTATAAATGTTATAACAAAATAACCAAGAAAATTGTTGAAAGTGCAAGTGTCAGGATAGAAAAAGATGGAACACAAAAAATCAGTGATCATGTAGACATTCCTAAAATCATTGAAGAGGAAGATTTTGAAGAATTAGATGAAGATGAGAAAAAAGAGAAAAAGGACACCGAAACTCCATGTAAATATGTTAAGATAAATCATAATAAAAGTGACATCATCAGGGATATAAATGAAGGAATTTGCACCAAAAGAATGATGGTAAGTGAATCTAAGCAAGTTAATTTTTCTTTATTATCCAAAATTCAGCTTATAACTTTTTCAGAAGCTAAACATGATAAGCACTGAGTTAAGGCAATGGATGAAGAATTAAATCAAATAGAAAATAATAATAGTTGGGAATTAGTGCCTAGACCAAAAGATCACAATGTGATAGGAACAAAATGAGTTTATAGAAATAAGTTGAATGAAAATGGAGAAGTGATTAGGAATAAAGCAAGATTAGTATGTAAAGGATATGCTCAGATTGAGGGAATAAATTTCAAAGAAAATTTTGCACCAGTGGCAAGGCTAGAGACTATTAAAATGTTTTTTGTATATGCAGTGTTTAAAAATTTCAAAGTGTTTTAGATGAATGTCAAATCTGCCTTCCTAAATGGGAATCTAGAACAAGAGGTCTACATTGAGCATCCTGAGGGATTTATTCTCTCAAATATTAGTATCCATGTATGTAGATTAAAGAAAGAAGTGTATGGATTGAAATAAGTTCCCTAATCTTGGTATGTAAGACTTGATAAGTACCTATAGGATCAATGTTTCAAGAGAGGATTTACTGACAGTAATCTCTACATTAAAATAGAAGGTGAGAATCAATTGATTATTGTGGTATATGTTGATGACATCATTTTTTTAAGAAAAATTGAAAAGATGATAAAAGAATTTTATGATAATATGAAACAATAATTTGAGATGTCTATGCTTGGAGAATTGTTTTTTTCTTATGATTTCAAATATTTTAGTTAGATAAAAGAATTTTCATATCTCAAAGTAAATATGCCAATGAAATGTTGAATAAATTTGGTTTTGAGGATTGTGCACCAGTTGGCACACCAATGTTTACAGAAAATAAGATGAGAAAGGATAAAGATTCACTTGTTACAGATCAATCTTTGTATAGATCTATGATTGGTAGTCTTTTATATTTGATAGCATTGAGGCTAGACATCATGCATGTAGTAGGTATGGTTGCAAGATATCAATTAGATTCAAAATATAGTCATGTCTAGTTGGTAAAGAGAATATTTAGATAAATAAAAGGGACATTGGATTATGGATTGTGGTATCCCATAGGCAGTGATTTCACTTTGGTTACTTATACAGATTCAAATTGGATAGGTTGCTTAGATGATAGAAAGAGTACAAGTGGAGTAGCTTTCTTCATCGGTGATAACTTAGTATCATGGTTAAACAAAAAGCATAATTCAATATGATTTGTTACACCTGAAGTAGAATATATTACAGTGGTATTGTGTTGTACTTAAGTACTTTATATGAAGCAAAATTTGGAATATAACAAGGTAAAATATGATGAACCTATTTCTATTTTTGTGACAACATAAGTGTTATTAATATTTCAAAGAATCCAGTGATGCATTCAAGAACAAAACATATTCCCATCGTATATCACTTCTTGAGAGAGAAAGTTGTAGATCAATAGGTTAAAATAGAATATATTAGTACTATCAAGCAGATTACAGATATTTTTATAAAGGCACTACCAAAAGACACATTTGATTATTTGTGAGAGAATTTGGGATTAATTTATTTTACTTCTTGACATTGAGGATCAACATCGGTTGGGGGGAGCTAAGTCTTAGCTCTAGGATAGGCCCTTTTCCATTTATGTCAAAGGAAGATAAGTATAGAAATAGGTACAGGTATAGGTGCAAAAATAGGTGCAAAATAGGTATAGGGAATAGGTATAGAGTGTTAGAATAAAGGGAAGTTATTGTATGTTTTTTAGATGGTAGTATGTGTAGGTTTTAAGATGTGTTAGTTTTAGTTTGAGGCTGCCATCAATGACAAAGGGGGTGATTATTGGAAATATTGTAATTGATGTCAAAGGTTTAGCATTGGTGATAAAGACCCCATTGCATCTGATGATGTTTTTAATATTCATATCTTTGCTAATGTGTGTTAATATTTATTTAATATTAATGAATATATTTTTGGTTTCATATAAGTCAAAATAGGGCCCATGGAGAAGTCAAAGATTCATGGGGTAAAGACAAAAGAGGAATGGGATGCATTTTCTCATGAAGAGTCATCTTGAGGAATTCCAAGAGTCACCATGTGAAGACAAATGAAAGTATGGTGCATTTTTCCATGAAGGGAGACTTTAAGGAATATGAAAAGTCACCAAGATAAAGACAAAAGAGGAAAATATGCATTTGGTTATGAAGGGTCACCATATGACTTTTCAAATGCAAGGATACGAAGGGTCATGCAATTTTAGCACCATTTTCCATGAGGTTCGAAGGGTCACAAAGTGTGAATGCGAGAGGTCTTTTGGAAAGCTATAATTAAAGGCTTGAGAAGCATTTTGTAATATGAAAGAGAGTGCATGGTTTATATTTGTTTTCAAAGAGAGAAAACTAGTACATATTTTAGAGTTCTATCATTTGTTGAGTAAGCAACATTGAGAGATAGTTGTGTTTTATACACAAGAGGTATTGATGCTCCTATGGGTGAGTGCTCACAAATATTTGTAAGGCGTTGGTGCTCTTGTGAGTTGATTCTCATAAATATTTTCTATATTGGTGTATGGAAAAGAGGTTGGTGCTTCTGCAAGTTAGTGCTTGTGAACCTTGTAATTTGAGTTAGTGCTCATTTATATACTTGAGATTATTATCTATGGTTTTTCCCACTTTGGGTTTCCACTTAAAAATACTCTCTCTCTCTCTCTCTCTCTCTCTCTCTCTCTCTCTCTCTCTCTCTCTCTCTCTCTCTCTCTCTCTCTCTCTCTCTCTCTCTCTCTCTCTCTCTCTCTCTCTTCGTGTGATACATATTATTGTTTCAATTTTATTACATATCTTGAATATATGATTAAGTAGTTAAAGAAAAAAAAAGATTGATTAAAAGATATATAATATATTGATTCACCCCCCTCTTGGTATATTTTGTGATTAACAGGGTGTGCCTACATCAATAATTCTATCCTCAATGAGATATTATATCTTGTGCTCCAGGCTAATGCATCTATTTGTCATGTGGCTTGGTACCCTTGATAGTCATATAATGTATTTTAATCATAAATATTTGGAAGAGGTTGTGTCATATCAACATCTTTAATGGGAGGGAGAGTTATTACATTGAATTCTAGTAGTTTTTGTATAACTTGTGCTGTTGACTCTGGTAGCTTAGTGAAGACTCTATGCTAAGGAGCTGATAAAACCAATCTGGAAGAAGGCTCTGAATCTATGTTGATGATGACCTTTTGATAATTTTTGTTTTATGTGGCCCTTACCTTGTAGGTATGTTTTTTTCTACTCTTAACATTTGAATATGATCCATTTGTGTACTTAAGTTCTCCCATTGCTAAGAGCTTAACCTCTCTTTCCTTAATTATGTGGCAAATATCAGTAAATGTGGGAAACTTATTGAGTAAGATTGCTTCACATATTAATGATAATATACTATGTTTAAATATATCTTGAATCTTTCTATCTTCTATGGTAGTAGTCAATTTTGATAATATTGTCTTGTTTCATAAAACATAATTAGTGATAGGCTTATTTTACTTTTGGTTTATATATGCCACTTGTGCATATGATATATTATCATTGATGTTGATAGATAAGTGTGCTAGGAATTTTCTTTTATAAAGTATTTAATTTCATGATAGATTGGTTGGGAAAATCATAGAACAAATGTAAGGCATAATCTTTAAAACTACATGGAAATAACTTTGCAATAAGCTAATCATTAGACACATAGTCCAAGCATGCCATGTGAAAGGCTTTGAGGTGATTCTATATGTCACCTTTTACATCATATAATGTGAGCTTTGGTGCTATAAAATAAAATGAGTTTCCATTTTGTGATGTGTCAAACATGTATACAAGAGAATGTTGGAATACAAGGCATGTGATAGCTTACATGCTCCCTGCTTGAGATGTAACAACTTAGATTGTAGAATAAGAACCTATTTCATAAGTGATTATATATCTAAAGGAGAATAACTAGACACAAGTGGTGTGTCTAGCACTGATGGTCAAATGACAATCTTGTGTTTTGAGTTATCTGAGTTGGTCAAGTGGGCCCCACTAAAGGTATGACAACATCATTAATTGGAAGGGTAGAATATTGACCATTATTTATCTTGGTATTAAATTATATTATGGAATTTAAAATATTTTATGATCATGGGGCTATTCCCAAAATCTATCTTTGAATCCCTATAATACCTCATCTTTGTTCATAACTATGTCATTATTATTATGTGGAGGTAGTGTATTTTGATCCTTAGTGTGGACCTAATCTTGTTCTTAGTGATATTGTTAATCTAGGATGAATTTTCATTTAATTACACATAATAAGGGTGTGAAGGATTCATATATAGAGTTTTAATAGGTTCCTTGTTCATGTTATAGGTTCATATAGTTGGAATTTGAATATTCTCCATAGGATTACCAACTAGTGTATAACTTCTTCTTAGGGGAAGAGAGATAGATTTTTTAGATGGAATATAAAAAATAAATTTAAATAGAGCAATGATAATATAATATATGAATTCTAAATAATTTATAGCAGCTAATTAAAATAGGAAAAAAAAAAGATACAAACCCTAACATCATCTAGGGATAGGGTTTTTGGAATCAAGGGTTTCTTTGAAACAATTTAAATTAGATGTAAAATAGATTGAAACCCTAAAGTAAAATTTATTTTAATTATATAGGTTGTCTAAATAAAATTATAAAATTATAATGATTCAATGCTAAATTTATTACATAAAATTTATATGAATGCAAGCGAGGCAATATCCAATTAAAAGGATGAGATGTCTAAATTAGTCAAATAAATATGAAATAATTAAGTACTAATGTTTTGAAAATTTTAACTTGTTTAACTTTCTAATAATATAAATAAATAGTGATAAATATATAATTATCTAAATATTGACTTTCATGGATGATCTAGGTTTTGAAAGTTGAGATCTAGGCAGTAGTCTGTGTCCTCAACAAGATTATAGTGTTCATCTACTCATTAGATAGTAGTGCCATCTATGTGTAGTTTTCATAATGTGGTAATAATGTCACATTTATGGAACTATTCCTATTTTTTGGGATCACTTTATCCTATGTTTATATGCCCTATTCTTGCATGGCTAAAACTTGGAGCTTTATGTTGTACCTAAAAAGCCTAATTTGATGTGTAAACCCTAATCTCCTTGCATATATGGAATGATCAATAATTTTGTGAGTGTTAGTAACATGAAATAGACATCCTGAATACCTCACTATATAAAGAGCTTCCTACATACCAATACTTTGAAGAGGTATCAAGCTCGATGTAGTTCTCCCACCTAGTGTTTTATGTATATGCAAGTGAATGTTAGAATGGGAGTGGATTTAGATGCCTTTAATGTGATTAGATTTAAAATACATGAAAATTGGGTTTAGGGATGTTTTAGATGGTATTATAAAAAAAATAGGGCTACATAGGGATTACATACGTTAATTTTGCATATTTTTGTCTTTAGTTTGAATAGATTTTGCATCTATTTTCCATCTAGTGAATAGAGGTGGAATAGACTTGTATTTATAGGGTTATATCGCTTGTGTGGATAATAAAATGAGCTTAAGATGACCTTCAGAGGGGCATGTATTTGAAAAACTATATGTTAGGAAGATTTAGGGCTAAGGATAGTAGCATAAAGTAGGGGACACTAGCACCATCTCGCTACAGTGTCCTAAATGTGATGCTAATGTCCTCTTTACAGTTTGCTAAGCAATTTGAATTGGGGTCTAAGATGACAGTTTTGGTACTATGTTATGACTAGCTATAGGTGATTGTGGTCTATTAAATGTTTGTAAAAGTAATCATAATTCTCAAGGATAGGTTTATGGCTAGCCTAAGTATATGCTAACTCAAGTGGCACTCTTAACATGTAATTACAACTTGTAGGTTATTACATCCCCCCTATTATGTTAGTAATGCAGCAAAGTGAAATGACTAATATAAAATAAAAATAACATGGAATTTCCTTGGAATGAAGCCCATGTAGCTGAGTTTGAATATGAAAATATGGGCTTCATATGTGAAACATGATCCAAAGCAATGTTCTGGAATGAAAGATAAAAAAATTAGTCCTTAGGAAATAATCAAAATCAAAAGACTATGCTAAAATAAATGTAATTAAACAAAGCTAAGTAAAAAGAGAGGAAAGGAATGAATACACCTTATTAGGTACATGAACCAATGCATGAACCTAGTCACAACTTGTGTGTGACTGTGTATAGTGATCATATCATTGAATAACTTGAGTTGAATTTAAGGCTTACTCAATCCTCATATGGGTGGCTCAATAACTCAATCCAATTTTGACTTCATCGTTGCCCACCCCGGCTCAGTGGATCCTGATCTTTATGAATACTTGTATAATATTTTAAGGGTGTCTAACCCTCTCACGTAGGTGGCTCAAGAAATGAAGTAGGCCATGATTCCATCATTACCCTTATGTAAATTATATGCATCTATAATTGAACTACACAAAGTGATAAAAATATCTAACTGAGTAAATATAACTATGTATTTGGCTCCCCATCCACTCAGGTATATTAAGTAGCTCTAGGCCACTCAAGAATGCCAACCATTATAGATATAGTAAGGCATGAATATGGGGATAACCTTGAATGTGATATTAAGTGTATACAACATAGAGAATGATAATAAGTTTGCCATTCCATATGATCAACCTATTTTAAGCTAAGTATATGAATACTATATGCCATTCACATGCATCCAATATGGTATCTAAGTATATTGAATCTAAATCAAGTATGTAATAGTTGAATCTATGTAGCTAAACTGAATGTGGGAGTGAACATGCCATGCATGATTCCCCCTAATTTAAGTAACTGATATGAATTTGAGCTAAAATGAATGTATCTGAGCTAAATATGAACATAAGTATCAATCATGTGACTATATTTGTGCAAGTATATACTATACTTGGTATACTAGTCTGAATGATCTAGACTATCCTAATGTTGGGTTTATTTGATAGTAGCACATTGTAGTAGAAAATAGCTCCCTATGCTACAAGTGTCCTAATCTAGGTGCTAGTGATTACCTAGTCTAATTTCTAAGTGATTTGGACTAAATTCTAAATCTCTATTTTATTTTGTGTTTTCCTTGAGTCTGATATCTAAAATTGAGCCTATGTGCTAAAATGTACTTATGAAAAGCAATGTAGGATCCTGATCTCTATGACAAACCACTATGAATGCCTCCTCTTTTTAGGGTAGTTATTAAACCTATGTAAGAACTTTCCTCTAAAGAAGTATCTCTACAAAATATTTTAGCTAGAGCATGTTCATGATATTCCAATATAATTTATAAACATAACACCAAAATGTAAATGCATTTGAGCATAAGTAGGAAATATAAAATGTATGTTGTAATCTAAAATTACACAAGGGTGTCAAGATAGATGTAATCAATATATATATATATATATATATATATATATATATATACATACATACATACATATATATATATATATATATATATATATACATATATATATATATACATATACATATATATATACATATATATATATATACATATACATATAGATATATATATATATATGTATATATATATATATATATATACATATACATATATATATATACATATATATATATATACATATACATATATATATATATACATATATATATACATATACATATATATATATACATATACATATATATATATATATATACATATATATATATATATATATACATACATATATATATATATATATATATATATAGCATTAAATTTGATTAGCTACCTAGGGGATGGGGCATAATGTCTATCAAGACACCCAAGTAGGAAGGGTAGATGTATGAGATTCTTCATGTCATCAAAAAATGGTGTGTGTGTGTGTGTGTGTGTGTGTGTGTGTGTGTGTGTGTGTGTGTGTGTGTGTGTGTGTGTGTGTGTGTGTGAGTGAAATAAGAAAATACAAGTGTCATGGTGTATAAACATATAAGGAAGAAAACATATAAACACATGAGGCACCCAAAAGGTAGGCCAAGGGGATAATATAAATGACATAGGCACATGTCACTAAATCTAAGAATGAAAACATACAAGGACATGTTCAAATGTCCACATACATAAACAACAAGTAATTTGGTGTAGATCCACATAGAGTGACATGTTCAAATGCCCACATATAGAAGTAAGAAAGCACACACAAGGTACATGGGCACATGTCAAAGGTATATAAAAGAAGAAGTGGCATAGAAGCCAAAGAATAAAGGCTTATTCAAATGCGCTCAAAATGGAAGAAGCGTAGGAAAAAAAATTAAGTACATTATAGGAACTAGAAGTGAAATCATGTATAACTGTGTAGTATAAATCTATTTAGATGCTAGGATGCATATATACTAAGTAAATAGTGAGTAATGAGGAGAAATGATCAATGTTAAGATAAATCAATGCATAAACATGAATATATATTATGTAAGATAGAACTTGGTTATAAAAAATGTGTATGAGATTGCCCTAAGTGGAAACATGTATCAAATGTATAAAATTGGATTGGTGTAAATGCCCTCGATGGGTAGATGTATCAAATTTATAAACTTGGATCAGTTTAAATGTCCCCAATGGGTAGATGACAACTAGTCTAGATTAATGTAGTAGATCAGAGTCTTATCTAGAATCTGCAAGCACTTAACAAGAACAAGTGAAACATATGTGTATGATAAAACTACTTATACCAAGATAGCTAGCAATATTTAATATCAGGCAAGTAGTAGAAATGAAAATATAGAAATGCATATAATATGTAATTTTTTTGTGTGTTTTTGATATATTTGAGTTTTTTGGTATTTTGACACGTTATATAGTTTTTGTATTTCTGAGTATAATATATGTACAAGTAAATTAAAATAAACTATGTACAAGGAGTGAGAGAATTTAGGAAGTATGTACAAGGGTAGAAACCATAGTAATTAATGAGTCTCATGGGAGAATCATTATCACTGTGACCTAACTCTAAGAGGGGAACTGTGATCATGCATGTAGTATGAAAGGACAACTATAATCCCATGATTTCCTATGCTATATAATTTGAATCTAAAACTTCTTGAGTATTGATGCTATGATGTTATGGGATTGACTATGATTCCCTATGAACTATAGGGGTCTTAGGGACACATATAGTATATGTAGAAGTTGTAGGTGATGTAAGTGCCCTATGCTAAGAACTTATAAACCCTAATATAATTGATCTCAATGTAAAATGAGTAGAATAAGGTCCTCTAAAATCTACGACATATCTCTGATTTAAAGGTATCTCTAGTAATGGTCCTAGTGGGATAACATACATGTGTGTAGTCATTATAGAAATAGACCTAGCTTACTTTAAGGAATCTATTGAACATTGTGATGTATGCATAGGATTTTTACTCTCTACTATAATTGATAACCATGTAATATCTATAAATGTTGTAACTATAATTGATGCTTATGTTGGGAGTGTGACTAGAATATGTGTTAAAACTGCCAATGGGATGAGAAGAGGATACTTCTATGGGACACCCTCAATGTTAACCACCTAGTTAGCATGTATATACTTGAGGCATCAATATACTATAGATGGGATGGATTATATATGAAGTAACCATTGCCTACCCAATAATATGTTGAATACACTCAACTAGGTACAACTAATATTGAATGGCTATGTGTGCTAGTCTAACCTATAATCGAAGCACAATTTCCCTATTAGAGCTTTGAACATGGCCACTAAAACCACTAATGACTATATATGTAGGTAATAAATCTAAATCTATGTATCCCAAATTATGTAAGAGTGTCATGGTGCACATGCTTATGCTTGACCTACTATCAACCATAACATAATGAATAGGATCATTGTCTATGTATGCTCGTATGAAAATTGCATGTAAATTTGTGTCATTATCCACAATCTCCTGATCTAAAAATGTGATAAGTGGTTGAGGTGGAACATTAGTGTGATACATGCCAATAATATTATGCAATGGATGTGTCTCCTCTATAACTATGTGATAAGAAGCTAGTGATGGATGAACCTGGTATGCATAATGAACACATGATGTACCCCTACCTCATTAGTTATATGCTTCAGTAAAGGATATTAAAATTATCTTAAATGACTTAGCCTTTATTATTATTTTTTTGGTGTCTTTATGGGTGTTACCACATCAATAATTTTAACCTCAATGATATATTGTAGTGTGTGCTTCAAGTTAATGCATTTGTTTGTCATGTGGCTTAGTTCCCTATGATACACACATAATGCATTTGAATCATAACTCTTTGGAAGAGACTGTGTTGTATCAACCTATTTAATATGATGGAGAGATATAGCATTTCATTCTAATAGTTGTTGTATAGCTTGTGTTGCTGACTCTGATAGATTAGTGAAGATGTTGTGCTGAGGAGATGATAAAACAAATCTAGGAGAAGGCTCTAAATTTTCATTAATGATGACCTTTTGATCACTTTTATTTTTTGTGTCCCTTACCTTATATAGAGGTTTGTTTATAATCTTAATAGTTGAATCTAATCCATTTATGTACTTGAGTTTTCCCATTTCTAATAGCTTAACCTCTCTTTCCATAACTATGTGGCACATATCAATAAATGTGGGAAACTTATTGAATAAGATTGCTTCATGTAGTGCTAGTAATAGACTATGTTTAAATATATCTTAAATCTCTCTATATATAATGGGGATAGTTAATTTTGATAATATTATCTTGTATTTTAAGACATAATCGATGATGGGATCCTTTGACTTTTACCTTAGCTATGCCACTTATGTATATGATATCATTGATGTTGATAGATAAGTGTGCTAGGAACATATCTACTAAAGATTGAATGCCCTAATATATTGGTTGGGTAAATCATAGAACCACTATAGGGCATAATCCTTGATATTGTATGGAAATAACTTTGTATGAAACCAATCATTGGACATATAATCCAAGAATGTTGTATGAATGGCTCTAAGGTGATGCTCTAGGTCACCCTTTCCATCATATAATGTGAGATTGGGTACTATGAAACCATATGGCAAAGGATTTGCCACTATGTTATGTGTAGGGGTAGTTTTGAAGACTACAACCTATGAAGGAAAGATAGTAAAATAAAGAGATAGAGGATAGAAAGGAAACTTGGTAGATCATAGATGTTAAGAATGAAGATTGTTGATCAAGAACCTTGAATAATGTTGGAAAAACCTATTGATTGGGTTGACTAGGTCAATCAACTTATGCAGGGACCTATTACAGAATCCTAAAACTATACAAGGTTGACTAGGGTCAACCTAGTATGTTTTTTAGATGCCTAAAAGTGTACAGGGTCAACTAGGTTTACCTACTATTCTAAACTAGAAGTATAAAATTATAGAAACTTGTATTGGGTCAGTTGAGTCAATCCAATTGCGTGTTCTTGAAAACATGTGCACATAGATTAGAACTAGGTTGAGAGAGTTGATCTAGTATGACATATATATGATAAAAATAATGCTAAAAAGGTTGAAAGAAAGTGAAATAAATCTTAAAAGGGTTAGTTTCACATTAGGTTCACTAGAATTATGCAATTAAAAATGCATCATGTCTTTAAATTGATCATGTCTTAGATAAGATAGAACATACCTACATTTTGTATTATGAATACATTTGTTAAATAGGAGCATGACCAATGTGGGGATCCACTAGACTTGATTGGGGGATCACTTGTCATAATACACCATGTAAGGTAGGGTTCCAAAGCCTAAATTCTAATAATATCATGCAACAAACCTAAATTATTCCTAAGGTTTAATATTTCACCTATGTTAATAAACAAGAAAGTAAATCTAATCTAGTGCACACCAAATCTTGTGGAAAAATAAAAGGGGTTAGTAAAGCAATAAAAACATGTATAAGGGAATCTCAATTAAGCTAAGTATGAGTAAGACCTTAATACATGGAATATGAAGAGTAATATTATTCAATCCAACATTTATGCTACTTCTATCTACTAAAGAGAGGATAAAAAAGTGAGAATATACTTACCCAAATGTGAACTAGTCGAGACTCAATCTCTCCCTCAGCCAAAGGGACTTCACAAGAGGTTGTTTTGGTTTTTAAGGATAAATAAGAAAGGCCAAAGTATCTAAGACTTAACCACAAGAATATATTATCCAAGTGGAAAACCTAAGCTAAGATTCCTCAAGTAGAATGGTGGAATAGTAGATTGTGAAGAAGGGTGAGTGAACAATAACTCTTGATTTCATATTCTAATAATGATGGAAATGATCTTGTATTTATAGGTATATCTTGCCCTAAATCCTCCCAAAAATGTTAGTTATATAGGGTTGGCCATGGTCAACCCTATATTTTTTTGGGGATAATTCACTAAGTCTAAGCTAAGTTGACCGAACGACTAACAAACCCAAAAAGTGAATAATACCCTAAACTATACAGGGTTAGCCATGGTTGACCTAATACAACCGATAGTTGAAAAGGGAATTAAAGAAAGAAAAGGAGGATGGAAAGAGGAAAAATAGCTTATGGAATGGTTTTAAGAGATGGTTAGATTGGTAATAATGTGTCAATAAGGGACAATAATCCTATGAATCACTAAAGGTCTACCTACCCCTTTTTTTGTGCACCCCTTAGGGCATGCACTTAAAGAGATTGAGTCTTGACGGCTTCCTGTAAGATGTAAATCATCAATATTTGATAAAAATTGAAAATATTATGTGTATACAATAAGGATGTTTGTCACTACTGTCTAAAAAATTAGCAAAGTGTAAGTCTTGAGAAGTTCCACATTAAAGCTGAGTGCATGCCCAAGTACCAAGTTATATCAAGAATGAAGGCCTTCTCACTAGCTACTCACCAAATGGTTTAAGGACCATAGAAAAAATGATTGATATTCTAGTGTGGACCTTTGAAATGCTCTTTTTTAAATTATAACCAAATTTTATCATCAACTAAGAATGCATGAGGTGTGTGGTGTGCATAACGACACTCCTTATATTTAACTTACATGTGAAAGAAGATTTACTAAACCTACTAGTGAAAATAATGGATATAGCGCATAAGCTTCTTATGTTTATCTATTTCTCATTGATATGTGTGTGACTCAATGTATGATGGTGTGCTATAAGAAATGTCTAGGAGTTCCAAAGGTTGAAACCTAAGACATGTCTAGAATAGAGGTAGGAAATGTCTAGGGGTGCCAAAGTTTGAAACCAAATACATGTCTAGAATAGACTATGGTTAGTAGAGATATGAAGAGCCCTATTATAGGCACGTTGAATATAAAATATATTATCATCATAAATGTGAGGATGCATGTGTTTGTATATTCATATAATATGAATAAGTGTGTGATTGACCACTTCAGTTTGTCTATCTATCTGAGGATGAAAGGCCATTGACTGATTTGTCTACATACCCATAAAGTCCCACAATGCTTGCCAAAAATGACTCATAAAGCATGGATCTTAGTCAAATATGATGGATGTTGGTAACCCAAAATAGACCCAAACATGGTTGAATAAATCTTGTGTAGTGCCAGCTACTTCAATGTCTTTCTTTCATGTAACCATGATGGACATATTTGAAAACCTATCCACTACAACAACCATAATGTCATGTTATCATCTTGTCATAGGTATCCCAATCATGAAATCCATACTTATAGATTACCATGGTCTAGATGGAACTAACAGAAGTGTGTAAAGTCATAGCTTCATGTCTATGGACTTAGTGATGCAACAAGGAATACAAGACTTGATGTGGCATTCCATGTCTGTGATAATATGCAACTAGTATAAGTGTTAATATAATGTGTCTAGAATTTTTATCACATTGAAGTGCCTTAAGGTCTTGGAATAGTACACCACCTAGATGAGTCATTACCAAGATGCACCATTAGGAACACAAAAATGTTTAATATTATAGAGAATTTAGTCAGACAGGTAGAACTCATACACTTGTTTACTTTATGTTAGGCTGGTATAAGTCACTATGAAGTCCTAGTCAGATGAGTAGAGGGATACCCAATCTATAAATTTATGGTCATAAGTGTCCAATACTATGATGAGTGCATGAATTGGTGACCAACTAAGGAAATATGTTGCCTTATTGTCCTTCCATTTTTTTCACTTGAACATGAGATGGAACTATTATAGGTAAGTCATCCATTTCATATGGCATGCATTTTCTAGATTATTTTGTATTTGTAGGAACTAAAGTGGCTTATGGTCTAAATGAAAAACTATATCATTCACAATAATGTAGTGTTACAATTACTTAATTACTTGAACAATATCATATAGTTCTTTCTCATAGGTGGAGTACCTTTTCACCATGTCGTTGAACATCTCTGAGTGGTATGCAATAAGATGTCCATGTTTCATGAGAACTAAATCGAGTGCATATTCAGATGCATTATTGTGAATTTTTAAGGTCTATGTAATTTCAAGCATTAAGAGAATAGTATTTTCATAGAGGAATTATTTAAAGGCCTAAAAAACATGTTGTTACACATGAGTCCATTTGAACATGGATTGTTCACATGTTATCTAGGTGAGAGTCCAAGAAATGTGTGAGAAACCGAGAATGAACCTAAAATATAAGTTAAAAAATACCAAAAAACTCCTTAATTATATGATATTGTACAAATTAAGATAATCTTAGATTGATTTTATCTTCTCTAGATCTACCCTAATGCCAATATAATCAATTATGTAACCTAGATACTAGATTTGGATTACATTGAATGTATAGTTTATAAAGTTGTCTTGTAACATAAGTTGGCACAAGGTGTCTAAGATTCACTACATGTGATCCATATGATCCTCCTAGGTCTTGTTGAAGATAAGGATATAATATAATTATACAATGATAAAGGAGTTTAGGAAAGTCCTGAGTAGATCATCCATAAAGAACATGAATGTGGCTAGTGCATTAGTTAGGCCAAAAGGCATAACCAACCATTCATACAATCCTTAATGCATATTTAATGTTTTATAGAAGTTTGATCACTGAGAGAGGGTGAATTAGTTTTTTAAAAAATTTCTTTAAATTATACTTTAACATTATTTGAAACATGAAAATAGTATAGTGATATAGCAATGCATAAAAAACCATTTACATGAGCATGAAACAAGAAAATACATATATGATTGGGGAACCCTCAAGGATAAGAAACCCACTATGATATCTATAAATTTTCTATTTTTATATGAAACAAAAGATAAAATTATGTTAAGCACCAACTCCAATAAATTCAAACACCCACTTGACTAGGCTTTAGCAAGCACCTACTTGTAAGGAAACACCAACTCCCTAAGTGACTCAACACCAATTCAACCACCTCATGAATTTTTATCACATTCACACCTATTATCTTATTTTATGGTCTATAACTCATTTCAAGACCTTATTCTACTCAACTATGAAATATTTTATTTGCTTGTTTTGCATACACACAAATAATCCTAAACTACTTTGTATATATATTAGTCTCATGGTCACACACCACTTAGTCAGTCACACACCTTAAACATATTAGGTTGGACACAAAAATTTCTTAGTACATATTATTAAAAAAAATTAATCATAATTTTAACCCCTTTTGGTTTTCCACATCTCAATTAGGCTTTACTCTTTTAGTTTTCATGGAGACCTAATTACATTAGGTTTACCCTCTTAACACTAATACTTGATCTTATTGGCCCCATATGACTTTATATAAAAATAAAAAAACCATTAAAACACTTATCCAATAAAATATTATGACCTCCTCCATTATTTATTAGACCTGCATCCTTCGTTCATAACATGAAATCTCCTTTAAGACAAACTGCCCTATTAAGTCTATGTACCTCAAAATTCTATCTTACAATAAATAATATTAAACACCCTTAAAATACTAAAATATGAAAAATTAAACATGTAAATATATTATACATGACCTCAATATCATCACCAAATTATTGGAACCCTTTCAATTAGGAAACAATGGCTTAGAACATCTTTACAACTTGCTTACTCAGAACTACCAAATCACCTCAAAAACTAGTCATGAGGAATTAAATATCCAACACCTATTTAGACACTTTTAATGACTATTTATGCATAAAATTTTTCCTATCAGATCTCAAAATCATCTTTAGATATAAAAATCATATGGTATAATGGCAAATATTGGTCTTGTAGACCAATTTCTTGACCTTATATCTCATAGTCCTATCTGAACCATATAGGCCATTTTGTGAGAAAATTTTTCACCATATGCACTAATCTCAAAAGCATGATCATGAAATAAAATTCATAAATGACTTATATGTTAACTTTATTGCATCAATATATCATGCACATACCCTCAAATCTATCTCTTCATCTCTATATGTATTTTACACTATTCCCACCATTAGGTCTGTTTACGACTAGCTTACTTGGATGACCAAATTAGAATAATTAAAGGCTATAACTTATTTAGAAATCATCATAGACATGTAAAATGAGAATATAGCATCTTGTACCATACATTTTATTTTATTTACCAATTCAAATTTTGAGAGCTACAACTTCTTAACAAATAGGCATATATCTATACATTTTCTCTCTCATTTGACTAATCACAACCACTTGGAGGTACCTAGGAGAGTTTAATACAAGATACAATAGATTATCTAGGAATTTTAGTCCATATTGATCCATTTTGAACAAAATATTTCATATCATGTCCTTATTAGGGTTTTAGGGAGGTTTGACATAGGTTTTGGTCATAATGATTGTTTATAAAGGACTACCACTTAAATCCTAACCTAATACCTAGAGATATTAGATAGGACCCTTCTCCATCTCTCCATAACATCTTATATTTCCATGTTGAGGTTACATGTTCCAATGAATGTTTGATAGTGTTTATTGGGTTTAAGACCTCATTTTATGAGCTCAAGAAGGACTAAAACAATGATTCATGCTATTTTACTTCAAGTCTTAACCTAAAACTTTATAATAATTCCTAAAACAACTTATCTCACCTATATCCATGTTCTCATGTGCATACATGCCTTGAAATCTAATCTTCATACCTTCTAATTCAGGAAAGGTCTAAGAGTGATCTAGGTGTAGACTTAGCCTAAATGTCCTACCCCTATAGGCTCACCCTAAGACTCTCATGAATGCTTATTTACCTTAATCACATGCTTAAATTATGACATTAATGACAAAGAGGTACCTATAATTTATTAGATCACACATCTTGCAATCAAAAACTCAACATACAATATTATGAGTTTATGAAGAATCATACAAACATGATCTCACTATTTTCATGCATACCTCCTTGGCATTACCCACCTACTATTGGAGATAAATAATCACCTTATTATATCCCACTAAGAACTTTACTTAATGACTATTAGGTGTAGGAATTGCACCCAATTCCTATCTTAGATGTTAAAATGTTATCTTTGGAAGTGGCTTGGTTAGTATATCTACAATCTGATCCTTAGTAGATACATACTCAGGCTTGGAATTTTGTTCACTTACCTATTCTCTTAGAAAATGATACCTTATGGGAATGTGTTTAGTCCTTCAGTGCATAACTAGGTCTTTTGATACACTTATAACACTGGTATTGTCATAAAAGATAGGACTATGACTGTCATACTCTATTTTTTAGTCCTTTAAGGTCCACCTCATCCATAAGACTTAAGTACAACATGAAGCTATTGTAATGTACTCAGCCTCACAAGTAGATAATGCCAATGATGGATGTTTTTTTCTTATCCATGATACTAGGCACTATCCTAAGAAGAAATATCTTTCACTATTGCTCTTCTTATCACCTAGATTACCTACCCATACTGAATATATATAGGCTATTAGGTTAAATTCCTTGCTCCTTAGATACCATAACCCAAACTCCATAGTCTACTTGAGATACCTAAGTATTTTCTTGACTGGTTGCAAATGGTTTTCCTTTGTATCTACTTGAAATCATCCCACAATACCTATTGCTTTCATGATATTACGTCTATAGGCATTAGTGTATAGTAAAATTCTAATCATTAACCTACATGATGTTTGAATGACTTTTAGAGATTCATCTTCCCTACTTAACTTTCACCCCATGATCATAGGTGTGCTAACTAACTTGCAATATTCCATCTCAAATTCCTTCAACATCTATCTTATATACTTAGCTTATGAAATGAATGTACCTCTTTCTAAATGATTAATTTGTAAGCCAAGGAAGAATAATAGTTCACCCAACATGGACATATCAAACTCCTTATTCATTATATCTACAAAAGACTTAGTCATATTCTTATCATTGCCACCAAATATGATGTCATCCACATAGATAATCACTATCAACTAATGATCATTTTATATCTTTATGTATAGAGTATTGTCTGCAAATCCTCTCTTGAATCCTTATTCCAATAGGTACTTGTCCAATCTGATGTACCAAGCTCTAAAAACTTTTTTTAGACCATAAAGAGCCTTTTTCAATCTACATAGATAATACTTATTACCTGATAATGAGAAACCCTTAGGTTGCCCTATGTACACCTCTTCCAAGTTTCCATTTAGAAAAGCTGATTTTACATCCATCTAATACACCTTGAACCCTTTGAATCTTACATATTCTATAAATAATTTGATGTCCTATAATCTTTCTAATAGATCAAATCTCTCTTCAAAATATACCCCTTCTACTTGTGCATAACCATTTCATACCGATCTAGCCTTGTTCTTAGTGAGTTCTCCATCTTCATTCAATTTGTTCTTTGATCTAGAGGTCAATAAAAAAGGTCCTAAAGTAGATAAAAACCTACACCATTGTGTAGGGCCCATTGAGACCTTTCCAATGACATGTAGAATGCAAAAAATGAAGCTCATATGTTCCTTGTGCAGCTAGTCAAAGTTATAGTCAAATTGGTCAAAGTTGGTCAAAATGCAAAAATTAACCAACATAAAATGATTTGAGAATAATTCTAATGCATATATTTCATCAAGAGATTTATGATGCAACTCATGGTTCATAAAATAGAGCCTGTATGCACACAATATCATGCTTTGAATATTGAATCAAGCAAGTAAAAAAATTGGGGTTTAAATGAAACATCTAGTTAGACATCGACAAGTGGCATGGTGAATGGTCAACAAGTGGTGTGGTGAGAGGTTGACAAGTGGTGAAAGGATATTGGACCACATGGTGGGTCCTTAATCCACCATGTGGCTTGCCACCAATTAACTACCATGGTCCAATTTCATTTTTCAAATGTTCCAAACAAACCATATTTAAATATCCCCATAACCCTATATACCTACCAAATTCCATATCCCACATCCACGTTAAATATCCATGTGAAGTCTCAAACACTACCACATTTCATTAATAAACCCATAAAATAATCCACATGCCAAGTCCAAATTTCCATGCCAAACCCATAAGCCTCCACTTGAAACCCAATATTCTTTCCACATGCTACCACATACTTGTCAAATTTTCCACCACATAACCATCAGAGACTGTATGATGGAGAATGTGGCCCAAGCCACAAGTTTCATATAGAATAAAATGCTTAATAAATCCTTGGAGATAGTAGCACCCACAAATGTGGGATAAATGCCTATCAAAATTTTAAACTAAGAACTATTTAAAAACCGTTTAGACTTCGAGACCCCATGAATATGGGATAAAGTGATTTGGTTTAAATGCTAAGCCTATGTAATGGGTTTCAAACCCTCATCCTTCCAAATAAAATGATAAGTGTCCCACTGACAAACCCATGAGATGAAGCACCATATAAAGTGATAAGACTCATATTTGAATGCAATTTAGAAATTGAAAGCAAGCAAGACAATAGCAAATGAGTTTGTGTGGCTCATAAAAGGAGCCAGAGGCAAGATCCCAAACAAGTCTGAAAAGAGACTAGCATTACTTTTGCCTAAATAAAAACTTTTTAGTGGTTCAATTTTCAATTTAGATATATTTTTAATTATTTTTTGAATGTTTTTCCTAATATATTAGTCGATACAAGACCTAGAGACATAGGCTATAGTGTCAAACTCTATTATCAATTGTGTGTTTAAATTTCTTGATTTATTCTCATAAATTTGTTTTTGCAATTTAATTTGTAAGTTAAAATTTTAAATTATTCCATAAAGTTATTTTAAAAGCAAAATCAAATTATGTTAGTGTATTATTGCTTAACTTTATGGATTAGTTTGGTATCCGATCAGGTAGTGTGCTGGGAAAACCTCTATGTAAACATTGTTATGAAACATCAAGTTTGATATCAGAACTAAATTTCTGGGTGAATTTTTGATTTTGTTGTTTTAACCAAAATTAATTTTTGTAGAACAATGGATCCAATACTACCCTAGATTCAGTTGTTAATAAATTCCATTATCATTGTGATAATGTAATTCCTATAAGCCCAAGATCAAAGTTGGAAAGCGACAGAGCAATGATAGGATTAACAAATTGAGAGGCTCCAACATAGCATTGATGCACTACTAGTAGAACTACAAAAAGAATGTCAACAGAAGAAGAGGATGCATGGAGATTCAGAGATTTGTGGACATTGTGCTTGGTGAGGTCATGTTGCTGAGAAATGTTGGATCCTACATCCCAATCAAGCTCCATTATATTTTAGAAGGTAAAACAAGGAAAGAGGTAAGGCACCAACTATGTCCAGTAGAAGTTAATCAATATGACCAATAGTACCTTGTCAAACAAATCTAGATTCTCTAATGTGATAGCTATTACCAATAAAAGTACCAGATATTATGCTACACTCTAAGGAAAGTCAAAGGTAGAACTACACTACTATTATATAATGGAAGTTTGTGCAGATCTATTATAACTAGAGTTCTAGAGCTAGTTATATTACTGAAGGCCTTGTACAATGTTTATAGCTAAGGACTCTTTCATTATCGTACACTAATACATTTAGAGGAGTTGATGGCATATTAAGAAGACATGCAAATCATTATGGCATTCTACATTTTGGCATCAGAGGGATATTCTTTGATCAAGTAGCTCTTGATATAGTTCTAGGAGAAGCTGAGTAGATAACATTAGGTCATTATTATCTCACATCTCGGCATACCATAAACACTACATCAGGAGAAGGAATCCAACTGATGACCAATCATACTTATGAGATTTAGTTTAGAAAAAGCTAGACAATAAAGGTAAATTTTGGTTATAGCAGTGATTATTCTAATTCATACATTCTTGATAGTCCTATCAATGAAAATGATGTTGTAAATCTAGAATCAAATAATTCTCTAATTATTAATGTATCTTTTGATGTAAATTCTAAGGAAGAAAGCAATGAAATAAACTATTTTGGATATATTGACAATGTTAGGGATACTAAATATACTAACCCTTAACATGTATTAAAGTCATTTGAAAAGAACATGAAGGGAATAGGTTCTAAGCTATTATAAAAAATGGGATTCAAAGGAAAAGGACAAATATGCATGATTAGGATATGGAGGTGAAGGACAAATATCCCAAGAAGCTGAGTTGAAAAGTGACTCAAGCAGTAAGCCATAACACCATGAAGATTTGAAGGAAGCATTATCAAAAGATGAAGTATTTAAATCTAACAAGACATCTTCAGATGACTTATCAAGGTATGAAAATAAAAAAATACTCAAATGTATCTTATAATTATGCCTTAAAAATCCCTAGAAAGATGTTTAAGAGAAATGTCAAGATTAATGACAAAACAAAATTACCTAAGGAAGAAATGAAGTTAGGATTTTACATCAATGCTAAGGAGTAAATACTGAAGGAAGATAAGAAAAGTCATCCACAATCTTAATCAAAGGTGGTAATTGCATCTTTAGTCAAGAAAAAGATAGAGCCTTGTCAAACAGAGTCTCATCAATTAGAACCAGAGATAACATCAGCAAGGGAGATGATAGTCAATTAAAAGCTAATAGTTCAGAATTTGTCACCTTAGAAAGTTTTAAATCTTAAGACCCATCAAAGTAACTCTATAATTGACTGAAATTCAAGAAATCATTTGATCTAGAGTTGAGATCTAGAGCCATGTAAATATCCTCACATGGAGTACCAAGTACAGTACCAACTTTTTAAGGATAAAAATCCTTCTTAGTAGGGAGGATTGATCTAGAGGTCAATGCAAAAAAGGTCTTAAAGTAGATCAAAACCTACACCATTTTTTAGGTCCCATTGAAACCTTCTTAATGACATTTATAACATATAAAATGGAGCTCATATGTTCCTTGTGTAACTAGTCAAAGTTCCAATTAAACTGGTCAAAGTAGATCAAAGTTGGTTAAAATATAGAAATTAACCAACATGGAATGATTCTAGAATAATTATAATGTGTATATTTCATCAAGAGATTTCTGACATAACTCATAGTTCTCAAAATGGATCCTTTATGCGAAATATATCATGATTCAAAAATTGAATCAGACAAGTAAAAAAATTGGGGTTTGAATGGAACATCCAATTGGATGTTGACAAGTGGCATGGAAAATGGTCAACAAGTGGCATAGTGAAAGGTTAACAAGAGGTGAAAGGATATTGGACCACATGGTGGGTCCTCAAGCCACCACATGGCTTGTCACTAATTAACTACCATGGTCCAATTTCATTTTCCAAGTGTTCCAAACAAACCATATTTAATTATCCACATAACTTTATATACCTACCATGATCTATATCCCACATCCTATTAGGTTATGGAGCTAAAAGCTTCACTGATGCAAACATGGAGGAGGTTGCTGAGAGGCTGCTAAGTTACAGAGCAACCGACGTTGGTCTGATCAACTGATGTCAGTCATATCCAGTGAGTAGAGCAACCGACATCGGTCAGGTATCAGCGGACGTCGGTCATCTCCAACCAGACAAGGACCGACGTCGGTCTCCTGTGCGGTTTTAGAACTGCTAATTGATGAATAGTTAGTTTAACAAACTGGTTGTTTGCATGTTAAAGGCTAATTTTAGTCTTGAGCTATGGATCTAATTATTGTAATTGGATGTCTAATTATTGTTTGCATGAGGTCTATTTAAGAGACTCATGGGTTGTATTGTAATTAAGGCAAGAAAGAATTTTCTTCCAATTGTAAGATCAGGTTGATCTGCAGGTTGTGCAAGATCAGGTAGAAGATCTACATGGTAAGTAAGATCAGGTTGATTTGTAGGTTTTTGCAAGATTAAGGAGATCTACTTGAAGTAATTTTGAGTGCTTGGTACTGGCAGCATTGTTACTGACTGGTTGGAGGTGAACAACAACTCTGTGCTTGAGTTGTTTGTTGTGACCGTAATTGAGAGAGAGTGAGCTCTTGAGGGAGAATATCTATATGCCCTAGGTGTGTGGGAAGCCTTTGAGGTGTGGGAAGAAGACTGTGGCACTTCTTTATTGTATTTCCTTCTAAAGAGTATTGAATACAAGATTGTGTATTGTCTCTCAAATTATGTGTTATTTCTGGTTTCTAGTTACTTATTGCTTTTGGTTTAATTCCATGGTTAGTTGCTTGTATATGGTAATTAGTTGTGCTTCCTAGGTCCTAACAAGTGGTATCAGAGCTAAGGTTGTAGGGATCAGGTTTGTGTTTGATTACAGGTCACTCTTAGGGGTTTCTGATTGAGTGGGAGTATAGCAATGGCAGAAGAAAGTAAGCTAAGAATGGAGAAATTCAATGACATGAATTATCAATTATGGAGGATACAGATAGATAGAGGATTATCTGTATCAAAAATATCTGTACTTACCATTGGGTGGGGTTGCATGCAAGCCCCTAGATATGAAAGATGAGAAATGGAATGTTCTTGATCGAAAGGCTCTGGGAACTATAAGGTTGAGTCTTGCATCGTCTATGATTTCCAACTTATCACAGGCTAAGACAATGGTAGAGTTGATGGAATCTTTAGCAAATTTATATGAAAAACCCTCAGCTTCAAATAAGGTATTTCTTATGAAGCAATTATTTAATTTGCAAATGCAGGAAGGTGGATCAGTACATAGTCATCTTAGTGATTTCCATGGTTTGGTAAACCAGTTAGTTTTAGTCAATATTGTTTTTGATGATGAAATTAAGGCTCTCTTAATCTTATGCTCATTACCTAAAAGTTGGGATAGTCTTGTAATGGCAGTTAGTAATATTGTGTCTGCTTCAAATATCTTGAAAGTGGATGATGTTGTTAGTGTAATCTTGAATGAAGAAATTCATAGAAAAAGCATAGGTGAATCATCAGGGAATGCTTTAAGTGTTGAAAGCAAGGGAAGGCAAAGAGAGAAGATCGAGCAAGGGAAATCAAGGTCAAAGATAGGCAGGAGATCTAGATCTAGGCCTGATAGAAAAATCTACTAGAATTGTGGAAAGAAAGGGCATGTAAAGAAAGATTGTTGGTTGAAGATCAGCAAGAAGGAAATGAAGAAGCAGTTATTATAGGTATTGTTGCATAGGATGCTCTTATATGCTCCATGGATAAAGTGGAATCTTGGGTGTTAGATTCTGGTGCCTCTTTCCATGCATCCCCAAATAGAGAATTTTTCCATGAGTATGTCTAAGGACACATTGGAGAGATTTATTTAGGGGATGGTAAGCCTTGTCAAATGGTTGGCAAAGGGAAAGTGAAGCTGAAATTGTAGATAGGCAACACATGGGTGTTAAAGGAGGTCATGCATATCCCAGTCTTGAAGCGGAATTTGATTTTTTTAAGAAGTTTGGGTGATGAGGGATGCACAGTAACTCTCACAGTAGACTCTTGGAAGGTTACCAAGGGTGCACTTGTTTTAGCAAGAGGTAAGAAAGTAGGTCCTCTTTATCTATCTACTTGTATTACTGATTCTCCTTCTGGTTTATCTACTTCATCTGTAGATTTGAAGATGTGGCTTCATAGGCTTGGTCACATGAATAAGAAGGAGATGCATGTTCTTGAGTCAAAGGGTAAGAGTTTAGATCCAGATAGCATAGATCAAGATTTTTGTAAGCAATAGAAGAGAGTGAGGTTTCTTGAGACTGAAGCTACAAGAAAGGATCGGGTCTATTGCACAAAGAGGAAATTTGATGTTTTTGACAAGAATAAGAAAGCCTTGGTGTTCAAGGAGGAGATGATGGATAGAGATTAGTCACAGGGGCTAAATAATTCTGAGCAGGGTAGCTTGAACAAGGGAATGATTCAAAGTAAGCTCGCAGGTAAAAAGTCATCACTCACAGATAAACATAGGTACCGACATTGGTCATGGGGAACTGACATTAAACAGATAGGTGTTGATGTCAATCATGTACAGACTAGAGTCGGTGGTGTCAAGCAGGTTAAGACTGACGTTGGTCAAGAAACTAACATCAGCAGTCAAGTTAGTCACATGGAACCGACATCGAGCGCATGCAAACTGTGAAGTGATTGGCATCAGTCACTGTTAAAATGGATTATGGGCAGATAGCAAGCTATCAAGGAGTCTCAAACACCCATATGGAGGACTGAAAGGGTAAGTAAGCCTCAAATTTTTTGTTCCCCTTCTTTAGATTACTTGTTACTCACTGATAGTCAAGAATCAAAAAGTTTTAAAGAAGTAGAACAGGTAGAATCCAAGAAACAGTGGGAGCATGGCATGAATTCTTTGGAAGAGAACCAAATGGGAGATTTGGTAGAGTTTCTAGCTAGAGTGAAAGCACTGAAATATGAATGGATTCCCAGGTCAAAGAAGAGAGTGAATGGACATGTGAGATGGAAGGCCAGGGTATATGGTCTTAAGCAGGTTGCAGGACAATGGAGGTTTGACATGTGGATGACAAAGTTAGGCTTTAGTCAATGTCATCATAACCATTATGTTTTCTTTACCAGGTTGGATAATATTAGCTACATTATCCTATTACTGTATGTAGTGTGTATGCTTGTTGTAGGGTCACACATGTAGGGAGTTTCTGAGCTAAAGGTAAAGTTAGTTCAGAGGTGTGTCATGAAGAATCTGGGAGTAGCAAGATTCTTTAGCATGAGTATTCCTAGAGATAGGGAAGATCACAGGTTGATGTTATCTCAGGATGATTGTGTGATTAAGGTAGTGGCAAGGTTCAGGATGCAGGATGCAGAACCAGTTAGCACACCTATGGATGGACAGTCAACAGAGCAGTGTCCCCAATCACATGATAAGGTTAAGTACATGTGTACTAGACCTGAGTTTTCCCAAGCAGTGGGAGTTTTCAGTGAGTTTGTGGTCAATCTGATAAAAAATCACTGGAAAGCGGTTCAGTGGATTCTCAGGTATCTGAGAGGGACTAGCAGCAAGTATACATGCGATGCAGGGTCAAGCACTTCTTTACATGGGTATGTAGAATCAGATATGGTAGGTTACTTGGTTGACAGGTGTTGCACCATAAGATGTGTGGTGGTTGGTCTTCAAGATTGATCTTAAAGAGGAATACAAGCCAAGAAAAAAATTAGATGGTGTACAAGTACAAGTACAGGTGCAGCTATTTATCTCCAAGTGGGAGATTGTTAGGTTGTGGAGCTAAAAGCTTCACTTATGCAAACATGGAGGAGGTTGCTGAGTTGCAGAGTAAATGATGTCGGTTTGATCAACCAACATTGGTCTGATCTAGTGAGTAGAGCAACCAACATCGGTCAGGTATCGGTCGACGTCGGTCATCTCTAGCTAGACAGGGACCGACATCGGTCGCCTGTGCAGTTTCAAAACTGATAGTTGATGAACAGTTAGTTTAACAAACTGGTTGTTTGCATGTTAAAGGCTAATTTTAGTCTTGAGCTGTGGATCTAATTATTGTAATTGGATGTCTAATTATTTTTTGCATGAGGTTTATTTAAGAGACTCATGGGCTATATTGTAATTAAGGCAAGAAAGAGTTTTCTTTGAATTGTAAGATCAAGTTGATCTGTAGGTTGTGCAAGATCAGGTAGAAGATATACATGGTAAGTAAGATCAGGTTGATTTACAGGTTATTGCAAGATTAAGGAGATTTACTTGAAGTAATTTTGAGTGCTTGGTACTGACAGTATTGTTACTGACTGGTTGGAGGTGAACAACAACTCTGTGCTTGAGTTGTTTGTTGTGACCATAATTGAGAGAGAGTGAGCTCTTGAGGGAGAATATTTGTATGCCCTAGGTGTGTGGGAAGCCTTTGAGGTGTGGGAAGAAGACTGTGGCACTTCTTTATTGTATTTCCTTTTGAAGAGTATTGAATACAAGATTGTGTATTATCTCTCAAATTCTGTGTTGTTTCCGGTTTCTAGTTACTTATTGCTTCTAGTTTAATTTTGTAGTTAGTTGCTTGTATATGGTAATCAATTGTGTTTCCTAGGTCCTAACACATCCACATTCAAAATACATGTGAAGTCTCAAACACTACCACATTCCATTCACAAAACCATGAAATAATCCACATACAAAGTCTAATTTTCCATGCCAAACCCATAATTCTCCATGTGAAACCCAATATTCCTTCCACATGCTACCACATACTTGCCAAATTTGCCACCACATAACCATCGAAGATTACACGGTGGAGAGCAAGGCACATGCCAAAAGTTTCACATAGAATAAAAGGCTTGATAAAGCCTTGGATATAGCAACACCCAAAAATTTGAGACAAATTCCTATCAACATTTTAAAACAAGAACTATTTAAAAACTATTTAGACTTCAAGACCCCACAAATATGGGATAAAAGGATTTGGTTTAAATGCTAAGCCTATGTAGTGGGTTTCGAACCCTCATCCTTCCAAACAAAATGATAAGTGTCCCACTGAAAAACCCATGGGATGAAGCAATATATAAGGTTCTAAGACTCATATTTGAATGCAATGCAAAAATTGAAAGTAAGCAAGACAATAGCGAAGGAGTTCATGTGGCTTGCAGAAGGAGCTAAAGGCAAGATTGTGAAAAAGTCTAAAAAGAGACAAGCATTATTTTTTTCCTAAAGAACAAATTTTTAGTTTTTCACTTTTCACTTTAGAGACATTTTAAAGTATTTTTGAACATTTTTCCTAATATATCGGCTGATACAAGACCCAGAGACGTAGGCCATAGTGTCGAACTCTGTTACCAATTTTGTGTTTGAATTTCTTGATTTCTTCTCATAAAATTATTGTTATAATTTAATTTTTGAGTTAATTTTTTTTATAATTCCATAAATTTATTTTAAAATCAAAATCAAATTATGTTATTGTATTATTACTTAATTTTATGGATTAGTTTTGTGCTAATGACATTCTTGTCTTCAAGCCTAAGAACTAGTTCCCAAGTCTCATTATTTTCTATTTGGTCTAACTCCTCATTTATAGCACCTATATAAAAATTATATTTGTTTACTTATACAAGATTCTTATGTTGAATCCTAGACAATAGAGAAACATTCTCTTGATTTAGGTTACTTACCAACCTTTTCCTAGTTTGCATAAATGCATCCTTGTTACTAATGATTTGTGATTCAGGATGGTCTCTTTGAATCTATCTTGAAGGACTTTTTGAATATTTTATTTCTTCAACTTCTTCTTCTCCCTCACCTATCTCTATTTCTTCTTCTTCATTCTTGAAGTCCAAATTTTATGATATATCCTTTGACTGAGAGTGTGACTTTCTAGAACTTGTCTCATCAATCTTCACATTGGTTTTTTCCACTATCTTCTACAACCTCTTATTATAACATCTATAGGTTGAGCTTATTTATAAGTATCCCAATAATATTCCTTCATCAAACCTAGAATAAAACTTACTTAAGTATTCCTCATCTCTTTTGATGAAGCATTTGCTTCTAAACAAGCATTTGTTCCACATTAGTAGGTTTGCCTTTCCATAATTCATAAGGAGTTTTAATGTTATTAATCATTATCTATCCTTTTTTCAAAATGTATACTGCATTGCTCATTTCCCCTCTCCAGTATCCATTAGATAATCTTGATGCACTTATCATATTCCTTACCATTTCTTGAACTATTATATTCTTTCTTTCCACTACCCCATTCTGCTGAGGTGTCCTAACTACTAAGAACAATCTCCTTATCTCATGGACCTCATATAATTCATCAAATTCATTGGATAAAAAATCTCTTCCTCTATAAAATCTTAGGCATTTTATCTTACCATTCTTTTCATTCTCAACAAGATCCTTGAATGCCTTGAACTTATCAAGAGCTTCTAACTTTTCTTTCTTGAATGCTACCCAAGTCATTCTTATGTATTCATCTATGAGTTACATGAAATAGCTATCTCCTTGAATGATTTGGATTATTTTAAGTCCACATTTATTAGTTTTTATTAAATCTAAAGTTATTGTATTATAATACTCCTTAGACTTGAACCTCTTTCTATTTCACTTACCATGTTGACATGCCTTTTAAAGTGTGTTTGTAGGTTTGGTGATTTTAGGCACATTCTTCATAGAATTCTTAGAGATTATCTTGACTAGATTATCAAAGTTTAGATGGATCAACCTTATATTCCATAGCTAAAATTTATCCATATTTATCATAAGGCATATCTCCTTCATGATCTCATTCAAGACATACAGATTGTTCTCAATCCTCTTGGCAATGGCAATTAGCCTTCCTGATTTGGATCTCCTTATATCACACCCTTTGTCATGAAAGGTCAGTGTGTGTCCTTGGTTTCACATTTGACTTACACTAATCAATTCATGTTTCAATCCTTCCATATAAAACACATTCTCTATCTTGGTCTTCCCATTGTCCAAACTCAAGATACCTTTACCAAAAATATTGGTAGTTGTGTTATTTCCAAATCTCATTTTCCCTTTAGCATTCTTATTCAATGAAATAAACTTACTCTTATCCCCTATAATGTGGCTTAAGTAACCACTATCTATATATCAATTCTTGCCTTCATCTTGGATGTGAAAGGTAGTCTGAGGTAGCATAAACTCTTCTCCTTTAGTCTTCTTCTCCTTCTTCACCATATTAAGAAGGTATAACTTCTTGATCCACTTCTCAATAACATGACTGTAAACCCTTTTTTCTTGAATAATCTAGCTTATATGCCTCATCTTGAAATCCCTTGTAATATTTCCTCTTTGATCACACTTATATCATATAATTCTACTTATACTATTGAAATGAGCATTTATCCTATTCCTCCATGAGGAATTGATTCTAACATGATGTCTACAATCCACAACTCTATGTCTATATTGATTTCATGAGAAATAAAAGCCATTGAAAGAATTCATATACCTTATTTGTCTAATGTTTAATGATGCACATGTACCTTTATTATCTCTTGAAGGAATAACATTCTTCATGACTTGTTGATGATTAATTTGAGTCTCACATTTGAGAGTTTCTGCATAGGTCTTTATTTTATCAGGACCATCATTTCTTGATGATCCATTACCCTTTGAGGTCCAACTCTCCTTGTATTATTTTTTTTCTTCTTAGAACCCAAGACCTATCTTATCCTATAGATACCTCTAACTATTCAAAATATCACCAAGGACTTTAGTGATCTTTCCAAATTTCTAATGTGTCTTTAACTTTACTGTTGCCTAATCCAATTCTCTCTTTAAGGACTCCATTTCTATTATAAACTTGGTGCATTCTTCCTCCTTGGTCTTAAGACTTGAAATGACAATATCAATATGAGTTTATAGTTATTTAATGTTCTCATCATGTTCATTGGTGTTGTTACTTAGTCTCTTTTCAAAGATATCTATTCGTTCTTCATAACTTTTAACCAATGATCTTAGTTTATGATACTTCCTTCTTTGGAAATTCAACTCTTATAGAAAAATCACCAATTCTACCTAATGGTTCACTTCAACCTCTTCTTCATTTGATTATTCATCTTCCATAATACTTTTCCATTTTGAACAACATTCATTATCTATTTCTATGGCAATGAATAGAGTTTCATTACTATCATCATCACTATCAGATATAATTGTGTCACTTATATCAGATGAACTACTTTATTATTTGGTATAGAAACTTATCTTATTCTTGAATGACACTTTCTTGCCTTCATACTTCCTAAAACTCTTTTTTCTCATGTCAATCTTATATAACTTATTATCATCACCATAATGTTCATCATGTTCTCCATCATGCTCATTCTTATCCTTGTTAGGGAACTTGGATGTAAAGTGACCAATCTTACCATAGTTGAAGCACTTAAATGGCAACTTGCCCCTATACTTACCTGATCCTTTCCTTATTTTTATGACAAAAATGGATTCTATCTTTTCATCATATATATATATATATATATATTTGTATATATATATATATATATATTTGTATATATATATATATATATTTGTATATATATATATATATATATATTATATATCAACATAATCTTTGAAATTTTTACCTTGTGACTTTTTTTTAGCTTTTAATGCAACCTCCTTCTTAGCAGGTCTTCCATCACTTGTTCTCATTTCATAGGCATTCAAGATGCCATGAAGCTCATCCATCTTTAGTATGTTGAGATATTTTATCTCCTCCATAGTAGAGACTTTTGAATCAAACTTTACTAAATGTCAAGGATCTTAATACATTTTTTAATAATATTGATTCTTCTAAATTCTCTCCTAGACCTATGATGACTTAACCACTTCATCTAATCTTAACAGATAAGATGCAATGTTTTCATTCTCAAACTATCTTTGGTGGGTCTGAAATTTTGCCAACTTGACTTTGATGTCTCCTTCATAGATGGTTTGAAACTTTTCCCAAATCCCTTTGGATGTATCACAATGCATCACCATTACAAATTATACCTTTGAAAGACCATATATGATGACATTCATTGCCTTATATTTGTTTTTAGTTGCCTTCTTGCTTGTTGCATTAGTTAGTGGTGTAGGTGGTAGAATGAATCCATCAACAATAGATTACCATATGTCATATCCCAAGGAAATTAGATAGGTCTTAATTTTGATGTTCCAAAATGCATAGTTGGTCCCATTTAAGAGAGGATCCTTATTGGTTGAGAAACCTCCTTGTACTTGATGACTAGATATGCTTGTGCTTCTAGGATCTCATTTAAGTTGTTAAGTTTGCTTCAAAGGACTAGGATCTAATACCAATTTTTAGAAGCACAATCATTGATGGGGGGGGGTGAGTCAATGTTTAAAAAAAATTCTTTTAAATTATACTTTAAGATTATTTGAACCATGAAAGAGGCATAGTAATATATAAATGCATAAAAAACCATTCACATGAGCATAAAATAAGAAAATACATATATGAGCTGAAAACCCTCAAGGGGGAGAAAACCTAATATGATATTTTGAAATGGACTAATGTCTAAATAAATAAAATATAAAATTATGTTGAGCACCAAATTCAATAAATTAAAGCACCCACTTGATTAGGCTTTAGTAAGCACCTACTTGCAAGGAAGCACCAACTCCCTAAGTGACTCAACACCAACTCAGCCATATCATGAATTTTGATCACATTCACACCTATGATATTATATTATGGTTTATAAATAATTTCAAGACCTCCTTATTCTCAAATATGCAATATTTTATTTTCTTGTTTTGCATACACTCAAATAGACTTAAACTGCCTTGTATATGTACTAGTCTCATGGTCACAAACCACTTGGTCAGACACACAACTTCAACCTCTTAGGTCAGCCACACAAAATGTATTAGGACATATTATGGACATGGTTAAATAAAAAAATTTATCCCGTTTTGGTTTGACACAAATCAATTAGGCCTTACTCTTTCTTTGCATTTCATGGAGACCTAATTACATTAGGTCTGCTCTCTTAATGCTAATACTTGATCTTCTTGGCCCCATATGAATTTATCCAACAATAAAAAACCATTAAAACACTTATAAAATGAAATATTTTGACCTCATCCATTCTTAATTATACTTTCATACCTTTTTCATACTATGAAAGCTCATTTAGGACAAACTGCCTGATTAGGCCTATGTACCTCAAAAGTTTGTCTTACAACAAAGAAGCTTAAACACCCTTAAGTTACTCAACTATTAAAAATGAAACATTAAATATATTATCCATGACCTTATGGATATAACCAAATTATTGGAACACTTTCACTCAAAAAATAATGTCTCAAGAATATCTCTGCAACTTGCTTACTAAGAACTGCCAAATCACCTAAAAAACTAGTCATGAAGAATTAGATCTCTGAACCCTATGTAAAAAATTGTCATGAATTATGATGCATAAAAACATCTTATGAGATATCAATAAAATCCTTAGATATAAAATATATATGGTCTAATGGTAAATATTGGTCTTGTAGACTAATTTCTTGACCTTATATATCACAGTTCTATCTGAACCAGAAAGGCCATTTTGTGAGCAATTTTTTCACCATATACATTGACCTCTAAATATTATCCAAAGCATTATAATGACATAAAATTCATAAATGACTTATTCATTCACTTTATTTCATCAATCTATTGTCTATAGACCCTCAAATCTATCTCTTCATCTATGCCTAGATTTTACACTATTCACACCATTAGGTCTATCTATGATTGGCTTACTTGGATGACCAAATTAGAAAACGTAAAGGTTATAACTTATCCATAATTCATCATATAAAACTAAAATTATTCTCTAGATTCTTCTACCATCCATTTGATTTTCTGGACCAATTCAAATTTTGAGAGCTAAAATAACTTATTAATAAATAGGCATGTATTTGTACATTTTATCTCTCATTTGACTAACCACCACCACCCAGAGGTACCTAGGAGAGTTAAATTCATGATACAATAGATTATATAGTAATTTTAATCCATATTGAGGTATTTTGAATAAAATATTTCATATCATGTCCTTATTAGAGTTTTAAAGATGTTTAACATAGGTTTTAGTGTTAACAAGTATTCATAAAGGACTGCCACTTGAATCTAAAACTAATACCTAAGAGATATTATATAGGACCCTTCACCATATCTCCTTAGAAACTTAGATTCCCACGAAAATTTCACACATGCCAATGAATGTCTAAAAATGCTTATCAAGTTTGAGACCTCATTCTATGAGCTTGAGAAGGCCTAAAATAGCAATTCATGCTCTTTTACTTCAATTATTAACCTCAAAATTTGTGATCATGCCTAAAATAACTTATATCATCTCTGTCCATGCTCCCATGTACATACATTCCTTGAAATTTGATCTTCATATCTTACTAGGCTAGGCAGGGTATAAGAGTGATCTAAGTGCAGACTTATCCTGAAGGTCCTACCCCTATAAACTCACCTTGAAAATCTCATGAATGATTATTAACCCTAACCACATTCTAAAACAATGCAATATAACCTTTACATGCTTGTGTTCATTCATTTTTCAATGCACATACCTCTTCATGTCATGACTAGGCTTCCTATGCATTTTGACATCAATGACATGTACCTTCCATGTAGACATAAGACATTAGTTGCCTTCAAATTATTTATTTCTATTTCTCTCATGAAAAGATTTTTCCATGAACCTTGTCATATCATACACTACCAACTATCTTTAATCACCTTTGACATCAACATTAAAAGATGCACCTTTGACATCAAAAATAATACTCAATAATGTTGTCTTATAAACATCTTTAAGATGAATTGAAATTGATGGTAACCTAGCTTCAATTTTATCTTGTTGAAGTTTTGGGTGCCTCAGAGATGGTGTAAGAGGTTTTTAATGCACAGTAGTGGGTATTAGTTCTTCACCATTATCTTGATGAGCATGTGGTAGTCTATGTAGAGCTATCAGGACCTATCTTTCTTAGGTGAAAGGACTATCAAACTCCCACAATGTGAATAGATAGGCATGATCTTCCCCTATTTTAGGATCTTATATCTAGTACTATATTTCATCATTAACCCAAACTAATCCATAATACATGGGGATATTCAAAAGAGGAGAACTAAGAATCAAATCAATATGGCAATTTATTTTATAGTGTGTTGGAAAGCCTTCAGGTTAAATTAAAACTTCATTTTACTACTCTAGTAACTTGTTGAGTTATTTTTGTTATAATTATGTGTGAGTGTTTTACATTGCTAGGGTGTGATTTATCATTTTACACTATGAATGTGTATCAGGGTGAACCATAAGTAATATGAACTTTTACACTACAATACAAGCTTGTGAAATTGCTTGGTAGAGACCAAAGTGACTTTAGTCAAGGGTAAAAACTCAAAAATGTTGTAGAAGTGGTCCTACAAATGAATAGTCTAACATTATTGCTTGGATTCATATGTAGCTTCATGGTCAAACAAAAATGGTCTTCCCAGCAAGATGTTGTAGACCTCTAGAGGTGCAATGTCACAAGTGATTTTTTTCTCTCTCAACTTAACATTGTATTGAAAAGTACATTGTCATTAGACCTATATATATTTCCCGTGTTGAATTCATCCTATATAATATGGTTTAGGATGCATAGTAGTGGTGATACCAAGGTGTTGAACTATGGATTGCTCAATGATGTTCTTCTAACTACCACTATTAATGATGACATTGAGAGGATGACCCTTCACTTAGAATTGAATGTGGAATATATGTTTATGATATTTAGAGATATTGATTGTATTAGATTTGGTGCTTATACAAGAGATATTTGCATCAATTTTGTCCATTGGCATGGGTCTTGATGTAGATTTTGTGAATAGGGATTGTTATTCATGGCATTCAAAGTTTTTGTGGGTGGATGAGCGATGATGATGGAACTAATTTTCATTAGACTTATTTTTTCCTTTGTTTAAAGTAGAAGGTGTTAGAGCCTTCAAGTGTTGAGTAGTCTTTTAGTGTTTTTCACCTTTACAAAAAGTGTGTTGTTACTTCTATGTATAATTTTGTGATGTGGAGTTGTGAATTGGTGGGGCCTTATGCACTACATTCAATGAAGAGGTGGCATGCTATTTCATTCATTCCTTCACTTTAATATTGGATTCATTGAAATAATCTTGCCCCAGAGTGTCATAATTTAATAACTACATATTTATATGGATGTAAGTTGAAATTACATTAAGGTAATTTAAAACCCTAAACATAGTTTTTGAAACTTTATATATTCATCTTCAAAGTGTTGAAGAGGGTAGTATTCCTCCTTCAGTGCATCAAAAAAAATTTACATGATGCAATTGGAACACACTCTTGTGTGCACTATGTGGGGTGAATATTTTGTTGACCAGCTAACTGGTGAGCAAAATAGGTCTTATCACCACAGTAATAGGGAGATTAATCAGCCAAATGTGCAGGTTTACTACATCAAAAGGGAATAAATCTCTCCTCTCATCAAGGGGAGGTTCCCTATCAAGTATACAGAGCTATAATATATATATATATATATATATAAGTAGAAAATAAGACACAAGGATAGGACAAACCATCCATCTCTCTTTTTTTAGAGATGATGCTAACAAACAAAGGAGAAATCCTGGAAAACACTTAAGACACTTCTCTTCTTTTAGAAGTATTCTTGCAAGAAACAGCAGGAGTCCTTTCAAGGAAGATGTAACCAATAACCAAAGTATAAAGTAAACCAGCAATATTAGATGCAGCACAAAGTCTCCACCTTAACTGCCCAAGAGAGAGATATGAAGAACAATGAGGGCA
Organism: Torreya grandis; assembly: GCA_037957365.1. Taxonomy (NCBI): domain Eukaryota; kingdom Viridiplantae; phylum Streptophyta; class Pinopsida; order Cupressales; family Taxaceae; genus Torreya; species Torreya grandis. Next base: position 307,017 of record JARHVA010007696.1, on the reverse strand, counting down.
CAAAGTCACCCCAAGGCCCTTTACATAGGAAAAAGAAAATACAAACACATTGAAGCTACTTGTGGGGGCACAAATTCATCCCATAATTGGTCTTCAGGAGACCTTCCTAACCACTTCTACTAGTTCTGCTTGTTAGATCAAATGAACAAGAACGCTTCTAGGAAACAGACATACAAATAGTTTCCTAAATAACACAGGCTATTTCCAGCACAAAGTTTGAAAAGGTCACTTGCTTTCTTATTCAAATGAATAAAAATGATTAACAATCTGAGCTCAAAGTCTTAGTAAATGCCTTTCAATTTGGGTAGAGTTTTTGCTTCTGTGGCAGGAAAGAGATGGAGACTTTGTGCTGCATCTAATATTGCTGGTTACTTTGTACTTTGGTTATCAGTTACTTGTTCCTTGAAAGGACTCCTACTATTTCCTGCAAGGATACTTTTGAAAGAAGAGAAGTGTCTTCAATGTTTCCCAGGATCTCTCCTCTATTTGTTAGCATCATCTCTAAAAAAAGAGAGATGGATGGTTTGTCCTACCCTTGTGTCTTATTTTTTGCTTATATATATTATATAGCTCCATATACTTGATAGGGAACCTCCCCTTGATGAGAGGAGAGATTTATTCCCTTTTGATGTAGTAAACCTGCACATCTAGCTGATCAATCTCCCTATTGATGTGGTGATAGGACCTATTTTGCTCACCAGTTAGCTAGTCAACAAAATATTCACCCAACAGTTTTTGGTGACTCCATTGGGGAATCGAATGCATAGTTTAAAGCCTCAAGTTTCAAACTGAAGTAGGATTGATTCTTTCCTATTTTTGTTCTGCAATCTAGCAACTTCATGCTATACCAAAATCTAGAAAGCCCAAGGTGCTGTTGACCCTTTTTTTGAGTTGGTGCAGTAGAGCAATTTTGAGTTATTTCCTCCACGACCTCACCTTCAACAAACCAGGAGTCTTCCTCCTACCAACACCAGGTCACCAACACAAGGCAGAGCTACTTTTTTGCTATTAGTAGAACTTTGCCTATACATACACTACCTAGATTTGTTATCCCTGCTTTCAATAATCCACTCATGGCAGTTCAAGGCCCCTAGGGTAACTCTTTTAGCCCACTCAATCTTACTCCACCCCTGCATGAGCTTCCACACAGTTCAAGGAAGAATTTACCCAAGTTCTTCAGTGATGGAAAGGTTCACCCTGATGAACACATTGCAGCCTTCAGTATAGCCTGTAGTGTGATAGGTGTGAAATTTGAGGATGTGGTAGTTAGATTGTTTGTGGATACATTGTAAGGTACTGATGTGGATTGGTTCTACCATCTATAGGCTAGATCATTGACTAACTGGAACACACTCAAAGCTAAGTTTAAATCTAGATTAAAACCTATAGAAGATGCACATGCCCTTCTAGCCTAGCTCACACAAATGAAGAAGGAACCTCATGAACCAATGAGGGATTTCATAACCAAATTTGATAAGTTGAGGAATAGGATCCCTGCAATCGCTCAACTGACCCTCAAAAACCTCAAGTGCTTCTTCATCAACTCACAACTGCCTGAAGTGAATTTTCTACTGAGACATGCTAGCCAAATAGACCTTGCTGAAGCTTAGGACTTGGATACTGAGGTAGAAGATGACCTTATCTTGGCTAGGAAGATAAGGAGAGATCTAAATAGAGGTAAATATTCTTCATCTTTTGATTACTCATCTATAACCACTATTGATCCCATGGTGCAGAAGCTAGCAAATGAATTGTTGGCTCTCAGAAGACAAATGGCCTAAGGGATGTCATCCGCTCCTGCATACAGAGATATCCCAAGGAGGACATTCTAGAATCAGACATATCAAGGCAATGCTGCTAGGGGTCAAGGGCAGTCGAATCATCTTCCTCCCCCATAGAGGAACCTTGCCATTGAAGCACCTCCAACTAACTCAGTGGTTGGATATCTTGAAGCTGACTCAGGTTTCTCATTCCAGCATGAGTTGAACCCTGAAGATGATGCTAATATCTTCACTGAGGAAGAAGAAGAATTACCTGGTGACTCCAACATTGGTTCCCTGAACTATCAAGATGAACCCAAAAGTGAAGGTAATGCAATAGAGGGATCATATGTTGTGTTCACCTGGTCTAAGAATCAATCAACTTAGGAAGCTGATAAAGAGAAGACAGAGGAGCGACCTCAACCAAAAACCTCAATTTCTAAGTGTGGAAGTACTCTACCCGTCTAGCCAAAATATCTAATGATTGAAAGAAAGGTAAGTACACCAAATACCCCAGCACCTTCTACTTCAAATCCATAGTCCAATTCTCCTCCTACCAAAAATCAAAAGGATGAGCTCCCATCCCCTATTCCTAGCTCATTTTAAACATTTGACATTATTGATCATATAAAGAAAGCCAAAGTTCAAATGTCTAAATTTGAATTCTTGCAGTCTAACCCTGATCAGTTGGATAAATTGGTTCAATGTGTGAAGAACCAAAACATCCCAGCAAGACAAAAAGCTAAGAAAGCAACTCATGATCCCCCAAGGAACATGTCTATCCCAAACAATCTTGTCATTGCTCCTCTTGTTGCTCTTGAGAAAATAGAGCGTTTATATATATCCCTGTTAATAAATGGATATCAGCTGAACAATTTTATCATTGATTTTGGAGCTTTGGATAGTGTCATGCCTACCAAAGTGGCTAAATCCCTTGGCCTTACACTGACCAGGACATTTGGTAGCTATTTTTCCATGGAAAACAAGCAAGTACCATTGTTGGGTCAAATTAAGGATGCCTGATTTGCATTTGCAATGTTCCCAGACAAAAGAATCAAGATGACTGTCTTGATGGTCGACGTCCTAGCATCTTATGGCATCCTTCTTGGCTGGAATTTCTACAAAGATGTTGGTGGCAAGTTAAATATAGACATGTTTGAGGCAAGAATCCCAGTCAAAGGCATCATGAAAAGATTGCTTCTTGAAAAGGAAACAAAATATGTGGTCACCCAATCATCAGCACCTGAAGCTTAGATTTTGTTTGAATCTTCAGGCACGGGTAACTACTTTTTGTCCACTGAAGAAGTTCATGAAATTCCTATCGAAGCTCTCAAAGGTGATGACCTGAAGGTTAGTTTAGCTGGAACTATGGAATAATCTCCACCTTCAAACGAGGAAGAATCCAAAGGAAAATTAGTGTCTAATGAGGTATGGATCCTTGAATTTGATGGCAGCTATTCCTCTACCAATTCAGGAGATGGGTTTGTGTTGATATCTCCAAAAGGAGATATTTTTCCTTCATCCTACAAGTTACAATTTAGCCACACTAATAACATAGCTGAGTATGAATCCCTATTGCTTGGATTAAAGGCTACTCAAGACAAAGGTATCAAGCTTCTTCATGCTAAAGGAGATGTTGAACTGGTGGTTTGTCAGGTAAGAAACCTGTATCAGACCAAAAATGAGAGATTACGCCATTACCACAATATAGTCTGGGACCAAATTGAAAACTTTGATGCTTTTAGCATCTTTGTAGTCTCCAAGGAATTCAATGATAGGGCTGATACTTTGGCTATCTCAGGTACTCTTTTGGTTTCCCACTCAGACTTCAAAGGAGATAGGTACATTATTAAACTAGTCTCTCGACCAAGTGTACCTAATAATGCCAGTCATTGGTAGGTGTTCAACAATGAAAACCAAATCATTACTTTCTTGGAGTAAAAGGACAGTTTTGAACAGTTGTATTTTGAAGGCAGTGAACCTCAAGAGCCTGAATCGACCCCTAAATCAAGTTCAAGCATAGATGGAGAGTCCATGCAACTTTAAGGGAACAAGATCCCCAAAGGCCTAGTCTCCCTTGAGAAACTATTTGATAAGCATGACAGATTCATCAAACAGTAGCAAACAGAGGCAAGCTCCTCTCAGGGGTTTGATCAAGTAAATCATGGAACCAAGGAAGACCCCAAATGGTGAACATTGGGAAGTACTACACTCCTGAGGAAAGATTCAAGTTCACTTCTCTACTTAGACAGTACATGGACATTTTAGCATACTCCTATGATGACCTAAAGTCACTCAGGCCTAATGAAATTTGACATGACATCCCTATGAAGGCTAACTCAGTGCCTTACAAGCAAAAACCTAGGTAGTACAATACAAAGATGTCAAGTACTATTATGTCTGAGATACAAGAGATGTTATCAATGCTAGACGGTTTCTCAAGATATAATCAGGTTGAAGTTGCTAAAGTAGACTAGCATAAAACTATGTTCACCACACCTTGGGGCACCTTCACCTATAAGAGAATGCCTTTTGGCTTGATAAACATGGGTGCCACCTTTTAGAGGGCAATGGACCTCACTTTCAAGGATGAGATGGGCAAGTTCATTGTAGTTTATCTTGATGACTTGACCATTTTATTTAAGCATCACCCAGATCATGTGCGCCACTTACAACAAGTGCTAGAATGCTGCCATTAGAATGGCATTTCCTTGAACCCCAAGAAGTTAGTTTTTGGAGTAACAGAGGGAAAACTTCTTGAACACATTGTGTCCAAAGAAGGCATAAAATTTGACTAAGATAGAGTCAGGCCTATCTAAGAGCTTACCTTGCCTACAAGTAAGACTGTTGTTCACTCTTTCTTTGGAAAGGTGAATTTCTTATGAAGGTTCATCCCTGAGTTTGCTGAGAAGACTAGACATATTGTAAACATGATGAAGGGAAAGCCCACCTTCGGCTGGACTAATGAAGGCAAGTTAGTGTTTAAAGATATCAAGATTGCTATTGCTCACGCTCTAATTCTAGTTTGTCCAGACTATAACAAAGAGTTCATCATGTACAATTATGCTTCATAACACATGCTTTCAGTGATTCTAGTTCAACAAAATAAAGAAGGTATAGAGTCCCCCATTTCCTTCATGAGCTATCCTCTCAAAGCTCATGAGCTGAAGTACTCAAATATGGAAAAGCATACTTATGCAATGTTGAAGGTGGTAAAGCATTTCCTCTTCTACATCTTGAATTCACGTACTACTGCCTTGGTTCTTGACACAATAGTCAAATCCATATTAACTCAGTAGGAGTTTGGGATGAAAAGAGGCAATTGGGTTGCAAAAATTTAGGAGTTTGATTTGCTCATCAAACCAATAAAATTGGTTCAGGGAAAAGGCTTATGCCAATTAATTGCTGACAACAAGCTAGAAGGAACGCATCAGAAATCATAAAAAGTAAAAGTGCCAACAGTCCTCTTTGTCTCTACCACTGATGAGTGGTATTCAGGTATTGTTCACTTACTTATGGTGAATGTCCTACTCACCTATCTTATAAAGAGAGGACTATCAAGTTGAAAGTAGAAAATTTCATCCTTTGGGATAATGGCCTGTATAAGAGGGGCCTTGATGGAGTGTTCCTTCGCTATGTAGACAAGGAGCAGCAAAGCCAACTTTTGAGATCCTTCCACAATCGACCCTGTGGAGGTCATTTTTTTGCTCCTGTGACTGCCCATAAGATCCTTCAAGCCAAATATTACTGGTGTACTCTTTTTCAAGATGCATACAAGTGGGTAAGGAATTGTGAACTATGCTAGCAATTTGTTAGAAGACCCACGTTAGCTACCTTGCCTCTCAAGCCAATATTCATAGAAGAACCATTTTAGTAATGGGGCTTCAATTTTATTGGTGTTGTAAACCTATCTTCAAGTGCTGGACATGATTATGTCCTCACAGCCACAGACTACTTCACCAAGTGGGTGGAAGCAATTCCAACTAAGCATGCTACTTTAGAAGTAGTGTGCAATTTTTTGAAAGAGAACTTCATTTCCAGGTTTGGGGTCCCAACTAAGATTATCACTGACAATAAAACTTGTTTCACTTCCTAGGAGATCACTCAATTCTATTTCTACTATGGAATTACACTCTCCCACTCATTTGATTACTTTCCACAAGGAAATGGACAAGCTGAATCAAGTAATAAGAACCTAGTGACTATCATCAAGAAGCTAGTTGATGACAACCAAAGAACATGGCACAAAGCATTGGTTGATGCTTTGTGGGCTGACAGAATTACACCCAAAAGGGCAATTGGTATGTCTCCTTTCTGACTTCTCTATGGTATCAATGTTGAAATACTAATCACCTTAGAATTACTAGCATCAAAATTGGTCAAGTCAATTAAAGATCAAATGTATGAAAGCACCCTTGATAAGAGAATTATGTGCCTAACTAAGCTAAAAGAGTAGAGAACTATAGTGGCAGACTGAATCATAGTCCATCAAAGCCTGGTGAAGAAACTCTTTGACCAGAAAGCAAAGAGCTGAGATTTCTAGGTTGGGGATCAAGTCCTACTGTGGGACAAGAGAAGAGAACCAAAGGGAATGCATGGAAAATTTGATTCTCTATGGAGAGGCCCTTTTACTATCCATGAGCTCAAAGGTGAAAACAACCTCCTATTGAAATATCAAGATGGCACACCCTTTTCTCTACCTCATAATGGGTAGCATTTGAAGTACTTCAACTCTTGAAGTATCAAATGAAATTGTCTGTACATATGTATATTTGTATAGTCTTTTTTGCTTTGTGTTGTTTGTTTTTTTTGTTTTTTTTGTCACTTTTCTTTTTGGGTAGCATGACTCTGTAGCCCAATGGCACACTTCAAGGCACTGGAGATTCTAGTTTCTACTCCCCTCAGTTGTTCCAAGTCCTCATCTAAAGAAAGTTCCCCACCAGGAGCCAGTTGTTGTCCCCCTAAAAAATGTCACTCATTTTTACGATAATATATATGTTATTTTGGTCTTGCAAAGACCAAAATATCTCTTCTCATTTCAAAAAGTTATTCTAAGATTTCAAAATTGGGAATTATTCAAGTTTTTTCAGTCAAAAGACTAATGGTTCAACAGGTTCAAAGGCTTATAAAGGGAGGTTCAATCAGAAGAATCAATTTTCAACACTTAGTCATTTTCAGGATTGGTTCAACGGGTTCAACAAGTTCAAAGGTTCAACATCATCGGCAAGGGTGAAGCACTTCATCAAGGTTCAATGGGATCAAGGTTCAATGGGTTCAACATGTTTGGTTCAACGAAGATCAAAAGGACTCAACTGAAACAAAGGAATGAACCATTGAACTATTGAACAAAAGTTGGTTCAATCAGTTGGTTCAAGCGACAAAGTTCAAAGGAGTGCCCCAAGAGTCAAAGACACAAGTGCTCTTGTGAAGGGAGTTCCCATGGCAAAAAGTGACCAAGGTAAACAAATAGACCAAGACAAAATCCTGATAGAATCTCACAGATGCTACCAAGTGTCATCTTCTGAGCCTCATTTCACTTTGATTTTAAGATCCATAGAAGTCGCCATGTATCCTTTGTAATTTAAGTGGAACATGCCAAGTGGCATCATCTGCATGAATGCAAATGAGTTCCACATAGTTCTATAGTGTTTCTAAAATGTGATATATGTCGCCACATGTCCTTTGTCAAAGTCACAGTGGATGCCACCACGTGTCCATCAAAGTCACAGCAGATGTTGCCATGTGTCATCTATTGAGACACATTATCAAAGCAGTGGAAGCTGCCACGTGTCATCCTCCACAAGATTCTCAAGAAGCAAGTAGAGGCTACCACCTTTTCTATTGTAACTCTACAAAGAGCAACACATGTCTACATCTACAATTTCTAAATTTATAATAGGTTTCAAAGCCTCTATCAATAAACATTTCTCAAAGAAGTCGTGGAACGTGCCAGTGTCCCTTGCAAAAGTTTGGTGAAAGTTGACAAGTGTCAATCTCTAAAATTTCTCCCTCCTATTTTTTATTTTCATAAAGACTATGGTGGACCCCCAGTGAGCTACCAAAGAAAGCAGAACATGCCATGTGTCATCATCTGCCTGACTCTCCAAAGACAAGCAAAAGCTGCCACCTATTCATTTATAACTTACAGAGAGCAACATGTGTCTGCGTCTGAGTTTTGAACAAGTTTATAAGCTTCTCCTAAGCATTTTTTAGAGCACAATAGAGACCGCCATGTATTATCATCTGCATGAATCTAAAATAAGTCTTGAGTGTTTTCAAAGGTTGTTAAAGTGCAGCAGAGACTACCATGTGTCATCTTCCAAAGGACTCATAAAAACTATTTCTAAAGCCTCTAATAGCAGTGGAAGCTATTGCATGTCCTTGCCTATTTCTAAGTGGATGTTACCATGTGTCAATTTTTTAGCAGGAAGCAACCAAAGCATAGAGAGTAAATTTAAGGACCTGATTCAATATCTAGAAAAGGAAGAATGATGAAGAAAAGAATTAGAAATATCTACGCATGAGATATGTTTCAAATGATGGTAGACTCGAGGACGTGAAATTGGTGGCAATGAAGTGTCTGTTGATTTTTGTAGACTTAAGTGCGAGATCCCTAATCATTATGAAGTAGAGGAAATAATACAAAATATGTAGAGTGTCAACACAATGTTTAGATCCAATATACCTCTTGAACCTAGAAACGTGGATGCAGATTTCTTGAGCCTTTAAAAGACATGACTTGTTTGGAAATAAAGGCAAAGTGAACAATGGTGCTGATAGTCAAGTTAAAATACAGAACTAAAAGTGCATTCAAAGCATTACATGCACAACATGAGCTGTTCCATGGGATAAACATGCCAAACCTCTCTCGACCTCTATATATTGTAATTTCTCTGATTGTTATGGGGATCTATTTTGAGCCATAGAAGCAAAAACTCTACCCAAATTGAAAGGCATTTACTAAGACTTTGAGCTCAGATTGTTAATCATTTTTTCTTCATTTGAATAAGAAAGAAAGTGACATTTTCAAACTTTGTGCTAGAAATAGCCTGTGTTATTTATGAAATTATTCATATGTCTATTTTCTAGAAGCATTCTTGTTCATTTGATCTAACAAGCAAAACTAGTAGAAGTGGTTAGGAAGGTGTCCTGAAGACCAACTATGGGATGACTTTGTGCCCCCACAAGTACCCTCAGTGTGTTTGTATTTTCTTTTTCCTATGTAAAGGACCTTGGGATGACTTTGTGCCCCCATTGTTCTTCGTATCTCTCTCATTGGGCAGTTAAGGTGGAGACTTTGTACTGCATCTTATATTTCTGGTTACTTTGTACTTTGGTTAATGGTTACTTGTTCCTTGAAAGGACTCCTGCTATTTCTTGCAAGAATAATTCTTAAAGAAGAGAAGTGTCTTCAGTGTTTCCCAAGATTTCTCCTCTATTTGTTAGCATCATCTCTGAAAAAAAGAGAGATGGATGGTTTGTCCTACCCTTGTGTCTTATTTTCTATATATATATATATATATATATATATATATATATATATATATATATATATATATATATATATTATAGCTCCATATACTTGATAGAGAACCTCCCCTTGATGAGAGGAGAGATTTATCCCCTTTTGATGTAGTAAACTTGCACATTTGGCTGATCAATCTCCCTATTGCTGTGGTGATAGGACCTATTTTACTCACTAGTTAGCTAGTCAATAAACTATTCACCCAACACACTACATGTTAAAGGTCGCCAACCAGTTGACAATCAAAATGGATATCTAAAATAATACAAAGGTGATCTTCTCAACATTAGTGAAATATTTAACTAAAAATTATGCCTCAAGATATATAATCCAATCATCAAATGATTTATCATTGATCTTTCCTTTGAGCAAAGGGATGTTGAGATTGAATTGTAATTTTAAGGGGGCTTATTGTTGGAACCATTGTGGATCATGTTGCCAAGATGAAGAAGAAGATGTTGAGTTGAGCTAAATCATCAAGTTGTGTAACTAAACAAATTTTTTAGTGAATTATGCCTCTAAAGAATTAATGATGAGACTTCAAATTTTTGGGGCTTCCTCAAGCTGATTTTGTGTGCCACCCATCTATCTTTTATAATGGTGCTCTAGAATCTCTTAAGTAGAACCAACTTCTATATCCTCTCTCTCATTGTGTTCATGTGGTTACAAGCATATGAAAAAAATTAAGTGGAACTCAGATACCAATTCCTCCTCAAGCATTTAACCACTCTGATACTAATTGATCCACACCATGGGGCTCAAGATTGAGGGGTACAAGGGATATTCAAGTTATGGTTGTGTAATGTGAAAGTAAAATGTAATATTCAGGTAGAATAAACAAAAACCATTCAATAGAGAAGAAGTCTTGACTTGCATCAAATGTAACTTATATTAATTAATATATAATAGTGAAAATAATACAGAGTACAATGTCAATAGTGCATGTATATTGAGTAGTTGCACAAAACAAGCTATCAATGTTACAACTATGTGTAGTGTCATGTATAGGTTTTATGTATATCTAACCAAATGCATATGTTAAATATATAAGATAAGAATACAAGATCAATCATAACTATTATTTAATTACCAATGAGGATTTATATGGTGCATTGATCCTATCAAATGTGATAGTTGGCAACAATTAGAATAGTTAATATCTAGGTTGTCAACCATTTGAATTAAAATACTTGGTATATTTTTAGTGATAACTATTGTTGGATCAATTGGAACATGTGGATAAGGTTGACATGTCCATGACTATATGTTAGTGAGTCATGAATAAATGTTAAGCATGAAGGGCACATAAGTCCTTTGAGTCTACAAGTATGGGGTGTAAAGGACTACAAGGCATAATGTGCACAGAAGTTGATACATCCAGAAGTGTGTGGCACATGGTATTTAGAGGTGCATGATTAATGGCATGGGATAGTGAGGTACATGAGAAATTGTGGATAGAATTTGGTGAGTAGGTTTAGTAGTTGGTGCAAGAAGTTGTCATCAAGTTTCATGTATAGGAGTGCATAATTTTAGGTAATAGGTACACATTATATGTAATAAATCAAATGAGGAGTGAGATTGGATATGTAGGGGATGCCCATAGATAATATAATTTCATAATTTTAATTAAAATAAAAAAATGGTTAAAAAAAAGAGCTCAATCTAATATTTTAATAATTCTTTCATTATCTTGGCAAAAACATTGACTAGGTGAACTAGGGTATGGGAAAGCATGACTTAAAGTAATGGGTTTTTTCATAAAACCCATTTTATTATGCATGCAAACTAATTTTACCTTTCAAAAACATACCATATAATGGGTAAGATTCCATATTTGTATTTAGTTTATTTTATCATGCTAAAATGCCCACAAAAGATCTAATGGGCCATAAGAAGATGTTTTGTTAGCCACTACCAAATAGTTGTCTGCTTAACAACATCATTAGAGGAAAAAAGGTCAATAATACTAAGAAATTGTCCATTAAAAAATAAAACCATCTAAATTGCATGGTTAGATGGGTTCACACCCCATTCTATCAAAAATGATACATAGATTAACACAATCATTGTAATGACTCCACCATGTCTTACATCATATTTAGACATATGACAAGTAGCAGTTGGCCAAATAATTTTAGTTATCATCTAGAGATTAAATCCATTAATATTGACCTACTATAGATAAATTATATCCATATTTTAAACATTTGATAGTTTTTCTAAACTAGGTAATTTTGGTTTGGGTTTAGTAAACCACAAACTTTTCAAGAGAAAACATTAATTATAAATCATCAAGATTCATGGTTTCACCCTTTTGATATCATAACACCATAAATTAGTTGTTAAATAATGTTTGTTTTGAGGTTTTATAAAAAAATACACAAGCACAATAGTTTGTCATCTATTTTGTAAAAAATACTCCTTGTCATGACCAGGAGAAGTATTTTGTGATTATTGAGTCACTTGATGATGTGGATAAGGAGAACAATCTCATTATTTTGAGACTAGGACAAGAGCCTTTAATGAATATGTATGTTAACTTTGAAAAAAAATTAAGCTATTAGTCAAGTATTCTTGAGGTTCCATAATCACTTTGACGACTTGAATAACATTTTACATAGCTAGACTAGGGTTTGGCAGAGGAACATGGGGTTGAGATGGCAGAGGCGAAGTGAATACACTAGTACTAATTAAAGGTTTAGGTTTAATGGAATGGGATTTTTCATTGTAATTATTTTTATAATTTATTCAACCCACAACCTATCATCCATAATTATCTCCCATCATGGAGTGAGTGGGTTTGGGCATAACTTTGGACAAAGGATTCAAAGCAGCCATAAGTGCATAATCCTTGATCATATACTCCAAATCCTAACATACAAAACACATATTGGGAAGATTGATATATATTATCCCTATGGGTAAAATGTTTCCTACCAATCTATATATCATTATTTTTATGGAGGTATTTTGCATGGTCAACCTAAACATAGATATGCCATTATGGGTGAGTGATAAAGAAATAATTGGTTTTAAAAAAAACCAAATGACCTTTTTATTTAACCATTTATTCCAGACAAGGATAAAAAACATATTAAACTAGTAAATTCAACCTAGATATGGACCTTTATTTTGGATTTTTCTAAAATGACAAAGTCAAGAGTTAAGGTAAAAAAACAAATATTTTCTCACATAATATGGATCATGCTTATCAATAATGGCACAATGTTCACATATTTAAAATTATTGTAAACACAATGGCTAAGAGTGGTGTTTGATTATTCACTTAAATCTTTATTTCACATGTACTTTAACATTCCTTGAACCATCAAAGTAATACGAAGATAAAGCAATGCATAAAGAGTCATTCACATGAGCATAACACCAAAAACACACATATAAATGGGAAAAACTCAAGGGGAAGAAAACACACTTATATTTTTGAATGGAATACAATAATATAATCAAAATATAAAATTTAGTGAAGCACAAACTTCATATGGAACACCAACCCCAACTAGCTAAGCATTAACCTAGCTAGGGTTTAACAAGCACCCACTTGCAAGGAGGCACCAACCCCCTAGATGACTCAACACCAACTAAACCATATGATTGATTATATCACATTATTTCTCAACCAACTGATGATGACCATCTCTTCATATTTTCACACTCTTATCCCTCTCAAACTTCCTTCTAAGCCTCTTCGCTCAACTAGCCCTCTTATTGACTTGATTAGGTCATCTAATCTTGATTTTAATATAAATTAAACATATTATATATTCATGATAGTATTTATACACCCTTATAATGGATATAATGCCTCCTTTATTTCTTATAATTACTATATCCTTCGCTTCAACTCACTCATGCTCTAACTAGTCAATTAGGCCTATTATGTCTTATTTTTATACTAGGTTATTGCTCATACACATCTTGTTTTGAAATACACACTTGATAAATTATATATTACACATAATAGGCATTATTAAATTACAAAAAAATTAATAAAAAATTACATTAGGTCAGCCATAGCTTAAATGGACCAAATCCTTTTGTCAAGCCTTAAGGAGTCATAATTCAATTAGGCCTTCATTAGTACACATTACCCCTTGATCTTCTTGGAAAACTTTAAAACATCATAAAAAATAATTAAAAATCATATTTTTCTCAAATATACCCCTAATATTCTCATCTTAGCTCCATGACATATTTTAGCTCCAACTACCACTTGAAGCACACCATTAACACTGTTCACAATTAGGTTTGTGTATACTGAGAAAGTTTATCTTGAACTACTAAATATAAAACGTAAATTAGGTAATAAATAATGGAAATAAAATACATATTCAAAATATATATACCTTAAATACATCACCATATTCTTTAGACTTCACAACTGAGGGCAAAAGGACTCAAACCCTTCGATATAAATAGCCCACTCAAAACTACCAGAATACCTTCAAGCATAATCATTGTGATAATGAAATTAAACACATATGTATATACCTTGAATCATTTTTTATGCATGTATATGATACTAATATATCATTAAACCATTCTCAGATAGATAGATAATATGGTCAAATGGCAATATTGGTCTTATAGACTAATCTCATAACCTCACTATATACATACCTCACTGAGCCAGACAAGTCAACTTGTGAGTAACTTTTTCACTATAACCACTAACCTCCAAAAATTCTTAAAAACATGAAAATTTATTACAATTCCTAAAAAACACCTCCATGAACTTGGATTCATCCCTATTCCATGATAACACATTCCTAAACATTTTCTCAATGTTGTCTTGGTTTCTCACTATTTTCATCATTAGGTTTGTTAGTGACTGGCTAACTTGGATGACCAGTTTAACACACCTAAGGGATATAAATAGCCCAAAAACTTTCATGGACACAAAATAAAAGTCTCAAACTTTCTCCTTCATCCATTTAGTAACTTTGACTTGGTCAACTCTAACTAAAACAATAAATCTCTAATAAATAAGGCCTTTCTTATAGGGTCCACTCACTCAAATGAAGAATCAATCATACTTGGATATGCTTAGGATAATTTACTACAACCTATAATAACTAAACTAGTTATACCAATCCTTCTAATCACATGAAGACTAACTTCTTTCATATTGGGTGACTATTAGGGTTCTTTGAGGGTTTAAACTGCAATCATTCATAAAGTTTAACCCCTCATTCCAAAAAATAATTCTTATAAATTTGAGCTATAACCCTTCCTAATATACCATTAATATATAATGTTCCAATTCAAAGGTTACACATGCCAATGAACACTTGAAAAAACCTTTTTGGGTAGACAACTCTTCAACTTGTGCACTTAAGAGACCTTAAAACACTTTTTTGAGCCTAAACATTAAAAATTTAACCTCAAAATTGGTCAACACACATAGTAAAATCTATAATATCACTAAAAAATCTCAAATTATCATTCTTACCTTGAAATATGAATCTCATACCTCATTTGGTCACAATCTCTCTCTTTGCTCTCTAGACTTTGACCTGCAAACCACATTAATCCTTGAAACTAAACTTTTAACCACTACCAAAGATATAAACACTTCATATACATTACATAAAACCTATTACCATTCTCAACCACTAACATACATCTTTTATGTAACTTGACAATATATCATGATGCCTCATTAGGCCAGGTAGGGTCTAGAAGTGGTCTAGGTGCAAACTAGATCTATAGGTCCTACCCTTGTAGGCTCACCCTGAGACTCACATGAGTTATATAATGCCTCATATACATGATTAATCAATATCATAAAACCTTTAATTCCTATGTTAATTCATCTCACCAAGCCATCATGACCCTTCATGCACAAGACTAGGCATCCTATGCATATACATTCTCAAGTCACTTAGTAGGTTCAAGCACTTAACAACTTTGACAATAAGGAACTTACATGATAACCTTAAAATCACTAATAGACTCATAATAACATCTAAAAAACATGTATTACACTCTCAAAATCACTGCAACATTGATCAATATCCTCTCTCATAACTACATTGTTTAATGACCTCATGAAGACCTTTCTCAAGAACCTTTGACATTAATGACAACATCAATGCCAAACCTCAACAATAAGAAAAATGCTCAACATTATCCCCCATTATCATTGATGTAAAAATACACTACAAACTAATGATTCTTATCTCACCATCTTGGTCTTTTTCTACCTTTAACTTAAATGGCAAAGTGATATCTACAACCCCTTGGATCACACTCCTTGTAACCAAAATACTCAACACACAAAACTATGAGTTTATGAGACATAATACAAATATTCTCCCCCTGTCTCCATGCATACCTTATTGAAACTACTCACTTGTTATTTGAGATAATGATCATGATTATCTCCCCCTAAGTACTTGGCTTCCTCAATGATTGTTAGGGGTAGGAATTACACCTAATTCCTAGCTTAGGTGTTCAAATGTTACCTTTAGAAGTGGTTTGGTCAAAATGTATGCATTCTGATCCTATGTAGAAACATATTTAATTCTAAAACTTTATTCACTTACCTATTCTCTTATAAAATTATACATGATGGGAATGTGCCTTGTCCTTGAGTACATGACATGGTTTTTTGAGATGCTTATAACACTTGTATTATCATAATAGATAGGGTTAGGACCATCATACTCCACCTTGTAGTCTTTTAGGGTTTGTCTCATCCATAGGACCTAAGTACAACATGAATCTATTTAAATTTACTTAGCCTCACAAGTGTATAATTATACCAATGGTTATTTCTTGCTTATCCATGAAACTAGGCACCCACATAATAAGAAAGCTCCTCCACTGGTACTCTTCCTATCATATAGACTTCTTACCTAGTATGCATCTATATAGGATGTCAAATTGAACTCCTTGATTCTTGGATACCACAAATCATACTTCATATTCCCCTTGAGATACTTGAGTATCTTTTTAATTGCTTACAGATGATTATCCTTTGGATCTACTTGAAACCTTCATACAAGACCTATTGCTTGTGTCATATACATCATTGACCTATATGACGTATGATTGAAATTTGAAGACTCATATTCCTTGATAAACTTACACCCTATGATTATGGGTGTACTAACTAGCTTGAAATCTTCCATCTCAAACTTATTCAACATCTCTCTTATGTACTTGGCTTATGAGATGAATATACCTTTTTCAAATTAAGTGATTTGCAACCAAATAAATAATGATAGTTATCCTAGCATGAACATATCAAACTCTTTATTCATTACCTATGAAAATTCCTTGGTCATGTTCTCATTTTTTCCAGCAAATATGATGTCATCCATATAGACAACTACTATTAACTGATGGTCATCATTTATCTTTATGTATAGATCACTATTTTCAACTCCTCTTTTGAATCCTTAATCCAATACATACTTGTAAAACCTAGCATACCAAGCACTAAGATCTTGATTTAGACCATAGAGAGCCTTTTTTAATCTAAAAATATAGTCTTTTTCATTTAATAGTGAGAACCCATTAGGTTGATCAATGTACACTTCCTCTTCCAAATTACCATTAAAAAAGGTAAATTTGACATCCATCTAGTATAATTTGAACCCTTTGAATCCTACATATACTAAAAACAATTTGATGGACTCTAATATTGCTATTGGTGCAAAGGTATCCTTAAAGTCTACCCCTTTAACTTTTGCATATCCCTTTCATACAAATCTAGTCTTGTTCCTAGTGACTTCTTCATATTCATTCAACTTGTTTCTAAACACCCATTTTATGCCAATGACATTCTTGTCTTTAGGCCTAAGAACTAGTTCCCATGTCTCATTCATCTCTATTTGGTCTAACTCTTCATTCATAACATCTATCTAAAATTTGTCTTTACTTGCTTCTATAATATTTTTAGGTTCAATATTGGATATTAGAGCAACATTCTCTTGATTTAGATTACTTACAAGTATTTTCCTTGTTTGCATACCTACATTCTTGTTTCCAATGATTTGAGATTTAAGGTGATCTTTTTGAATCTATCTTGAGGGTCCTTTTGAGTCTTGTCTCTATTCAAATTCTTCTTCTTTCTCATCAGCCTATATAGACTCGTCTTCATTCTTGAAGTCCATATTCTCTAAAGTGTCCTTTGACTGTGAGTGTGATTTTATTGTCTCATCAATAGTCACATTGGTTCTTTACACTATATTTTATATCCTTTTGTTATACCATATATAGGATGAGCTCATTGATAAGCATCCTAAGAATATTCCTTCAACAAATCTAGAATCAAAATTTCCCAAGTATTCATCATCTCTTTTGATGAAACAATTTCTCCCAAACACTCTAAAGTATTGTACATTAGTAGGTCTACCCTTCCATATTAAATAATTAATCTTGTTTCCATTAGTCCTAATTTTTACTCTATTCAAAATATAGACTTAAATTATTAATACCTCTCTCCAATATCCATCAAATAATATAGACTCATTTATCATAGTTTTAACTGTCTCTTAAACTATCCTATTCTTCCTTTCCACCACCCCATTATTTTGAGGTGTCCTACCTAATGATAATTATCTCCTTATTCTATGAACCTCATAGAAGTCATCAAAATCATTAGACAAAAACTCTCCTCCTCTATCAGATATTAGGCACTTGATCTTCCCATTCTTGTCATTCTCAACAAGAGCCTTGAATGCCTTGAGATTGTCAAGAGCTTCTAACTTTTCTTTCAAGAATGCAACCCAAGTCATTCTTGTGTAATCATCTATGCGTAACATGAAGTACCTATCTCCTTGAATGATTTGAATTCTTGTAGGACCATATAAATTAGTTTGTATTAACTCAAAGGTTCTTATAATATATTAATCCTTGGACTTAAACCTTCTTCTAGTCTACTTAACATGTTGACAATCCTTGAAAAGTATGTTTGTAGGTTTGGCAATCTTAGGCATGTTATTCACAGACTTTTTCATGTTAATCTTGAGCATATTTTCAACTTTTAGGTGACCTAACCTTCTATACCATAGCCAAATATCATATATCTTACTCATGAATCATCTCTCCTTCTTGATCTCATTTAAGACATATAGATTGTTCTCAGTACTCTTAACATTGGCAATTAGCCTTTCTAATTTGGCTCTCCTAATCTCACACCCTCTATCATGAAAGGTTAGTCTGCATCATTAATTTCACATTTAAATTACACTAAGTATCTTATTTTTCAAACATTCCACATATAACACATTTTGTGTCTTGGTCTTCCCATTGTCCAAAATTAAGACACCATTGCCAACTATATTGGTAGTTGTGTTGTCTTCAAACCTCATTGTTCCTACAACATTATTTATCAATGATATGAAATTATATATATATATATATATATATATATATATATACACACACTATCATGTGGCTTAAAACCCCACTATATATATACCATTTCATGCCTTCATCTTGAATGTGAAAGGCAGTTTGAGCTAGCATAGAATCCTCTTTGGTCTTTTGTTCCTCCTTGGCAAATAGTCCATCATAACTCTTGAGATCAATATGATTAGTTTTAACATGATTTGGCTTCCATACCAATGTTTGATTATTCTCATTCATTATAAGAGATTCATATGTCTTTTTGAATCTTGAGGTCCTTCTAACTCTATTAGAGCATAATCTTGTAATGTGTCCTATATTATAATAGATGTAACAAATAATATTTCTATAGTTACCTCTTGATTAGTTAATCCTTTTCCCATGGTCACATGATGATTTATCCTTTATTTCATTGGGATGCTTGATTGGTATTTTCATGTTGTTACTCTTGACTTTTTTTGACTTCCCAAACACACTCTCTAATTTATTCATCTTGTCTATGAGCTCCTCATGCTCAACCTTCAAGGAATCTAGCTCTATCTTCAATTAGTCATACTCAACTTACTTTAACCTAAACCTTGAGTTGGCACCTTGTAATTTACTCCTAATACCCTTGATATTATTATTTTTATGTTTTAAATCATCAAGGTCACTTATGATCTCATATTCAAGATCTAATTTAGCTTCCCCTTCTTCACTGTCATAATAAACATCTTCATCATACATGTTTTCTTCTTTCTTTTGATCACAAGAGATCTTGTGATTCTTAGGATCACCTTCAAGTTGTTATAATTATTTCAAAGGAATAGGTTTGGATAGCAATTATTGGAAACACAATAACTAATAGGGGGTGAATCAATCTCTTAAAAATTTATTTCACATATACTTTAGCATTCCTTGAACTATCACAAAAATACAAAGATATAACAATGCATAAAGAGTCATTCACATAAGAATAACATAAGAAAACACATATGAGTTGGAAACCCTCAAGGGTAATAAAAACCACTTATATTTTCAAATATGCTATAGTACTATAATTTAAAATATAAAATTTAGTGAAGCACCAACTTCACATGGAGCACCAACCTAAGTAGGGTTTAACAATCACCCACTTGTAAGGAGGCACAAAACCCCTAGATGAATCAACAAAAAATAAACCACATAATTTATTTTATTACCTTTATATCACCTTGTTTCCTAACAAATTGATTATCACCATCTCTTCACTCTGTTATCCCTCTCAAACTACCTTTCAGGCCTCTTCGCTTAACTATCCCTCTTCTTGACTTGATTAAGTCACTTGACCTTGATTTTCATAAAAAATAACCCTATTATATCTTCATTATAGTTTATTTTCACCCTTATAAATATCTATAATACCTCCTTCATCTCTTCAAAGTACTATATCCTTCACTTCAACTCACTCATGTTATAACTAGTCTATTAAGCCTTATTCTTATATTGGGATTTTGATCATACACATATTGGTCAGACATACACACTTTATAAATTATATTTTTCACATAATAGGCCTTAGGAAATTCCAAAAAAAATAATCAAATATTAAATTAGGTTTTCCATAGCATAAATGGACCAAATCCTTCTTTAGGCCTTCATTAGTACATGTTACCCTTTGATCTTCTTGGAACACTTTTAAACACCAAAAAAAAAAATAATACTTCATATACCACGAAAATATACCCATATTATTCTCATCTTAGGTCCATGAAACATTTTATCTCTAACCATCACTTGAAGCTTGCCATTAGCATTGTTCACAATTAGGTTTGTGCATATCTAAAATGTTTTTCTTAAACTACTAAAGATAAAACACAAATGAGCTAATAAATCATGGAAATAAAACACATATACAAAATATATATGACCTAAAATACATCAACATATGCTTTATAATTCATAACTTAGTGCAAAAGGACTCAAACCCTTCTCGGCAAATAGCCCACTCAGAACCACCAAAATACCTTCAAGCATAGTCATGATGATAATGACCTTCAATACCTATGTATATACCTTCAATTACTTCATATTCATGTATATTATCATATGATATAATTATAACATTCTTATATAGATAGATAATATGGTCAAATGACAATATTGGTCTTGTAGACCAATCTCATAACCTCACTATATACAGATCTCACTGAGCCAGATAAGTCAACTTATGAAAAACTTTTTCACTATAACCACTAACTTCCAAAACTTATAAAAAACATGAGAATGTATTAAAATTCCTAAAAAACACCTCCATATACTTTTATTCATCTCTATTCTATGATAACACATTCTCAAACATCTTTTCGTTGTTGCTTGGGTTTCTCACTATTTCCATCATTAGGTTTGTTAAGGACTGGCTAACTTGGATAATTATTTTAACACACATAAGGGATGAAAAAAAACTATAAGTCTCAATTTTTTTCCTCCATCTATTTAGAAACTTTGACTTGGTCAACTCTAACTGATACAATAAATCTTTGAGAAATAAGGCCTTTCTTGTAGGGTACACTCACTTACCTAAAGACTCAATTAGGCTTAGAGATGCCTGAAAGAGTTTAATACAACATCCAATCACTAAACTAGTCATACCAATCCATTATGATCACTTTAGAATAACTTATTTCATATCAGATCACTATTAGGGTTCTTTAAGGGTTTAAACTATCTTCCACTATAAGCAATCATTTATAAATCTTAGCCCCTCATTCAAAAAACTAATGCCTATAAATTTGATCTAGTACCCTTCCCCATATACCATAAATATCTTAGGTTCCCATGCAAAGGTTACACATGCCAACAAACACTTGAAAAACCTTCTCAAGTAGACAACTCTTTAACTTATGCACTTGAAAGACCTTAAAACACTTTTTCAAGCCTAAACCCTCAAAATTTGACCTCAAACTTGGTCAACACACCTAATAAAATCTATCATATCATTTAAAAATCCCACATTCTCATTATTATCTTGAAATCTAAATCTCATACCTCATTTGGTCACAATTTCTCTCTTTACTCTCTAGACTTTGACTTACAAACCACATTAGTCTTTGAAACTAACCTTCTAACCGATTTCTAAGATCTCAACTTCTCATATACATTCCATACAAACTATTACCATGATTAACCACTTCCATACATATTTCATGTGTCTTTACAATATATCATGATGCCTCACTAGGCCATGTAGGGTCTAGAAGTGGTCTAGGTATAGACTAGGTCTATAGATCCTACCCCTGTAGGCTCACCCTGAGACTCACATGAGTTCTCTAATGCCTCATATACATTCTTAATAAAACACATATAACCTTCCATACATATGTGCATTAATATCACTAATACATCATGACCCTTCATGTACAAGACTAGGCATCCTATGCACATACCTTCTCAAGTCACTTACTAGGTTTAAGTACTTGACAACTTTGAAAACAAGGACATGTCATGTTGACCTTCACATCACTCATGCAGTCATAAGAACATATACAAAAAATGTCTTACACTATTAGAGTCACTACAACACTAATCAATATCCTCTCTCATAGATACATTCTTCAATGACCTCATGAAGACATTTCTCAAGAAACTTTGACATCAATGATAACATCAATACCAAACCTCAACATTATGAACAATGATCAACACAAAAATAAAAAGGGAAGAAAACCTTGGCTAGATTTTGAATTACTATAATATCGATACCATGGATTTGCTAATTAATTTGCATCCAACTACAAATCATGGATTTAATATGGATATGACCCATAAAATAACCAATAAGGGTATGTGTTTCAAACCAATGATAAGCATTACAGAAAATAAGTAAATCAAGCAAAACTAATTTATCAAATTTAGGGTAACTAGGAAGTAGATTACCCTAATTAGACAAACTATTATATAAATCACACTACTAAAAATATGCAATAAATGACATAACCAATTTAGAAATGTCTATAATTGAAAACTTACTAAATATGGAAAATGCAAGAGAGAAGTATAAAACTTAGATGGAAAACTGAGATGCAAGTTACTTCAGGATCTAATATTATGATACTGAATGTGTTGACTATGCATGAAATAAAAACAAGAGTTGAAAAGGTCCCTAGATAAGAGCATTATGATTAGACAAGCTAGGGGTGAAATATAATCATTAGGGAGAAATGTTGTCAAATAAGAAAAATGGATCAAAGATTTCTAGGTTTTTTGTGTCTTTGCCTAGTTTCTCTATAAACTGTATGAGAGCTTATTATTTACCTCAATGACCATTATGTAACTAATTTTCCAATTAAAACCCTAGCTCAATAGACATGAATATCAATGTAAATCATGGAGTAAAAAGAGGCCAAATTTTTAAAATCAATGTGAAATCAATATCTATGTTGAGTTTTGCATACATACCTATTATTTGAAGAGGGATCAAACTTCAAGTGGATATCCCACGTTATGGTGATGTGTGTGATACTGGTGAAAACATATAAATCTGGTGTAATCATGGTGTGATTAAGTGCTTCAATCTTTACTTGTGACTTTGGAGATGTATTTAGACTTTAACTCAAGTTTGTTAGGGTTGTATGCAATCATAATTGGGATAAATAAAGAATTTGGTTTCAATGTGTAATTAGAATTCTGATGGTTTTCTATGTGGAATCCCCTTGTGTGTAAAATGGTTTTAAATGTGTTTATATAATGGTATTTTTGGAATCAATTTAGATAAGGCTCACTAAATTTTATTGGCTGACATTTACACAGCATTAAATTTTATAAAATAGTTGTTACTTACCAGGAGGAAAACTTACAGAGGATGTGGACAACATCAGTGTGAGATGTAGTCCCAATGGGGTGTTTCTATCCACTAGGTTCTACACTCTAAGCTAAAGGAATGAAAAAAATTGATCATGAGCCTAGAATATTGAGCAAGCTAGATAGAAATATTTTAAGGTGTTTTAAAGAGTGGGTCATCATGTGGAAAGATAAGGAAAGTGGTCAAAATTCCCTAGAATATGTCAAGAGCTAAGTGTGTCAAAAAGGTGATCACAAGTGTACAATTTTAACTTAAATGTTAATTTATGTGAGTAAATTTTCCCCCTTCTATTCTAGTAATGGACCAAAGCAAAATTAATAGAGTAAATTGAAAAAATATGTACCTAAACTTACCTATGAAGTGTAGTCTTGAATTTAGGCCACAACATCAAAATTTGTTTCACACAAATATGCAATGAAACATGTATAAAATTATTCCTTACCTAAAATGAAAATTAATAATAAAAGATAACAAACTCAAGATATAATAACAAAAAATGAATACACTTGATTGAGTAAATGAACAATTGTGTTTTTTAGTACAAAATTGGTGACTATGGAGGGTAAGCCCATTGGAGATTTCATTTACATTGAAAATATTGGGTTAGACTGTGCTTGCACCTCAATCTTCATTGATTAGGGGAGTGTGTTTAATAATTCAAGGTATTCTTGAATCCATCATTTCATACTCAATGTAATGAAGTATATTGGAATCCATATATCAATCCCAATGTAGTGTTCTTATGAAAAAAAGGTGAACCAATTTCTACAGATAGAATAGGCTCATTTTTGGTGAAAAATTGGTATAAAACTAGTATAAAAATGGTTCAAATAGTTTTTATAATATGAATATGGAGTATACATCATGGAAAATGACAAGCGATGTCATTCTATCTATGAAATTGGTTCAAAATTGAGCAGGGATGAAGTCATATATTGTGCATATTCCCCCATACTAATATCTAGTGTATATATATTTTTAGACTAAGTAATAACAACTGAAATTTAGAGAAAAAAACCTATGTATTAATCCAGAACAAATATGCATGATGTCCCTAAACTGAATAAATCTAAGATAAAATCTAGGTAAAATCTAAGAATTGTGATTGTAAACATGTTGCAAACTAATCTAATTCTTTTTAGGTTTTGATAGATTCTATAAATGACTATTTTTTGAGTTTTGGAACAACAATACCATTTTTGGACAATAATTGAGTGTGATACTATCATTTAGAGCACTCATGTCCAAAATAATTCTTTGATTGCTTTATGAGTATAAACTATTATCCACTATATGAGAATTGTAAAATTAAAATTATACTAAGTATTAACTATTATCCATTGTTTTTATGTGCATTATACTTAGTGGGTATATTCTTTAAGATAAGCCACTATGTATTCCCCTTTTTCAAGGTGAGTTATTGATCCTATGTAATAACTTAAATCAAAATAAAAAGTTATGGGAGATATGTTATGATAAAATATGTAAGTGATAACATGGAGGATCATGGTATCATCATATAGATAAATTGAATATAATAATAATGTGAGATGCATGTAATGAGAAACATGCATAAAGTGAATGTCAAGATAGATGTTAGCAATTAAGCACATAGATAAATTATCAAAACTAAGTAACAAAAGTTGAATATAACTATTTTTTGGGGGATGCATGGTATCCATCATGGAATCAAAACTTTGAGAATGCATGATATCTATAATGGCATATAAATATAATAAAACTGATCAAAAAATCAAGTGTCATGGCCATGATGCACACACACATAGAGTTCACATATGATCCAAAAATGAGGCTTATCATTTTGATAAATCAAACAAATTTTAAAATTGGATACTATAACTCTCAATTCCTTAATTAAAATAGAATTGGTGGTAGAATTCTCAATTTCCCAATTAAATAAAATAGGAAATGGATTTAATATTTAATAATCAAACCTGAGTGTATAACAACTCTAGAAATATGATTCTACATTCAAATCCCTATTTTGTGTTATTTTATAACTTTCCTTAGTATTCTTAATGTCTCATTAATTAATTTATAAAGATGAATTATAAACTCACATTTAGAATAGAAATGAAAGGAAAATGGCACAAAACTTGATAACAAAGTTCACCCATTTGGGCTACATCTCTGGGATTGTTAAACCATAATCTAATCCATTAAAAATGATGTAGCTATAAATAATTTTGACTTATATCAATATTGTAATATGAGAACCTATATTATGATGTTAAAACCTGATCATGAAGACTCTGATCCATTTAACAAATGTCCTTCAGCAACAACATTTATATTCCATCTCTGTAAATACGAGCATTTTTATCTAATTAAGAGTATATTAGAAATTCTTAATAAAATGGGCATGATGAGGTCTAATAGTATTCTATACCTTTCATAGAACTATAACTCTTTAAATAAACCTTGAAACTATATTCACCCTCCATGGCCAAGGGACTTATAAAAATAGAGGCATTACATAGTCTTGGGATAGTGTTTTCAAAATAATATTCACACAAAAGTATCTATATTTTTTTTAAAATGATATAATGGTTAAGTACATATTATTTTACAAATAATATCATGGGTTTAAAACCTTCCTAAACTCTTTTACTTTTCACAAGCTGAGTTTGCATTTATCTCATCTTGAATCTTCTTTGATATTTAGAAGTTGAGTAATTTCACCCCTGGCTTAATAAGCTTTTAAACAGGTGTCTATCTACACATATATTCCATTCCACTACATGAAATCATAGATACTTTTTCTACTTATGCAATTGCATTAGTCACCCTTGGCCAAAGGCCTTCTAAATAAGCATAGTTTAATTATTCCTTTCATTTGAGACTATCTACATTTTACACAGTCATGCATCTCTATCTTTTATGGCCAAGGCCATACCAATAGAACAACACATCTCTATTTTTCCATTCACCATAGCTTTAAAGTATTTATAAAAAGGTGTAATGAAAATCCAAGTAGGCTTGAATCTACCTTGAAACTGGAAGTTGTATTAACCCTAGTTGAGAACTGTGTATCTGCATGAACCTTACAAAAATCCATGATTTGCCATAACCAATTGGAGGAGATAAATTTTATCCTTTCATATCTTTTTTATGTAAGGTGAAATCCCTTCACCATGGCCCTAAGGATTTATTAGGTAGATGTTTGTCCTTCTTTGGACCTTCAAAACTAAGAACATAGATGCCATTAACCTATAAGTTTGGCTTTACCTTATCAATGAAAAAAATTGGGGTCAAATTTACATATCGATAATTAGACATAATCACCTTCAGGATTGGATCTACCCTACATTCTTAGCCAATTATATTACCAAACAGGCCATTAAACCTCTATCTTTCATGGTGTCAAAAACATCTATCACCTCTAACCTTTGAGAGATGCATGAATTTAAAACTCACATTATAATCTCCATTAAGCTATTCCAATGGCTTTAACCAATAGGGTTTGATTCCCTTATCCGTCACCTTATCAATTAGAATGGGATAATAATCCCACATTCCCCATGTATTAAACACCTAAGGTCTTTTTATAGAGTTCCTTAACCGTTGCAATGCATGGCTTAAGCAATGTCTCAATCACCTTTTGCTTTAGCCTATTTAAAACCCTTAAACTTGGTTGGGAAAATGTAGTGAGTTGTAAGGTTAAGCTCAATTTAGAAAATCTAAGTGTGAGTTTGATTGTATTTAGTTAGAACATGTAATGAGTTAGAGGGTGAGCTGGTAGAATTGGTCTTGAGTTGGGTCTCAAGTTGACACTCAGGCTGGCATTGAGTGGACATATCTTAAACTTGGTCTCAATTTTAGTTGGATCCTAAGTTTATTACTTCAAACTCAACATGTATTATGAATTATAAAATAGAATAAAGAAGTGGCAGGCCATGTGGTGGCCTAAGGACCCACCACGTGGATCTTTCCCAAATGCTCCTCATCTTGCTACTGGTCAATACAAGATATACCAATATGGTATAAAATTATAATGTAATTGGAGTAATTAAATTACACTAATATACCATGGTAGGTGGATCTCTTTCTAAAATAAGAGTGGATCCCACTGGCTACAGTTTCCATAACTAGCCTTTTTTAATTATGACTGATGAAGATGGAAAAATAAAAAATCCTCTAGATCAAATCTCCCCATAAAGAGGCTTTTGGTCTCCAAAAGTTCCATTAATCTAACTAAATCTATTAAATGGATCTCTATATCACATCAACATATAGAAACTAGAATATAGAAAGTGAAGGTGTTAAGGAGTTAAGCTATACAAATAAACTCCATTTGAAAAACACCAAGTTTACATTAGTAAAACAAGACATTATCAAAACTTTCCTATAAGAAGTCAACTATCTAACTGCAATTGCAACCTAATTATGGAGAGTAAAATAAACTATGTATCCATTCTTCCAAAATGACTTATTTCTTAAAATAGTCATAACAATTGGCAGATTCTCCTAATGCCTGCACTGCATGAAGGCTAAGGTATTCTCCTTATTATCAATATTACATAATGGAAATCAAAATTTGTTTCATACCCCTATAGGTATTGAATAAATTACATAACTATATACTTGCATTTTTACAAACATTTCCCATCTATGGGTCTTTGAAAGTACATCTAAATGACATATATGACAAACATACATGTGAGCACAAAAATTTTGCAATACAAACATTGCCCATAATAATTTGGGACTTAAACTTATACAAAAAATATAAAAACATTCAATGAATTTGTTTATCCTAAAGTTATAAATTCACAATATACATAATACATGAAATAATAATCAATGGAAAGAGATGTGATCACCATCCTATCAACAAAATAGATAAAACCTATGTCCCTGAAATAGATAATTAAATCTTTACCTATACTTGTCAAACTCCAATGTCAACTTAGATAATTTACATAATAAGAGCCTCTTTACAAACTCACAACTCTGCAAGTAGCTATAATAAAAATATCATAAAAAGGTACGAAGAAAACAAAGAATTTTAAACCTATCTCAAGGTTTCCTTCACCATCTAACTACTCCCTAATTCATACCTCCACAACTCATCCAACTGAGTTAGCTTCCCAATACCTTATCATAATGGAAAACTAAAATATGAGATAGAAATAATATTCTTCAAAACACAACTTTATCAAAATTCCTTTCCTAGATTCAATAGTTGGGAATTCTCTAAAAATAGTGTTGAAGGTAAACTAAGCATACTATTTAATACTATAGTAATTCTTCATCAAAACTATTCAAGTAAACCATTTAACCAATAAGGGTTGTTCCCTCTTCATGGTTTCCATAACCGAATAGGAATTGGTTTCATCTTATCAACTCTATCTTAACAAGAGTTAGATGATCCATGTTTTCAAAAGGTTTTAATAAAAATTCAAATCGAGGAATGTCTTAATTCCAAATCAACCCATACAAAGGTTATCCGGATTTAAACCAAAAATTCTGCCACATAGTTACTTTGAAAATAAATCATACCTCTTTGAGAACTCTGAAGTGCACCTCCTGAGTACTAGTTGATATATTATTGGTGTCTTAAAAAAAAATCTTTCTTTCTTTCTAAAACTCTTAACAAAGCTATGAAACATAAACCAGCTTATGAACCAATTCAAAATCTCAATCCATAAAGTGCAAAAACCTATTCATCCTTGAACAATGCTTTATTTGCCATTTCCATATCTTACCATGGAACTAGTATTTTCACTTTTTTCTATAATCAAGGACAAAAGAATCCATAATATGATTAGTAATCCAAAAATAAAGGTTACACAACTGGTTATCAAAGACCAAAATATTATGTCAATGCCAATATGAAATCAGATCACTATCATAACTTAATCTACCCTTTGTGCAAGAATGGTAATAGGATGCAAGTGATTCCTCCTAGATGTGCACCAATAAAAATGCCTTGAAGTTTATATGAATGTTTCCCAAGAAGAAATGTTGATCCTATCACAACACCATCTCACACATTTAAGTGACAATTGTTGTGTTCTTCATCTATGTTGATATTTTAGGGCTAGTGGTTTCAGAACCTTGGATGTTAGAAACTTATCTTCTTCCAGCGATTTAGAACACCTTTGAATTTTCATTTGCACTAGCCAACCTACATAATTAAATAAAACAAAAAAACAATACCAATATCTGATATTTAAAAACTCCAAATTAAAGTATATCAACAATTGAAGTAAGTCATGTATCAACCTACTCTGATACCAAAATTTGATCCAAAAACTAGGTTTATCTTTTTGATAAATCAAACAAATTTTAAAATTAGATACTCTAACTCTCAATTCCTTAATTAAAATAGAATTGGTGGTGGAATTCTCAATTTCCCAATTAAATAAAATAGGAAATGGATTTAATACTCAAGAATCAAAATTAAGTGTATAAAAACTCTAGAAATATGATTCTACATTCAACTCCCTATTTTATGTTATTTTATAACTTTCCATAGTATTTTTAATGTCTCATGAATTCATTTATAAATTTTAACTATAAACTAAAACTTAGAATAGAAATGAAAGGAAAATAGCACAAAACTTGATAATGGATTTCACCCATTTGGGCTTCATCTTTGGGATTGCTAAACCAAAATCTAATCCATTAAAAATGATGCCAATATCAATAATTTCAACTTACATCAAAAATTAAATATGAGAACCTATATTATGATAATGAAACCTGACTGTGAAAACTTTGATCCTTTCAACAAATGTCCTTTGGTAGCAACATTTATATTCCATCTTTGTGAATATGAGCATCTTTCTCCAATTAAGAGTATAGTAAAAAATCTTAATAAAATGGGCATGATGAGGTCTAGGAGTATTCTCTGCCTTTCATAGACCTACAACTCCTTAAATAAACCCTATAACTATATTCACCCTCCATGGTCAAGGGCCTTATAAAAATAGAGCCATAACACAGTCTCAAGACCGTGTCTTCAAAATAATATTCACACAAATGTATTTATCTTTTAAAACCATGATGTAATGGTTAAGTAAATATCCTTATACAAAGAAGATCATGGGTTCAAAACTTTCTCGACCTCTTACATTTCATAGGCTTGATTTGAATTTATCTCATCTTGAATCTTCTTTGATATTTAGAAGCTGAGTAATTTTACTCCTATCTTAATAAGATTTCAAACAGGCATCTATCTACATATATCTTCCATGCCATGACATGAAATCATAGAGAATTTATCTACATATGCAATTGCATCATTTTCCCTTGGCTAAAGGCCTTCTAAATAGGCATAATTTAATTCTCCCTTTCATTTAGGACTATTTGCATTTTACACAATCATGCATATCTATCTTTCATAGCCAAGGCCATACCAATAAAATAACACATCCCTCCTTTTCCATTTACCATAGCTTTAAAATATTTATAAAAAGGCATAATGAACATCTAAGTAGGATTATATCTACCTTGAAATTAGAAGAAGTTGTATTAACCCTGGCTCAAAACTATGTATCTACATGAACCTTACAGACATCCACGATTTGCCATAGCCAAAAGGATGAGATGAATTTTGTCCTTTTGTATATTTTTTTGCAAGGTGAAATAACTTCACCATGGCCCTAAGGCTTTATCAAGTAGATGTATGTCCTTATTTAAACCTTTGGAAATTAGAATATAGATGCCATTAACCTAAAGGTTTGGCTCTAACTTGTCAATCAAAGAAACTGAGCTTGAATCTATGTATTGATAATTAGATGCAATCACCTTTAGGATTGGCTTTACCATACATTATTGGCCAATGGTCATACCAAATAGGACATTGAACCTCTATCTTCCATGGTGATGAAAAAATCTATCACCTATAACCTTTGAGAGCTACATGCAGTTAAAACTCACATTATGAATCTCTAATGAGTCATTTCAATAGATTTAGCCAACTAAGTTTGAATTCCTCGTCCATCATCTTTGAAATTATAATGGGGTAATAATCCCACATTCCCTATGTATTGAATATCTAAGGTCTTTTTATAGAGTTCCTTGACCTTTGTAATAGGTGGCTTAAGCCACATCTCAATCACCTTTTACTTTGGACTATTTAAAACCTTCAAACTCGATTGAAAAAATGTAGTGAGTTGGAAGGTTAAGCTCAGTTCATAAAATATGAGTTAAGTGTGAGTTCAATTGGAACATGTGATGAGTTGGAGAGTGAGCTGGTAAAATTGGTCATGAGTTGGGTCTCGAGTTGACACTTAGGCTAGTAATGAATTGACATAACTCAAACTTGGTCTTGAGTTGAGTTTGATCCCAATTAGATTGTTTAAAACATAGCATGCATTGTTATTTGGAAAAGAGGATGAAGTTTTGGTAGGCCATGTGTTGTTTTAAGGACCCACAACATGGATATTTCCCAAATGCTCCTCATCTTGCCACTTGTTAATACAACATACACCAATATGGTATAAAATTATAATGTAATTGGAATATTAAATATACACTTTTATACCATGGTAGCTACATCCCCTTCTAAAATAAGAGTGGATCCCAATGGCTATATTCTCCTTAACCAGCCTTTTTCAATTATGATCGACGAAGATGGTAAACTAAAAAAATCCTCCATATCAAACCTCCCCATAAAGAGACTTTTGGTCTCCAAAATTTCTAATAATCCAAATGAATCTACTAAATGGCTCTCTACATCACATCAACATACATAAATTAGAATATATCAAGTGAAGGTGTTATGGATTTAAGCTATACAAGTAAAATCCATTTTTAAAACACCAAGTTTACATCAGTAAAATAAGATGTTATCAAGACTTCCCTGTAAGAATTCAATTGTCTAACTTCAATTGTAAATTGATTATGGAGAGTAAAACAAACTCTGTAACTATTCTACCAAAATGACTTATTTCCCAAAATAATCATAACTAGTAGATTCTCTCAACCCCTACACTACATGAAGGCTAAGGAATTCTCCTTCTTATCAATATTAAACAAGGGAAATCAAAATGTTCTACATATCCCTATAGAGCTTTAATAAATTACACACCTATAAACTTTAATTTTTACAAATGTTTCCCATCTATGGATATTTTAAAGAACTTATACATGATGTATATGAAAAATATACATGTGAGTACAAAAAAAATTCAATACAAACATTTCCCATAATATTGTGGGACTTAAACATATATGCAAAGTATATAAACTTATAATGAATTTATTTATCCTAAGGTTATAATGCACAATATACATAATACATAAAATAATAAATAAGGGAAATAGATGTGACCACCATCCTATCAACAATATAGATAATTTTTGTGGCTATAAAACTGATTATTAAATATTTCCCTGTACCTATCGAACTCCAATGTGAACTTAGAGAATTTTCATAATAAGAGCCTCTTTACAAACTCAAAACTCTATAAGTAACTATAAGCAAAATATCATATAAAGGTGAGGATAAAACCAAAAAATTTAAACCTATCTCAAGGTTTCCTTCACCATCTGAATGCTCTCTAATTCATACCTTCATAACTCATCCAACTGAGATAGCTTCCCAAAACCTTATCATAATGGAAAACTAAAATAGAGACAACAATAATATTATTCAAAACACAACTTTATCAAAATTCCTTTCTTAGATTCAATAGTTATGAATTCCCTAAAAATAGTGTTAAAGGTAAACTAAGAATACTATTTAATACTATAGTAATTCTTTATCAAAACTATTCAAGTAAACCATTTAACCAATAAGGGTTATTCCATCTTCATGGTTTCGATAACCGAATAGGAGGTGGTTTCATCTTATCAATTATATCTTAATAAGATTTATATGATCTATGTTTTTAAAAGGATTTAATAACAATTCAAACCAAGTCATATATTATTTCCAAAGCAACCCACACAAAGGTTATCTAGATTTAAACTAAAAATTGTACCACATAGTTACTTTGAAAATAAATCATACCTCTTTAAGAACTATGAAGTGCACCTACTAAGTACTAGTTGACATATTTTTTGTGTCTAAAAAAATTATTTTTTCCTTCCTAAAACTCTTAAAATTTTTATGAAACATAAACCAACTTATGAACCAATTCAAAATCTCAATCCATAAAGAGCAAAACCCTGTTCATTCCTGAACAATGCCTTATTTTACATTTCCATATCTTATCATGGAATTGGTATTTTCACTTGTTCCTATAATAAAGGACATAGGAATTAATAATATTATTAGTAATACAAAAATAAAGGCTGCATAACTAGTTATCAAAGACAAAAATATTGTGTCAATACAAATATGAAATCAGATCACTATCATACCTTAATCTTCCCTTTGTGTAAGAATGGTAATAAGCTGCAACTAATTCCTCTAGGATGTTCATCACTAAAAATTCCTTGAATTTTATTTTAATTATTCCTAAGAATAAATGATCATCCTCTCACAACACCATCTTACACCTTCAAGTGATAATTGGTGTGTTCTTCATTTATGTTGATCTTGCAGGGCTAGTGGTTTCAGACCCTTGGCTATTAGAAGCTTGTCTTTTTCCAATAGTTTGTAACACTTTCTAATTTTCATTTGCACTAGCCAACATACATAATCAAATCAAATATTAAAAAAATACCAATAACTGATATTTAAAAATTTCAAACTAAACTATATCAATAACTAAAGTAAGTCTTGTATCAACCTACTCTGATACCAAAATTTGAATCAAACATAAGGTTTATCTTTTTGATAAATCAAAAAAAAATTAAAATCAGATACTCTAAATCTCAATTACTTAATTAAAATATAATTGGTGGTGGAATTCTCAATTTCCCAATTAAATAAAATAGGAAATGGATTTAATATTCAATAATCGAACCGAAGTATATAACAACTCTAAAAATATGATTCTGCATTCAAATCCCTATTTTGTGTTATTTTATAACTTTCCATAGTATTCTTAATGTCTCATTAATTCATTTATAAATCTGAATTATAAACTCAAACTTAGAATAGAAATGAAAGTAAAATGGCACAAAACTTGATAATGGAGTTCACCCATTTGGGATACATCTTTGAGATTGCTAAACTACAATTTGATCCATTAAAAATGATGCAAATATCAATGATTATAACTTACATAAATAATGGAACATTAGAACCTATATTATGATGATAAAACCTAACTATGAAGGCTTTGATCCATTCAATAAATATCCTTCGGTAGTAACACCTATATTCCATCTCCATGAATACAAGCATTTTTTTTCCAATTAAGATTATATTATAAAATCTTAATAAAATTGGCATGATGAGGTCTAAGAGTATTCTCTTCCTTTAATACACCCGTGACTCCTTAAATAAACCCTACAACTATATTCACCCTCCATGGATAAGGGCCTTATAAAAATAGATGCATAACATAGTCTCAAGATTGTGTCTTCAAAATAATATTCACACAGATGTATCTATCTTTAAAAGCATGATGTAATATTTAAGTACATATCCTTTTACAAATAATATCATAGGTTTAAAACCTTCCCGACCTATTTTGCATTTCATAGGCTCAGTTTACATTTATACCATCTTGAATCTTCTTTGATATTCAAAAGCTGAGTAATTTCACCCCTAGCTTAATAAGCTTTCAAATACACATCTATTTACATATATCTTCCATGCCAAAACATGAAATCACAAATAATTTGTCTGTGTATGCAATTGTATCATTTTCCTTTGTATTAAGACCTTCCAAAGAGGAATAATTTAATTCTCCCTTTCATTTGGGACTATCTACATTTTACATAGTCACACATCTCTATTTTTTGTGGCCAAGGCCATACCAATAAAAGAAAACATCCCTCATTTTCCATTTTCCATAGCTTTAAAGGATTTATAAAAAGGCATAATGAACATCCAAATCGTCTTGACTCTACCTTACAATTGGAAGAAACTATATTAACCCTAGATTAGAATTGTGTATCTACATGAACCTTACAAACATCCATGATTCACCATAGCCAAATGGAGGAGATGAATTTTATCCTTTCATATCTTTTTTTTCAAGGTGAAATCCCTTTACCATGGCCCTAATGACTTATTAGGTAGATATTTGTCCTTCTTTAGACCTTTGGAATTGAGAACATAGATGTTATTAACCAAAAAGTTTGGTTCCACCTTGTTAATGGAAGAAAATGGGCTCGAATCTGTGTATCAATAATTAGATGAAATCACTTTCAGGATTGGATTTTCCCTACATTTTTGGCCAATGGTCTTACTAAATAGGCTATTAAACCTCTATCTTCCATGGTGACAAAAACATCTATCACCTCTAACTTTTGAGAGTTGTATGCAGTTAAAACTCACATTATGAATCTCTGTTGAGTCATTCCAATAGTTTTATCCAATGGGGTTTGGATCCCTTATCCATTGCCTTAGTAATTAAAATGGGATAATAATCCCACATTCCCCATGTATTGAACATCTACGGTCTTTTTATAGAGTTCCTCAACCTTTGTAATGGGTGGCTTAAGCCACATCTTAATCACCTTTTGTTTTGGGTTGTTTAAAACCTTCAAACTCAATTGGGAAAACATAGTGAGTTAGAAGGTTAAGATCAATTTAGAAAATATGAGTTAAGTGTGAGTTTAGTTGTATTTAGTTAGAACACATGATGATTTGGAGGGTAAACTAGTAGAATTGGTCTTTAGTTGGGTCTCGAGTTGACACTCAGGCTAGTACTAAGTTGACATAGCTTAAACTTGGTCTCAAGTTGAGTTGGATCCCAAGTTGATTATTTCAAAATTAACATGCATTATGACTTAAAAAATAGAATGAAGTGGTGGTAGGCCATGTGGTGGCCTGAGGACCCACCACATGGATCTTTACCAAATGCTCCTCATCCTATCACTTGTTAATATGAGATACACCAATATGGTATAAAATTATAATGTAATTGGAATATTAAAATTACACTAATATACCATGGTGGTTAGATCCCCTTCTAAAACAAGAGTGGATCCCACTAGCTACATTCTCCATAGCTGACCTTTTTCAATTATGAGTGATGAAGATGACAAACTAAAAAAATCCTCAGATTAAACCTCCCCCACAAAGAGGATTTTAGTCTCCAAATTTTCCTATAATCCAATTGAATCTACTAAATAGATATCTGCATCACATCAACATAAAGAAACTAGAATGCAACTAGTGAAGGTGTTATTTATTTAAGCTATACAAATAAACTCCATATGAAAAAGACCAAGTTTACATCATTAAAATAAGATGTTATCAAAACTTCCCTGTAAGAAGTCAACTATCCAACTGTAATTGAAACCTAATTATGGAGAGTAAAATAAAATCTATATTTATTTTTCCAAACTAGCCTATTTCCAAAAATAGTCATACCAACTACCAGATTATCTCAACCCCTACACTACATGAAGGCTAAGGTATCCTCCTTGTTATCAATATTACACAAGGGAAATCAAAATGTGTTGCATACCCCTATATGACTTGAATAAATTTCACACCTTAATACTTTCATTTTTACAAACATTACCCATCTATGGGTCTTCAAAATTACTTCTACATGACATATGTGACAAAAATACATGTGAGTATAAAATGTTTGCAATACAAATATTGACCATAACATTGTGGGACTTAAACATATATTTAAAATATAAAATGTGCAATGAATTTGTTTATACTAAGGTTATAACTACATAATATACATAATACACGAAAGAATAATCAAGGAAAATAGATGTGATCACCATCCTGTCAATAATATAGATAATTTTTGTGTCCCTATAACTGATTATTAAATCTTTCCTTGTACCTATTGAAATCTATTGTCAACTTAGAGAATTTCCATAATAATGTCCTCTTTACAAACTCACAACTCTGTAAGTAATTGTAAGCAAAATATCATATAAATGTGAGGAGAAAACCAAGAATTTTAAACCTATCTCAAGGTTTCCTCTACCATCTAATTGATCCCTAATTCATACCTCCACATTTCATCCAACTGAGTTGGCTTCCCAAAACTTTATCGCAATGGAAAACTAAAATAGGAGATAGCAATAATATTCTTAAAGACACGAATTTATCAAAATTATTTTCCTAGATTCAATTGTTAAGAGTTCCCTAAAAATAGTGTTGAAGGTAAGCTAAGCATACTATCCAATACTATAGTAATGCTTTATCAAAACTATTCAAGTAAGCCATTTAACCAATAAGGTTTGTTCCCTCTTCATGGT
Organism: Torreya grandis; assembly: GCA_037957365.1. Taxonomy (NCBI): domain Eukaryota; kingdom Viridiplantae; phylum Streptophyta; class Pinopsida; order Cupressales; family Taxaceae; genus Torreya; species Torreya grandis. The sequence continues at coordinate 269,267 of JARHVA010007696.1, read as the reverse complement.
TTCCATAACTAAATATCAGGTGGTTTCATCTTATCAACTCTATCATAATAAGAATTATATGATCCATGTTTTCAAAAGGATTTAATAATAATTAAAATCAAGGCATATCTCATTTTCAAAGCAACCCACACAAAGGTTATCCAGATTTAAAACAAAACTTGTGCCACATAGTTACTTTGAAAATAACTCAGACCTCTTTGAGAACTGTGAAGTGCACATGTTGAGTACTTGTTGACACATTGTTGGTGTCTTAAACAAATTTGTGTTTGCTTCCTACAAATCTTAACAAAGGTATGAGACATAAACCAACTTATGAACCAATTCAAAATCTCAATCCATAAAGTGCAAAATCCTATTCATTCCTAAATAATGCCTTATTTGTCATTTCCATATCTTATCATAGAACTAGTCTTTTCACTTATTCCTATAATCAAGGACATAAGAATCCATAATATGTTTAGTAATCAAAAAATAAATACTACACAACTAGTTATCAAAGACCAAAATATTGTGTCAATACCAATATGAAATCAATTCACTATCATACCTTAATCTACCCTCTATGCAAAAATGGTAATAAACTACAACTAATTCCTCTTGGATGTGCATCACTAAAAATGCCTTGCATTTTATCTAAATGCTTTCCAAGAAGAAATGTTGATCCTCTCACAACACCATCACACACCTTCAAGTGACAATCATTGTGTTCTTCATCTATGTTTATCTTGCAAGGCTAGTGGTTTTAGAACCTTAGTTGTTATAATCTTATCTTCTTTTAACAAATTGAAACACCTTCTAATTTTCCTTTGCACTATCCATCCTACATAATGAAATCAAATATAAAAATAATACTAATATCTTATATTTAAAAACTCCAAACTAAAGTATATCAACAACTGAAGTAAGTCCTATATCAACCTACTCTAATACCAAAATTTGATTCGAAAATTGGGTTTATCGTTTTGATAAATCAAACAGCTTTTAAAATTGGATACCGTAACTCTCAATTCCTTAATTAAAATAGAATTGGTGGTGGAATTATCAATTTCTCAATTAAATAAAATAGGAAATGGATTTAATATTAAAGAATCAAACCTAAGTGTATAAAAACTCCAAAAATATGATTCTACATTTAATTCCCTATTTTATGTTATTTTATAATTTTCTATAGTATTCTTAATGTCTCATTAATTCATTTATAAATCTGAATTATAAACTCAAACTCAAAATAGAAATGAAAGGAAAATGGCACAAAACTTGATAATGGAGTTCACCCATTTGGGCTATATCTCTGAGATTGCTAAACCACAATTTGATCCATTAAAAATGATGCAAATATCAATAATTTTAACTTACATCAATAATGGAATATGAGAACCTATATTATGATTAACCATGAAGACTCTGGTCCATTTAGTAAACATCCTTTGATAACAACATCTATATTCTATCTCCGTGAATACAAGCATTTTTATCCAATTAAGAGTATATTAAAAACTCTTAATAAAATGGGCATGACGCAATCTAGGAGTATTCTCTACCTTTCATAGACTTTCAACTCCTTAAATAAACCCTACAACTATATTCACCCTCCATGGCCAAGGGCCTTATAAAATAGAGGTATAACACAGTCTCAAGACTATTTGCAAAATAATATTCACATAGATGTATGTCTTTTAAAATTGTGATGTAAGGGTTAAGAACATATCATTTTATAAATATGATCATGTGTTCAAAACCTTCCCAACCTCTTTTACATTTCATAGGCTTAGTTTTCATTTATCTCATCTTGAATCTTCTTTGATATTTAGAAGCTAAGTAATTTCACCCCTGGCCTTATAAGCTTTCAAACAGGCATCTATATGCATATATATTTCATGCCATGACATGAAATCATAGATATTTTATATACGTATGAAATTGTATCATTTTCCTTTGGCTGAAGGCCTTCCAAATAGACGTAATTTAATTCTCCCTTTCATTCAAGACTATCTACATTTTACATAATCACACATTTCTATCTTTTGTGGCCAAGGCCATACCAATAGAAGAACACGTCGCTCCTTTTCCATTTGCCATAGATTTAAAGGCTTTATAAAAAGTTGTAATGAACATCCAGATAGGATCAGATCTAACTTGAAATTGGAAGAAGTTGTATTAACCCTAAATCAAAATTGTATATCTACATAAACCTTATAGACATCCACTATTTGCCATAGCCAAATAGAGGAGATGAATTTTGTCCTTTCATATCTTTTTATGTAAGGTGAAATCCATTATCCATGGCCCTAAATCCTTATAGATAGATTTTTGTCCTCTTCATACCTTCTAAACTAAGAATGTAAATGTCATGAACCTATAGGTTCAACTCTATCTTGTCAATGGAAGAAATTGAGATTGAATCTACATATCAATAATTAGACACAATCACCTTCAAGATTGGGTCTACCTTATGTTCTTGGCCAATGGTCTAAACAAATATGCCATTAAACATTTATCTTTCATGACATCAAAAACATTTATCACCTCTAACCTTTGAGAGTTGCACGTAGTTAAGGCACACATTGTGAATCTCCATTGAGTCATTCTAACATCTTTAGCCAATAGGGTTCAAATGCCTTATCCATCACCTTAGCAACTATAATGGGATAATAATCACACTTTCCCCATGTATTGAATAAATAAGGTCTTTTTATAGAGGTCCTCGACCTTTACAATGTGTGTCTTAAGCCATATCTCAATCATTTTTTGCTTTGATATGTTTAAAACCTTCAAACTCAGTTGGAAAAATGTAGCAAGTTGAAAGGCTAAGCTCAGTTTTAAAAATATGAGTTAAGTGTAAGTTCAATTGTATTTGGTTGGAACATGTAACGAGTTAGAGGGTGAGCTAGTAGAATTGGTCTTGATTTGGGTCTTGAGTTGACACTTGAGTTGGTACTGAGTTGACATAACTTGAACTCGATCTTGAGTTGAGTTTCATCCCAAGTTGATTGCTTTAAACTCAGCATGTATTGTGACTTGGAAAATAGAATGAAGTGGTGGTAGGCCATGTGGTGCCCTAAGGACCCACCATGTGGATATTTCCCAAATGTTCCTCATCCTGCCACTTATTAATATGAGATACACCAATATGGTATAAAATTATAATGTAATTGGAATATTAAAACTACACTAATATACCATGGTAGTCAAATCCCCTTCTAAAACAAGAGTGGATCCCACCAGCTAGGGTCTCCATATTCATTCTTTTTAAATTATGATTGACAAAGATGAAAAATTAAACTAATTATCTAGATCAACATAATGCACATGAGGAATGTAAAAATGAAAGTCCAATGGGCCACATGAAAGGGACATGTTCAAATTTTTCTCACGCACACATAGAATTAGAGAATGAAGGCTTGGAGTCCTACACAATTACATATTTAAATTTACTCAAGAAAATAAACACACACAAGGCATGTTTAAATATTATAACACACATAAAATCAGAGAATGAGTGCTTAAACACATACACAATGACATATTCAAATGCACTCAAGCAGAAAAACACACACAAGGGCATGTTCAAATGTCCACACATGCATAAAATTTTAGACTAAAGCCTTATAGACACATAGTGACATATTAAAATGTATTCAATCAAAGAAGCACACACAAGACATGAAGCAAGAAATAAAACATGAAAATCATGCATAATATATGTATTCTATCAACATAAATAATTTGAAACATAAGTAGATTCAGTAACTTGGATGATGAGTAGTATATCTATGGGTTAGTACATGAGCAATGTTGATAGATGTAATGTAATGAAATAATTGAGCTATGAGCATTAAGTTAAATACATATAAAGATAAAACATGTGTATGATATGCCCTAGTGAGCTTGTCGATGTGTATATATGATGTAGAAAACATGTGTGTGATGTGGGTCTATAAAAATGATAACATGTGCTTACTGGGACAACATCAGGGAAATATGACAACATTAGGGTATGTGTTCATTTAATCTAAGAGGTAGATTAAATAGTTAAACTTGGGTACCACTTATGTTTATTAGACTTTTTTTTAATTATTTTTATTTAAAGTGATTGTTTGTCTACTATTGAAGTTGTTTGGATTTAATTATAGATCCTTTTTTTTTTGGGTTTTCATAAAGTTATTTGGACTCACCATAGATATATTCTTGTTGAATGCAATTTCTTTTATAGTGGATTACAAGAAATTATTATTCAAGTATTAGTCCAAGAAATCAAATAAAAATACATAGAGAGCTAACTAAATCAAGCCAATCTATTCATGTGGGGTTTGCTACTAACAATAAGATACAAATGAAAGCAAGTAAACCACTACCTTCCCAAGTGAATCTATTTCTCAAAAGAAAATCAAAAACATGTTCTCCCCTTAATCAAGCATCCTTGTCTTCAACAAAAATGGTGGCTAACTCCTCTAATGTCTCAAGAACACTCCATAAAACATAGGTTCATGATATTGAAACTATATAATTGCCTATCAATGAAGCTAATCCAAATATGTATAATGCAATAATAAAAATGCAAAAGAGTTTTGGTTAGATTTAAGAATTATAAAATTACAAAATTTGAGCTTAAAAATGATGTTTATGTCTCTTCTATGTATATATTTTTTAGATTGATCAGAATGAATTATGACCATCCATCTTGAGATCAAGATTTATGGCTAAGGATCCATTCAATATTAGAGGCTAAAATCAATAAATGCCCTTATAATTAATTTGGATGAAGGGGCATTAATGAAGCAATAGAGGTATTAAAGAGGCATAGGAGGCCATAATCTGATATTTTATGCATTTATAGCTTAATGGTTGCCATCCCATATGATGATGTCACTAGGTGATGCAGATATCAACAATCAATTTCCAATAATGAGATATTCAATAAGTTTCATGAAATTATTACTTAAGCTCTTAATTTGGATTAATTATCTTAAACAAGGTTAATCAATATTTGTGTAATTATTTGGAAATTGGCACTCAATTAATCAAAATGCTCTTAAAGTAATATTATAGGTCATAATTTGACTCAAGAAGAATTGGAAGTTAATGTTAGTTGTGTTGGAACTGTATTCCCATTTAGGATGTTACCAACACAAAATAACAAAGGTACATGATGTTTACTAATGAATTTGAAGAAAAGAGTGATCTAGAACACAAAAAGGTGAAATCGTCATTTTGACTTGAAATTAATTGATCAAAGTTAGGAATCACATAAAAGGCATTGCCCCATTTAAGGATACTTTGGCCTAAATCGGCACTTGTAAATGAAAATTTCAAACCGTTTAGGGCATTTTAGTGATTTTGACCTAAATTGTGCATTTGAGTGCAATTAAAGTAAGATTGATAATTTCAATAAAAATGGTGTCAGGAATTGGATGTCTATATTTTCCCCTTATTTGAAAAGGTGTAGTGAGACATTTAGGTGAAGCAACATCATTTCAAATAAATGAGTTATCAAGAAGAAATTGAAAATGACTTATGATGCCCTCTTGATAAGACATATGAGGATGAAAGAAAAGGATGAACTCTAAAAAAGAGAGGGACAATGAGAGATTAACCATGGAATAGATCACATCCAAATGAGTTAATTCTTGCACATGTGGTTACCATCAATGATCAAAATATAATTAGAGTTATAACGGGCCCCAAAGATGGGGGGAATGGGAAGGATTCAATCCAAACATATAAGTGACACACTTTAAATGTACCTAATTTGAGAGTGTAATCTATGAACTTACGACATTGATCAATCCTGAGTTAATTTGCACACTGAAACATTTCCATCATTGGTAAAAGTGTGGAGAGCTTAGAATTAGAGGAAAAGGAGAATGTGATCTCCAAAGAAATGATAATAAGAAGTGCCCCAGTAGAGAAAATTTGATCATGATAAAATAATTTTACCCCAATATGGGTAATTTTTATCATTGATAAATAATAAATAATGGTTTGCCCTTATAGCATTGATTTTATTTTGACATTGTTCAAATGTTGTGCCCCAGCATAGCAATTGGTAAGTAATTAGCATAAGGAGATAAGCTAATGTATAAATTAAAATTAATGGGTAAAAATGTACATGTGATGGTAGAATGGCTTGGAAAGCCACAAGAAACCAAGCATATGAGAATGCACAAAGTGATGAAAGATATGAAAATATGAATGAAAGATAGCTGATCTGACCTTAATAGAAATTGAGTGCTACCTATATAGTCTAGTAAGACCTCAAGTTGATGTATTTCTCCTAGGAATGGGATAGAATGGAATGAGGGATAAATAAAAATGACCAAAATATTGATTAGACTCATGATGTATGCGAAGAGATGCACGTCTAAGCATAGAGTCAGGTGTTAATCCTATTGAGCCTAGTTCATGCATAGTGTTCTTGAGAACTATTCATTAGAGTGATATTAATGTTAAGACTTTGAAACCTTAGAAAAAAGTGTTTGCTTTAACAAAAAAATTAGGCATCATAAATATGAATAAATTAGAATGATATAATATTTCAATTGCATTGAGATGATTCAAATGTGAATATCTATAACTAAGGATAATGATAAATAATGACCAAAACCAAAGTTACAACTATTTGTATTTAAATATAAAAACAAAGAAAAAGTTAAACATAAAAATAAATGGACCTAAATTAAAATCAAGATATGAATAATTAGGATTTAAGTAGGAACAAAAAAATTTAAAAATGAAAAGTAAGAACATTTGAATGACATAGGATCAAGATATAAATAATTAAGATTTGTGTAGTCCATCAAGACATTCTTGAACACAAAGACAAAATCAAAATCAAACATAAAAATAAGACACCAATAGCAATCAAATAAATAAAATATTCCAATAACAACTTAATAACATGTGATCTAGTTATAAATAATCAATATCCATGTGAATCATCAAGATGTTCTGAAACACAAAAAGGATAAGGAAAAACATATAGGGAAACACAAGACCAAGATGAGACAAGAATTAATAACAAGATAAAAAGAAGAATAAATAAAATGTAAGGTGAAAAAGCATAATAAAACACCAATAAAATACAACAAAACACCAAGAAAACTCAAATAAACACACACAAATAAAAACCAAGTTATTGCAGTTTAAAGATAATTGTTCATGTACGTGTGAGAGAGGTGTTACTTTCCACCATAACGTAACAAATAAAAATGATAAAAAAATTGTTCCCTAATTAAAGAGGAACAATGGTATAAGAAATGGGGGAAGGGAAGAAAAGGAAGGGGTTGGCCAAGCTAGCTCTAGATGTACAAGGAAAGTGGACACTGCCTACATAGTTCCATGGATGCATGTTCCAACATGAACTTCAGGCCTATTGTAGTTTTCCCAAGAAGTGGGATAGAAGACATGATGATGACCAAAAACATATGATTAATGTTGTAGAATAAAAGGAAAGACTTAACAAATGAGATTGGTCTTACAAAATGGTAAGGTGGTGGGATGAGAGAAAATAATCTTGTAAAATGGCAACTGCATGGAACAAGCTAACTTACACAATAGAAAGTTAGTAGGATAAAATGCTTGCAAATATTAAGAGTGTGATAATTTAAAATTCTCACAAGATGGTGAGAGCATATGATTAAATGGATTGATTTGACCTTAAGGTGAATCAAACATGGCCCACATAACCCCATAATAATCCTAAGTCATGGTGATTCTACCTACACAAAAGGTGGTGAAAAACCAACTAGGTCATAATAAGGTCACAAATAAAGGTGAATATCAAGACAAATGATAATAGTAATGACCATATGATGTTACAATATATGATAAAAAGGTGTTGTACCTAATTTTCCCATAGGTAGTTGTATTCAGAATAACATCATAATATTGATTTGCCCAAAGGTGGTTATAATCAAGGGTACTGCTGATTTCTCATAGGTAGTTATAATTAGTGATACCAAATAAGGTGATAGATGAAATATAACTTGCTAGATCAAATGTCACACTACTACCATAGACTATCATTTAACATACAATTCTAGAATTGTTGAAAATAGATCAGAATCCCCTCATGAATTTATGGGAAGAACCAAAGGAATCAAGATAAAAATGAGATAAGTATGATGCCTAAAAATGAGCCGTGGTCAATATTAAATAAATGGTATAAGTAAAATGATCAGAAGACAATTGGCTATAGTGGAAACCAAGTTTCCCCCAAGTGATGATTGACTTGGCTATACTCATAAAATGGCAAGAGTGTGGCTTAAGTTGCTCACAAAATGATGAGAGAATTTAAACTTAATAATTGATCACAAAATGATGAGAGCATTTAAAACTTAATAATTGATCAGAAAATTGTGAGATCATGAAAAGGGGTGATTGAGCTGACCTCAATAGAAATTGAGCGCTACCTACACAGTCCTGAAGGACCTCAAGTAAATGTAGTTTAAATAACATAGTAAAATGTGATATAATGGTATAAAATGCCTATAAAGGGTCTATTTGGTTACCCCCAAATGATGAGACATGGTAATGGTAAATGGTAATTGGAAAATTGAAAAATGGTTCCACTACTCTCGTTGACATGGAGATGCACATCCAAGTTAATATGTGAGATAACAAAAATGATTAATTATAAAAAATTATATCTAATGCCCTTTCATAAAATTTACTCTATTAAGAACTTGTAGTATATTTGGATCTCGATAATGTGTTCATGATCTTCATTGGCAATCAATTCTACTTCTTTAAAACATTAAGACAAGATAACTTTGTAGCCTTTGTAAAGGAAAGTGCTACCATTGATAAATGATATAAGTGGGTAATAAATAGGTGGGTGATAATGTAATGTATAATGGATGGGAAACAAATTAAGATCGATAATTTTAGTCACAAGTAATGTTTTTGATTCTAGATTTGACATATTTTTGGTTGTTGCAGTGCTAAAGACCTATAAAGATGCTTTCGATTGGACCACCAGATTATTTTGTTATTTAGTCTTAAGAGTAGCTATCATCTGATTATGTTGTAGATTGGAAGTTATTTTGATTTGATCTTTGATATTATCTTTAGTATGTAGTGAATAATTGATGTGCTTAGTTGTTAGTACCTCGATGAGGTTTTCACTAATGAATTTTTTTTATCATCCCATATCACCTCTAAGAAGGTTTTATGAAGAGATGTTAACATTTGAATTTGATTATCTTTTAGTGTCTTTGAAAAGGTTTCATTAAAAGATGTTGAGTTTTATCTTTGATTTCCCCTTCATTCCTTTGAAAAGTTTTCATTAGGAGATTGCTCTTCTTCTAAATGAATGTGGTCTTGGCCCCCTTGATATTTTTCAAATGGTATGTTGCCATGGATGCAGTTTAACAAAGTGTGATTCTGTTGGTCCCGATCGATATTTGTGGGAGATGGAATGTTAATATAATGGCTATGTTGGGTGGTAATAATGGGATGATAAAATGCAACAAAATATTTGTATAATATACTAGAACTTGTATCGATGTTGAATTAATCATCTTCAAAAACCATAGAAGGATCACAGAGATATACAAATTGATCTGCAAGGAAATTATAACCAATGTTGTAACAACCAAGACTATAATCTATTTCTAAATTTGATTCTGACACAAGGGACTCTGAATCTGATGTCACAAATGATGTTGATTTTGTTTTTGATGCTAAATCCAATGTTAGCTAAAAAATAAAATCTAACTCTAATGTTGTTTATTCATTTGATATGGTTGTTTCTATAATGATATATTGAATGTTTAGCATCAAACAAATAATGGCCTATGATGGCATAATGGGATCAATAAAAAGTGATTCATCTAAGAAGGGTTCAACATAGACTATCTCATCTAAGTGAATCCCCTTAAAGAGAGGGAACCACTCGAGGGAAGACTCAATAAAATCATGTCTGTCAAAGTGATATTCTTCAATTAATGAGAAAAGATCAAGAGACAACTCTACAGAGACTGGTTTGTCAAGGAGATGAGGCTCTTTAAAAATATGTAAAATATGAATAGGTAACTTATCATAGCTTGAATTATCATAGATGGGTGTTTCAACAATAACATTGTGGTTTTGATTCATAATTGTTTGCAAAAAATCAATTTTGAACACATTTTAGTCCTCATAAGATGGTTCTTGAAGAGGTAATGGTTCTTATTGATGCTCAAAGATTGACATGGAATTTCTAAAGTGGGAAACATTTGGTTTAGAAAAAATAATGGTTTTTGGTTCAATAATGGACTCTCTAAAAATTAGACTATTGAAGAAGGGATCAATAATGATTAGTTCATCAAATGGAGGTTCTTCAACAATAAGTTCATCAAAAATTGATAATGGGCCAAGAATAGTAATAACTAGATGCTTCTTAGTTTGGTTGCTTGTGCAAACCAAAGGAGGAGGTCTTGAAATGCTAACCTTCACATGTTGTGGAGCTTTCTTGCTTGTACAAGTTTTAGGTGGAGGAAGATATCCCAAAATAGTGACCTTTGGGCATTGTGAAACATGATCACTCACACAAGTGGAAGGAGGATAACCGAGAATGGTAACCTTCACACATTGTGGAGATTGATTATTTATACAAGCCAAACGAGGAAGATATCTAAAAATGGTAATAACTGGATGATTTATATTTTGGTTTCTCGTGTAAACCAAAGGGTGAGGTCCTAAAATGGTAACCTTCATGTGTTTTGAAGTTTGATTATTAGCATGAGCTGAAAGAGAAGGAGGATATCCTAAAATAGTAACCTTCATGCATTTTAGAGCCTACTTACTCAAACAAGTTGGAGGAGATAGCCCAAAATGGTAACCTTTGTGCATTGTGAAGTTTGATCACTTGCACAAGATAAAGAGGGAGGATGAGGATGATGTACAACAACCAACATGGTTGGGACTAGTTTTCAATAGATAGGCCCTAAGAGGGAAACATCCTTGAACAATACAAAGTGCTTATGTCCATAAAAAATGCTCTACCTTACAACTAGGGCCACAAGAAACCCTATTGCAAGTGTACTTTAGTGTCATTGTTTAAAATATTGTTCTTTATGTTTGACTAGATTTGGATCAATGTTGTGAAAACATTTAAACAAGGTATAGATTTTAGTCTTTATTTTTCCACAAATGACTAAGGTACCAAAGAGACTATAAAAAGGAGGGTGGCTTGGAATGACACACAATTAGAAGATTTGGTTCACAAATTTACTCAACTTTTGGTAAAGTCATAATCATATAGATTGAAAGAGGGTATGATAGCTCAAAAATCTAGAGTGTGACTTGCACACTAAAATATAGACCTTTATGATATGTCAATACTGTAAAATCTATTTCAACTTCAATAAGTTGATACTAGAATAATATAATAAATATCTTTAGATTATGAAGAAGATAATGTGAACTAAGAAACTCACGATGTGAAAACATGCAACAATTCCTAAGTATAAAACTAAAACCAAACAGGTAGCATAATGTCACCACATGGTGATAGTGAGGGGGGATAGTATAAAATGTGTTTTAGGACTTAAAGTGTGAGCAATGCACAAGATGATTTAAGTCCACCAAGATGATAAGTGTGATTTTGAGTCTATAAAATGGCCCTCAATTCAAAAAATAGAAAATTAAACCCAAGTTAAAACAAGTTTAATGTGCAAATGGCAAACCCATTTTGACACATCAACCCTTAGAACTTAGAAAGTTTCAAATTTGAAAGTAAATTATCAATGAAGGACTTAAGATAATTTGGAAAATGATTTAGACTCAAATGGATAGCATAACTAAACCAATTAGACCAATGATGACACAGTGTTTATGATGGCAATTTTGAACAAAGAAAAGATTGATTTTCACTTGGATAGCGTAATGCCTCCTTGTTCAAGAAATTTGTAGACAATGTGTTTTGGTTTATGACATTTATGTTAACAAGCAGTTTTGACCCAAAACAAGTGTTGACCAAATTTAACTTTGAAGTCAAATTATGGCACCCCTAGGTAAAAAATTGACCTTTAGGTGTTTTAGGGGCCTAATACATATGGCATAAGGTTTTTTATAGGCTAATTGATGTTATTCAATGTTATACTAGCCTTGGTCATTAGTTATTTTAGTCCTTATATCATTTTTGGGTCATTTTAAGGTAAAAAAGGGGGCATTTAATGAGTTGTATGGATTTATTGGGAAGTGTTAAGGATAAAAAATGTGATGTCATGTCCATGTGTCCTTATAGGTCTTAATTAACTTACATAACTAAAAAGTGGCAGGTTCATTAAAAGAAAAGATAATTTTTTTGAGGAAAAGAAGAAGTTTGGCACTTGTACAGCTCCTTGGGAAGTGCATCACATGGGAAAGGATCATGGTATGTCTCTTTATATTCCAAAAGCTAAATCCCATGTTTGGTTTGCTCTCGAAGTTCCTTTTTTTCCCAAACTTGTCCTACTCCTTTTTCAATTCTCTTGGAAAGCAAAAATGACTTTTAGGTTTGTGCTTAGTATGGACAACTCAAGAGGTTTCAGCTCAAACACTTTGGGGAGGTTAAATTAAACTTAGAGACCTTAATTTACATATAATAATTTTTAATAATGGTTTCCTTTTTTTTCATGAACCATCCTCATGAATTTGACTATACTTTTCTACCAGCTATTTCATTCACCCTATAATTTTTGCCTTGGTTTGAGCAATTTCATATGAAAAATTGTATGATATTAGTTCCAGATCATTTTTAATTCCTCCTATAATTCTCCCCATACTTGGTTTCATGTTTCAAGGTATTTTTACAGTCAAATCATCTCAAATTTTTATACTGCTTTCATTTGGGATGACAAGCCAATTTTCCACCATTTTCATATCCACTTGCTTTGTTAATGATTCTATGGGGTTTTGATAAGTATATTATCATGTTTCAATGTGATTTTGATATCATTTACCCTCAATTTTCTTTCTCCAAATCATAATTCATGAGATTACATTCACAAGGATCATGTTACTTGTTTACCCTATGACTGTCACACATAGTCAGTTTTAGTAAATCACATGTTTGAAACCTTCATGGCATGCTTATAAGAGTGTATTGAAGGCTTTGAGGTCTTGGTGTATCATTTAACATCATGATGTGGTGATTCAATCCTTTATTAGATATAAAAAGAGAGAATGTGTAGTCATGTTTTACTTTTGCACTCAATCTACCATGGAATTACACCTACAAGTGCCATGAAAGAGGAGTTCATGTTGAAAATACGGTGTTAACACTTATATAAGGTGTTTTAGGATATGAAATATGCATTTATAAGTCTGAGGAGACCTAAATATAATCATGAGCATGTAAGCCTTGTCCACTGCCTGTAATCTTCATCTACTACTTGCACTATGGAAATTTCACCTACAAGTGGAATTGGTAGAACCTTTAAGATAATTGTATGGAGTATTAAAGCATGATAAAACCATATTTCAAGTCCTAGTATGTGTGAAATATTAATTCAGGCCTAATTGAATCATCAAGTGGGTATATATGAGTGAAACTATGCTAAAGGTTCAAGTGACTGTATTTAGGCCCCTAATCCCCAAAATTAAGAAATAGAGGTCCAACCATGTTTTAGGATTATTATATAACAAGGTTACATAAATTTTGAGGAATATAGAGGGTTGTGTTTTTTAGCATCTATCATAATCAAGGACTATAAAAATTTGAAAGGGTAGAAATCTAGTAGAAGACAGTCATTAAAAATCCTTCAGATGCTCCTTAAATCATTGTTCTTAGGTAATGTTAACTATAAGACTAAGACCCAAAAGAGATCCTTTGCTCAAATTTACAATCCTAAAACATACACCCCATGGTTAAATATTTATAGTAAATGAATAATATTTTATTATTTAAAATATCATCAAAATAAGAATATATGTGATTTTTAGGTCATATAAACACCTACAGTCTGTACAGGCAGCCTAAATATCCATCTACAATAGGGTATGCAGCAAGTGACCTAAACATGATGATTTAGTGATGTTTGAAGGAATTAAATTGAAATAAAAACATGAGAAAGTGTATTTTTACTTTAATAATAAAATAAGTTCCTCTACACACCATGATCAAAACTATGCTACAACTCATAGACGCCTACAACTAGTTGTAGATGACTGTAAGTGAGCAATGATATGAGCAATATGCCTAAGTGATGATATAGGACCAAAATAGATAAAATATTGATTCCAAAAGATTATATATGACATATAAGGATTTAAGGAGGGTATTTTCATTATATTTAAGTCTTAAATCATACAAACCCACTTATAGGTGTCCTTCCAGGGTATAAAATAGTCAAGGTAACACTCAATTTGACTTGGCAGTGGTGTTCTGGGTTATTTTTATCATGAACATGTTTAAAATGAATATATAAACATAAAAATTAATTTTTAAGGAGATAGGAAACCCATGCACTATTGTGAATTCCTAAACATGCATATCCACCTACAGGTAGGGTCAAGAAATAGGGTTTCTCAGTTAGTTAAGGAGGAGACTCAGTCTTGAAGCTCAGAGTGCATGTGAGGGGTAAAGAGAAGTTATACCTAATAAAATAACATATGATCATAAAAATTGGGATATTGGTGAACCTCATATTATCCAATCATGTTGAAACAAGTTTACTTAAACCCCACAAGGCCCTATTTACAACCTATAGCCAGTCAATCATTAATATAAGCAGTCTTGTGAATTCAAGTGTGTGAGGAGTTCATGAGAGTTTGGAGGGATAAGTGGGTCATATAATACATTCATAATTATCATGATAAAATATTTATTCTCTTGTAAATACAAATTAATAAAATTAAGGGTCTCTAATTAGACAAACATATTCCACATGTTAGAACCCCGCATAGTCTACTTTATTCCTAGTCTATCTTGTTTTTATCAAGTTTGGGAGGGAAAATGATATCTCCAATAAATAATTTTTTTACATAGTACATAAATGACTTAATAAATTATCTCCAATACCAATTTTTATTTCAATAATAGGGAAAGTACCCCTTATTTTGTTTTAGACAGGGGGTAATTCCCCTTTAGCACAAAATGGTAGTTTTAGTGAAGGACAGTAAAGGGATGGTATTAGGATATATTTAAACCTATAAAAGAGTTTTTTAAAGATGTATAACACCCAATAAAATTTTTATAATACCCCATATGAGTATGGAACTTGAAAAGATGGTATAAACCCTTGGAGTTGCAGTCAGGCCTAAAGGCAAGGTTGAGGCCTAGTGCTAGATGAGGGAGTCGTTTTCACTTATAGTATTTTATATTACTTATATCCTATTGTAAAATTATTATGGGATCATTATATAATTTTATAAACCATTTGGAGGCAAGGAAAACCATAAAAGGTCATTTTGAACTCTAAGGTGCAGTCAAGCTTACTTGGCATGGTGAAGCCTAGATTCCAAATGAGTGGTCATTCACATTTTTAGCATAAGATGAGTATCCCCATGGATTTAAACACATTTTTATGGTGTATAAAAATATGATAAATTTTTTATAAGGAAATTAAAACCAATGAAATTCATTTTTGGACCTTGAAATAACTTAGACTTGTACAAGATGAGGAAAAAATCTCAATAAGATAGATTCAAGTGGTTACATATTTTTAGAGGGTTTGAATAGAGGATATAGGAGTTAAATGATGTTTTTAGAGGTATTTAACTTTTAACTTGTGTAATTTTTTAGAAACTTGGATGTTAGACATTTATGAATGAACCTTAAGAGTCAAAATTGTCAGAAACCCTTGCAAACCCTGATTAAGGACAAGTTTGGAGAAATGGAGTTATAAAGCTGATATAATATCACATTTTAACCATGAAACCTATTTTAAATTTCATAATATTACCTAAATATTCCTCCCATTCTTTTTGGTTGTATGAAATTGTATGGATGGGGTGAGAAATAAGGTATTTTTAACAATATTTTGTGTTGTGTAGGCTATAGGACGAGTCTAAAAATAAAACTAAGTTTGGAGGAATATTTATAATTTTTATAACTCCCTGTGGCCATTTTATTCTAAGAAAAAACTCCTAAGTATCCAAACCAAGTGCTTCATCTCAGCTAGTCAAAACAAGTATATTGGACAAGCTAGTGGAGAAGGTGGAAAACTTCAAGTGGGGTGATTTTGAGGTTTGATTGATGATTCTAAGGATATGGAGATTATTTATAGGTTTAATTAAATACCTCCCATGTATTTTCATGAGAAAATGATGCCAATTTTGAGGCCAAGTGTGTAGGTGCATGAAGAAGGAGTTTTTTGGATGGTAGATGATGATGGTTCACTTCTAAGTGATTCCAAATGACTAAACCTAAAACCAATGCATAGAGAGGAATTTATTATTTAATTATCATTCATCCCAATAATTGGACCTGTTAATAATTATTTATAAGGTTTTCAAATATGGCTAATCATACAAGCAATTTTTATGAGGCAGAATGAGGAGTTTTATGCCACTTTGCAAGAGTTTGATGACTTGGATGGACACTTGGGCTTCTTGACCTTGCATATTTCATCCCATATCCTATTATCATGCACAAGTAACTAATTATCTCATCTTTACAAGTGTCTTTGTGACCCTTAGGCTTCTCTTTTTTCCTCTCACTATTTTATAAAAACTAGCCATTTTGACATTGTAACTTATGTTCCACCTGAGTATGGCAAAGCCCTGATCAAATGCATACCATTTTATCAATAATAATATTGATGTTTTACCTCTTCATGAATATTCTTAGTGTGTTTTAATTTAATATTAGATTTTCTTTGTGAATACTATGGATTCCTTAACATGTTTCATTCTTGCATACTATTTGCATTTGGAAAGCTTTTTCTTGCAGGGCATGTGAAATGTTCTAGGAAATTTCAAATATTGAGTGAATTAATATTTTCATCAATGTAATTCAAGGCCTCTTGTCTAGTCCTCCTAGATTTTCACATTCATCCATAACCCCACAATGTAACATTGATGTGAGAAGATGAAGATTGAAGAAGTGTATGTTCAATTTGTCCCTTGATTTCATGTGCAACATGAAATTGGTTGGAATTCATCATGTTATTTGGTGTACCACCTCCATTAGGTTAGTTTTATTTCAATTATCTCTCTCCCTTTTCACCCCAAAAATTAAGTGTAGTTGTGATCCAAAGTGGTACATCAAGGAAGCTAGGCCTATTTAGAGATTCACCTCATCCTTAGACTACCCACAAGATTAGAGGTGTTTCCATTGTACCACTTGGATGAGGAGATATTTTAAATCTCCTCAAGGGTGAAAATCTAAGTGACAATAACAAGACCAAGTAATCTAAGACAAAGATAACTCAAATATTTAATCATATTAAGCCCTAAACTGACAAGGTGTAGTAAAGTGGGATTAACTAAACTAACAAGTTTTTTAGCATTTATAGATGGATTCCATGTATAATACTTTCATGTCAAAATTCAAGAGAAGTAAAATTTAAATTGGGTCTATGTCATATGGCTTATTGTAAAAATATCTTACCCTTTTTACAACCACTACATCCATCACTTACACAATGTAGTGTGATGTCCAACATGATCATACATCCCATGGGCTTAACCTAGTGATAAGATATGGTTTAACTACTCAAAAAACCATCCCAATAATCAATATTTATTTATATACCCCCTCATGGAGAGGGGTTGAAGACAATGCTGAGAAATGAAACCCTGGGTCAAAGCTTCCCTAAAGAACTCATGAGAGGTAATGAAGTCCCCCTCAAAAGCAAATATGTAAAAATAAATTATAAGTAAAAGAGATTTAAAGGTATTTTCTAGATCACCCAAGCCATGCGGATCTTGGGGAGAGCCTTGAGAACTTCTCTTATACACCTTTGAGTAAGGTATTGTGCAATAAAGATGGCACTTTTAATCCCACAAGTTCCCTAAAGGGGATGGGTAGGAGAGAATACATTCACAATATTTATTTTTGCCAATCAAATCTAACATAGAAATTATCTATTGAAGTTAGACTTTGAAATATGTTCAATTTTAAATCACTAAATGAAATGTTTGGTGATTTTCTTTAGCCCCTTGGCCTTAAGTCATAAAAACTTATAAAGAACAATTACAAAAATATGAAGTAAAAATCTAAGTGTTTCTTTAAGCACCCAAAATAAATGTTCCTAATCCATTTTAAGAACTTAAAAAGAGTTTAAAAAGACTAGACTAAGCTTTTTTAGATCCTTTTTCAAGTTGGCCCTATAATGAAAAATCTAGAATTTATTTTAGCTTTGAAGCACTTTTCCAAATGAGATAAATAACTTTTTAAATTTAGCTCTTAGGTTTCACACAATGCAATCCCTCTACTCCACATTACAATCCCATTATTCTACAAAACCATGATTCAAACATGTGATATCCCAACTTAGGTTAGCAATGTTGTTATTCAAGTCCACAATATCACTATTCAAGTTAGGTTAGGTTAGGTTAGGTTAGGTCAGGTCAGGCCAAGTTAAGGTCACAATCCCACTATTCAGGGTTACAATCCCACTATTTGGGTTAGGTCAGGTTGGTTTGGGGTTATAATCCTACTATTTGGGGTTACAATACCACTATTTGGGTCAATCAGGGTGGGTCAGGTCAAGGTCACAATCTTACTATTCAGGGTTACAATCTTGTTATTCAAGTTAATAAACCCATGAGTTATAGTGTAATACCACCACTATGAGATTTTAAATATTATTAGCTAACCATTAATGGTTAGATAATACCATGACTCAGATAGGCAATCTTATTACTATCAAGTTGTGGTATTGCAATATCGTGACTAACTAGTTGCGGTATTGTAATATCGTTACTAGCAAGTAGCAGGGTTGCAATATAGCTATTTATGAGTAGTGCTATTGTAATATAGTGATAAAATATGTGTAAAAAATCAAGGTTAGTCCATAAAAACATATTTAAACACAATACCATGACTTAAAATGACAAACCCATGACTATGTCAGTTACGAGATTGTAGTTCAAAAGACAAAATCATAACTTCTACAAATATGGACTTTTGCTCAAATTTTCACCATTTTTGCTTCCACACTCCAAGATATTGTAATGAAATGGTTAGTAGGTTGCTTTTAGGTGCCTTGTGATAAAACTTGTGGGGTAAAATCCCACCAAGCATTCCAAAATATAGATTGGATTACAAGCAATGATTAGTCAAGCATTAGTCCAAGAAATCAAAGAAAAATGCATAGAGAGATAACTAAATCAAGACAATCTATTCATGTGGGGTTTTATAATAATAATAAGATAAAAATGAAATAAATTAAACCACTACCTTTCCAAGTGACTTCATTGCTCAAAATTGGCTCAAAAACATGTTCTCCCCTTGATCAATCATCCTTGTCTTCAACAACAATGGTGGTGAACTCCTCCAATGTCTCAAGAACACTCCATAAAACCTAGGTTCATGATATTGAAACTAACTAATTACCTATCAATGAAGCTAATCCAGATATTAATAATTCAATAATCAAAACACAAATGAATTGTAGAGAGATTTAAGCATTAAAACATTACATAAATTGAGCTTTAAAATGATGTTCATGGCTCTTTTATTTATAGATTTTTGAGATTGATCATAATGAATTATGATCGCCCATCTTGAGATCAAGATGTGTGGCTAAGGATCCATTCAATTTTAGAGGCTAAAATCATTAAATTCCCTCATAATGATTTGGGAATAAGGGGCATTAATGAGACATGGGAGGCATTAAAGAGGCATGGGATGCCATAATCTGATATTTTATGCATTTATGGCTTAATGGATGCCACCCCATATGATGATGTCATTAGGTGATGCAAATATCAACAATTAATTTTTAATAATAAGATAGTCAATAAGTTTCATGTAACTCTTACTTAAGATCTTAATTTGGATTAATTAGCTTAAATAAGGTTAATCAATATTTGTCCAATTCTTTGGAAATTGGCCCTCAATTAATCAAAATGGTCAAAAAGTCATATTACTAGGTCATAATTTGACTCGAGAAGAATTGGAAGGTGATGTTAGTTATGTTGGAACCGTATTCCAATTTAGGATGTTGCCAACATAAAATAACAAAGGTACATGATGTGTACTAATGAATTAAAAGAAAAGAGTGATCCAGAGCACAAAAAGGCAAAATCATCATTTTGACTCAAAAAGAATTGATCAAAGTCAGGAATCACATAAAATGCATTGCCCCATTTAGGGATACTTTGGCCTAAATTGTAACTTGTAAATGACAAGTTTGAATCATTTAGGGTGTTTTAGTGATTTTAACCTAAAATGTGCTTTTGAGTGCAATTCGAGTAAGATTGACAATTCTAACACAAATGGTGTTAGGAATTGGATGTCTATAGTTCTCAGCATTATAATTCCAAGGAAACTAATGGAAAATAATCATTTGGTAGAGAGTAAAACTAGAGAGAGTCACTTTTACAAATAATGGAGTTGATTGCATGAAGGAGTAACCCATTTGATAGAGGAAAACCTATGATAACAACCATTATTTAAAGTATATGTGTTATATAAGTTTTTTAGGGAAACTTTTGACTATAACATAATTTTTTTTATGTAATATGTTCAAGTAACAATAGTTTTCATGACTATTATAGCTATGCTTTATATATCTAGTAATCATTGCATTAGTTTTTCAATTAATTATTATCCCCTTATCTATGTTATCATAGGTTACAATAGATATTACACTAAAGGGTTCGTACCTTACATATCTTGAGATTTGTACATTAGGGTATGTACATTCATCAAATATTATTCAAGAGTGTACATTGGTCATGCTTTATAGTTGAAAATACCATGATAAAAAAGTATGCAAAATGTGATAGCATATAAAATGTTGAGGAATTTTATCACAAAACTACTCTCAAACAACCTAAAAGATATTAATATATTAAATTATAAGTATAAAAATAGAAAATTACAATATATAAAATGTGAAATTTTACTTTAATGTTTAATTTATAAATATAATATTTATGGGTCCCTTTGAAACCTTGAATTATTGAGCATAAAATTTTGTTGTAATGCATATATAATTGCACCATATATGCAATTAGGATTTGTAACCTCCAAGCCTAAAAGAGTGTGTAAAAATGAATTTCACATACATGTTTAGTCAATTTTAGACAAATTTCAACATTGTGTCATTATTATGGACCCCTGTCTCAGTACACTTAGCCACATGACATTATGCACATTTATTAAAGCATAATCAGAAACATATACTTGTTATGCATTCTAATTAAAACCAACATGATATAAATTTATATAATAAGTGGTATCATATACAAATAATATAAAATATTTTGAAAAAATGTATCTATAAAATATGGTCACATGAACTAAGATCTATTATTTGTTTTTCAAGAAACATATAAATGGGAGTCAACTATTTGGAAACAAATGACTCGGCATAATTTTTTTATTTGATAGGGTAAAAAACCAAGTTTTATAGGGATTTTATAATTACTCAACATAATTAATTAAGATGGAATTCTCTGATAAAATTATGACCATTTTTTTTGTGAAGATGAAAATATCTTAACATTAGGCCCTGATATGTTATTGAATTTAGTAGATGTTATTTTCATTTCTTCTAAGATGTAAATATAAAAATTTCATATCTAAGAGAATATTAAAAATGTAGTACCAATAATATTTTCAAGTTCATTCTTATATATTTTTATTATTACAATTCATATTCAATAGTATGAGGCACCATCGAACAACCTTCAAAGGTTATTGGTACCTCCAAGATCATTAACATATCTCCAATAAATGTCATAGACACTTTTATAGTGGTGTAGTGAAATATATGTAAATTGGATGTGATTACATTCTTATGTGAACCAAACCTTATGTATTATCCACCAATCTCTTTATTAAGATCATAAAAAACATGATGCCCCACTACTAAGGAAAACTCACACCACATAGTACAACTAGTTGTTGAAAACATTCTACATTTATCTTAGTAGGTATGAAGCAAATGTTTTTCAAAGGTGTAACTCATGTAGATTTTAAGGGAAGTAACCCCTTTCACATGGAAATAACCTATGCCAAAATAAGCATTGCACTTATAATTAATGTAATCAAAAAAAGGTTAAGTGTTATACTTGGAAGCTCAACTATTTCAATATTTGTAATGGTTATTTATGTTTTCATGGAATTAGAATATATGCATACACAAATGTATATTTAGTTAAAAATCATACATATTTCTCTCTCTCTCTCTCTCTCTCTCTCTCTCTCTCTCTCTCTCTCTCTCTCTCTCTCTCTCTCTCTCTCTCTCTCTCTCTCTCTCTCTCTCTCTCTCTCTCTCTCTCTCTCTCTCTCTCTCTCTGATGGATTGTACCTATCATCATCTCTCACCATCACCATTTGTGACATGATTTCTTCTAACTACCCATTAACTAATTGTCCATATCAAAAACTCATCCTTAAAGCTTAAGCATGCAGATATAAATTTTCCACATCCTCCATTATATCCAATCTCATATAATGTAATCCAATCTCATCTATATCCATATCTAATCAAATCCAACCCAATATAATTCAATTATAATAGGATTATTAATCCATTATTTCTAGGTGCATACTTGTGCACCAATGTTTTTTGACTTCTTTATTATTTGAAAGGTCATTAATTAATCATATAATCATTAATAAACATGATCATTTCATCATAAATTGGTGTAATTGGTTCACTCCTTGAGTTATGCTTGCACTAAAACAACAATCCATACAATCTTAGTGTATGACTTCCTAATCCACTCCATTGCATATATCATTGTTTGGGGTAACTCAAACCTCACTAGTTTCTCAGGGTACATCATTCCCACAATCATTTTTATAGCTTTTTAGTCCATAACATTCCCAAATCATAGCTCATAACTTTATATGGATATATCATTCCCAATCTAAACCTAGTGTATATCATTATTTGGGTTAATACAAACCAATCAAAGCATGCAAACCTTAGCTCAAGTGAGTCAGCATTCTCTATCTAATCTCCCCCATCCATCATCTCTATCCATCATCATAATCTATCATCATAATGGCATAATATGACCCAACCACTCTTTTTTCATCACCTACTCCTCCATTTTAACCCTAATTATTCCATGCTAACATTTATTTTGACCTTTCCTCTCATTTTGAGATACCATATATGGCCTTCATCTTCTCATTACCTATCAAGGGGGCATCATCCCCAATTATCTCATCACCTTTCCTTTCACCCATTCATCCCTCATCATCTACCACTAGGGGCATTCATGCACTCATTTTTTTATCTTATAAAAAATTTGTTACATGGGAAAGCTTATGCACCCATGTTTCCTCTTGTACATTCTTTACAATGTCATTCCTTCTTTTAGTCACACCACCCTTCCAAAGGGGAGAAATGTATACACATAAAATTGGGCACCTCAATGTCAATTTTAACCTATCATCACCTTAACAATTAATCTTCACTAATATCATTTTAAACCCTAATTTCATCTCTAATCCCATTATCTACTAACACACCTAGTCGTTATATTATTCACACCATCTCTCCCCTAGCTAATTAATCTTATATCTATCATGACCTTATCCCCATCCAACCAAAAATAAAATCCATATTAATCACACTAATTAATAATGTTAATTATATGATAATATAATCCATGTATATTTCAAATTTTCATAAATCAAATAAATTAATAATATCACATCACCTTTTTATCTCAAATCAGTGGCATCATTAATCATCTCCAATTCCCAAATCCAAGGCAATCAACCAAATCTGAATTTGAATTAGTCATCAAATCCCAAGTCAATCCCATGACTTATAAACCTCCCTCATTTAATGATGAATTTGATTCATCATCAACCCTTGATCTTGGATCAATATCAATAGTTCACATTCATCCAAAAAATATATAAATTGACATTCACCCTTCCATTATAAAAAATTCTAAGTTTCCTAATGAAGTTCTAAGAATTTATCAATCCATCATCCAATAAAGCCATTAACCCATCAATAATTGGAGACACTATCATATTTCTTGCATAAATCTAATTGATCACCCACATCCATAAATTTAAGCATGATAAGCACATCGAAGAAGAACTTTTTCATTAGTAAGTGAAGGTACATATTTTCCTTTTTCTCAATTGGATGTATTTATTTAATTAGGGAATGAATTTGGTTATTTCAATTTTCTTATGTACAACCCTATTTTTTCATTTATACACCTCTATTAATGATCTTTCTAAGATAACCCTTTGGCAAGGCTTCCAAATAAACTTTGTGAATATTAAGTCCAACACAATCCTAGAGGGATTGATATAACTCACAATGGAATCCACCAATACCTAGGGACTTATATTTAGCCATGCCATTGGCATATCAATGAAGTTCCTTAATAAAAATATGTTTATCACATTCTAAATTTTGGATAGGTTAGATCTTATAGGGCACAACATCAAGGCACATATTCATTTCCACTATTTGAGCATAAGTAGAGGGATGAGCTTAAAATACTTGTTTATAATTACTAACAAAAGTTTTAAGGATATTTGGGAGACAAGTAATAAATTCATAAACTTCCTTAATAGAATTATTTATGCAACTAAATTATGAGCTCTTAATTTACTAAAAAAATATTTAGAGACTCAATCCCCAATTCGGAGCTAATGGATGTGATAACTAATTTGAGAACCATGATACTGATGAAATTATACTAACCTGATCTCATGTCTTAACTCTGCCACCCTATTTTTAAAAAACCATCCAAGGGAACATGTTCTAATACATGGGAAAATAGGTTGGATTCTCTCATAGAGGCTAAGTTAGACCTCTTCTTGATAAAATCCAAGTGTTTTCCAAATAAATGAATGAAAATGGGAGTACAAATTATGGTTGTCTCTCACTAATGAATCCAACCACTATCCAAAGAGGGATGTGGAATTAAATTCCACACTCACTTTATTGAGCAAGGGTTGTGACATGTTGTAGATGGGATGTATAGAGATAAAATTGGTTGTATATTTTAATTTAAGGAGTAGACTATTCTATGAAAAAATTTATGAGATAGTGGTCAGAGAGGATAACATATAAAATCACTCTGATTGAGAACATCTAGAGTCACACTGATTGGTCTATAATACTTCTCAGCAAAGGAAAAAAATGTTTTGGTTAGAAAGAAGAGCCCTATCTAATATTATAATAAATATTTTGTTAAATTGGCAAAAAATAGACCAAGTAAACTAGGGTATGAGAAATGATGACCTATGATGATGGTTTTGGTCATACTACCCCAATTTATTGTGCATGTAAAACTAATTTTACTTCTCACCAACACACCATCTCATGTATAATATTCATTTGTTGTCTTCAGTTAATTTAATCATGTTAAAATATCCATAAAGGATCCAGTGTATCATAGGAAGATGTTATGCTAGCCACTACCAAATAGTTGTCATTTCAATGACATGATTTGAGGCATAAAGGTTTACAAGATTGAAAATTTGTCTATTAAAATTGAAAACCATCTAGTGTGCATGGTTATATGGTTCCATACCCCACTCTATCACACAATATGCATAGATTGGCATAATCATTGTAATGAAACTACCATGTCCTACATCATGTCTAAACATATGACAAGTATCACTTGGCCATATGATTTTATTTACCCTCTAGAGATTCAATCCATTAATATTAACCTCTTAGAAAAAGAGGATATGAATATTTGAAACATTTTTTAGTTGTCACAAACCAAGTAATTATAGGCCTTGTTAGTTAAACCATGAATATTCTAAGAAAAAAATCATTAAAAACCATTAAGTTTCATGGTTTTGCTCTTGAAAATCTAAAATTGCAAAGCAGTCACATAAGAATGTTTGATGTTGGATTTTGTCTAAAAAACCAAAATAAAAAAGTCCATCATTGATTTTGCATAAAATTTCCTTGTCATTATTAGGGGAAAGGCCCTATGGTTATTAAGTCACTTGAAAATGTGGAGAAGGAAGACTATCTCATGTTTTAGAAACTAGTACAAGATCCTTTTGGGACTATGTGTCCTAAGTTTGAAAAATTGAAAAGATATGATTTAATGATTATTGAGGTTCAATAATCACATTGACAGATTTAGAAGCACTTGTCATAGACATAATAGGGTTTGGTAAAGGAAATTTAGGTTGAGATGATGGTGACGAAGTGACTACACTATCATAAATGGAAGGTTTATGGTTAACACCAATGACTTTGGCATTGTGATTATTTTTATTATTTTACCATCCATAATTATCTCCCATGGTGGGGTGGGTGGGTTTAGGAATAACTTTGGATAGAGGATTCAAAGTGGCCATAAGTGAATAATCCTTTATCATATAATCCAAACCCTAACATTTGAAACAAGTATTATGAATATTGATATGTAGCACCCTATGGGGAAATGTTTCCTTATCTAGATATCTAAATTTTGTATAGGTATTATGTAAGTTCGAGATCAAACAAACATGCCATTATGGATAGGCAACAAATAAATAGTAAATTTCAAAAGAAATAAAATGACCTAATTATTTAACCAATTATTCTAAAGAAGGACCAAAAAATAGGTAAACAGGGAAATACAACCTAGATATAGACCTTTAAATTGGATTGATTTTAAATGACAATGTTAGTGGTCAAGGAGAAAAATAATCAAAACACTTCTCAGATAATATGGACCATTCTTATGAAGAGTGACACAGTGTTCATAGTTTTCAAACCTAAAAAGGAAGAAAACCTTAGTTATATTTTTAATCCATATAAGCTAGATGACATGGGGTTTCCAATTAGTTTTCATCCAACTAAGAATCATGGAACCAATTAGGGTATGTGTTTTAAGCCAATGATAAGTATTATAAAAAGTAGGTAAATCAATTAAAATTATTTTGTCAAATTTTTGGCAAATAGGATATGGATTACCCTAATTAGAGAAATAATTGTATAAAATTAGATTTATAAAATATGAAATAAATGAAACAATTGATTTGAAAATTGATAAAATTGTAAATTTACTATATGTGGAAAGTGTAAGAGTGAACTATAAAACTTAGTTGGAAAATTGAGAGTGGTGTTATTTTGGGATCTAAGACTGTGAGATTGACTACATTCATTTTGTAGGAACAAAAATATAAGATAACAAGTGTGAACTAGGAATTTTAATAAGAAGAAGAGATTAGTATTATGTTAGTGATAAAATGAATAAAGAAAATTGACAAACAACACAATAAACTAACACCTTCATGCCTAGTTACTAGGGTGAGCTTAATAACAAAAAAATGACAAACACAACTAAAAAATAAGGAAAAAAAAGAATTCTTCACCTTCCTTAGATGTTTCAAATGATTAAAGTCTTCGTCAAAGGAGGCTTGGCTATCTCCTCTTATCCTTGGCACATTTGGCTTTGGTTTGGCTTGGAATCAATTTGGCATGGTAACACTAATTCAAATAGCTTTTGGAATCATTTGTGCATTATAAATTTGCATTATCAAGAATTTTGAAGATATTTGAGCATAATAAATTTGCACGAAAATAGCTTAAAATTCAATAGGAAAGGCATCTTATTTATAGATTTTTGAGATTGCTCAAAATCAACCTGAACTATCCATCTCAAGATTGAGATGTGTGGATAAGGATTAATCCACTTATATAATTAAAATACATAAATAGGCTCATCAATATTTGGGATAAAGGATAAATTAAGAGGCATGGAGGGATTTGATGAGGCATGGGAGACATGAATCCTGATATTTATGATATTTATGGCCTCAAGATGTCTTCCCAAGAAATGAGGTCACCTGATGATGCAGATATTCAATATTCATTTCCAAAAATAAGTATTCAACAAGTTTCCATGGAATTATTAATTAATCTCTAATTTGTTTTAATTATATCTTAAGTATGATTAAGCACTTTGTGCATAAATTACTCAAATTGATCAAAATGCCTTATTATTGGCTCAAAATTTGACTGGATTGGAGTTAAAAGTCGATGTCAGATGCATTAGATCTGTTATCCCATTTACGATGTTACCAACACCAAATAACAAAGGCACATGTCTCTTGCAAGATATTTGATAGGAAAGAGCAATCTAGAGCACTTAGGTGTAAAATTGGCATTTTGACTCAGAATGATTTGATCAAATTTAGCTGACCCATAAATTGCATTACCCCATTTAATGATACTCTAGCCAAAATCAACACTTGAATATGTTAGTTTCACAACTTTTAATGTGCTTTAATGTTTTTAGGCTAAATTGTGCATTTTAAGTGGAAATTGGTTTAAAACCTTGTTGGAGGTCATTGGTGGCTAGATTTAGGTGTCTATAACAAGGTCTCCAAATAGGATCATTATTATTGGAAAAGTTATGGGTGTGATTTAGTCCTTAAGGAGTGTTTTTTTCTAAAAATGAACAAGCATATGAAATTCATGGGTCTTGTGCATCTTCACTTGGTTAATCTACAGACTATATCAGAGTTTTTGATTTGCCTCAGTGAACACTATGTAACTAATTTTCCACTCAAAATATTTAGCTCAATAGGAAAGAGTGCCAATAAAAATCATTGATTAAACAGGGGTCAACAATTTTATGTGTGACACCAACATCCCCTGTGTTGAGTGTTTCCTACATACCAATACTCTAAAGAGGGATAAAAATTCATGTAGTTCTTCCATGATATGGTGGTGTGTTTGAAACTAGTGAAAAAGTATATATGTTGGTTTAATCTTGATGTAATTAAGTGTTTCTATTATGACTTGTGACCTTGGATATGTATTCACACTTTAGTTCAACATTGATAGGGTTGTATGTAATAATATTTGGGAGAAATAATAAATTTTCTCTTAATGTGTAATTAGAATTCTTGTGAATTTATATGGGGAATCCTCTTGGGGTCAAAATGGTTTAAAATATGTTTATATAGTGGTATTTTGAGAATTCCTTCAGATAGGTCACTAAAGTTTATGGGAAAACCATTACACAATTTTGAATTTTGAAAAATAGTTCGTAGTTGGTGGGAGGACAACTTCCATAGGACACAAACAACAATAGGATGTGTTGTAGTCCCATGGGGCACTCCTATCCAATAGGTAATAAAATCTAAGCTAAGGAATTGAAAGAATGAGCCTAGGATGTTGAGAAAATTAGATGGATGTATTTTAAGGCATTTTAAAGAGTGGGCCATCATGTGGAAATATACAAAAAGTGGTAAAAGGCCATAGAATAGGTCAAGAGCTAAGTGTGTTAAAATGGTGATCACAAATGCAGGATATAAATTAAAATGTTAAATTTTTTGTGACTACATTTCCCCCCATTTTATTCTAATAATGAATCAAATTGAAGTACAAGAATAAAATGTAAAAATTCATACCTAAACTTACCTATGAGGTACATCTTGAATGTAGGCCACAATATCAAGTTGTGTTCTATGTAAATATGCAATGAAACATGCATAAAATTAGTCTTTACATAAGATGAAAATCAATAAGCAAATACATGAAACTTAAGATATTAATAACAAGGAACAAATAAAATTGATTGGGTAGGTGAACCATTGAGTTTTTTGGTGAAAAACTAGTGATTATATAGGGTAATCCCCCTAGAGATTTCATTTTCATTAAAAATCTTGGATTGGATGGTGCATGACTTAATCCTCAATGATTAGGAGAGTGTGCTTAAGAACTCAAGGTATGGTTGACTCCATCATTACATACTCAAGGTAGTGAATTAGATTATAATCCCTATATGAATCTCATTGGAGTGTTTTTGTGCAAAAAGGGTGAACCAACTGATATAGAGAGAATAGGCTCATTTTTGGTACAAAATTGGCTAAACAAATGATGTAAATAGTTTGTATAATCTGACTCTAGTGTATATAATGTGGATAATGACAATTGTTATCATTTTATTTATGAAACTAGTGTAAAAATGAGCAAAGATGAAGTCATTTATCATGCACATTCACCCACAATCATATCTTGTGTGTATAGATTCTGAGATTGAGTAATAAATGTTAGTGTAGGTTTTAATTCCATTTAATGGTTTTTCCCTATGCCTGTTATTCAAATTTATTGGGTGTCAATTAAGTGTCATTTTACGTCATTAGGTAAAATATGGGTTAACCTTATTTTATAATTTTGAGTTGTTTTTTAATTCTCTATATAATGTACCTTTTATAAATATATTTGGCTAATGATCATAATACAATATTTGGTTGTTGAAGACAAGTTTCTTCCTACACATGTTTAATTTTGCTTCTACAAGATGATTTTTCTTCATGCATTCGTAGCTATCCAAACTTGATCTTTGATTATGGCCCACTTTGACATGGTATTAGAGAATTTATGGTAGTTAAATGCCATAATTTCTATTATGAAATTTTAATATTTTAACTTACATACGACAAATCTAACATTATTTGACCCTACATATTGAATATTCTCCATTTCTCATATTTTGCTCTTCTTTTAGGGTCTTTTATTGATCCAAATTTAGAAAAACAACAAGGGAAAAGACATTTTTTGTAGGATATCTCTTTGCCACTATTTTCCATGGAAAATAGTTTGTGCCATTGATCTCATAAGGTTTCAAACCCCTAGATTTGTCTCTATACATGTCCTAGTTTTATGACAAGCAATTTTGGCTATTTTTGGAGGGTTTGGAGGCATTTTCTTAGGATCCACTCAAAACTATACATCTAAGAATTGAAATAAAAAACATTTTTTAGTATTTTTGGGATTTTCAAGAAGCTTAGTGGGTCTCTTCTAGTTTTTGTGTTGCAACAACAAATCAAAATATTTTTGGGGTTTTCTAGACTTGGTAGAATTTTTCCTCTACAAAGACATTGTTAGATCTAGACCCTTACTCAAACATACACTAGATCCCAATAGCCTACTTTACACTCAAAAACTTTTATAAGCTTATAGACATTTACCCCTACTCAAATAAATGTTAGAACCTATGACTTTCTTGGACACACTTTGAAACTCGTTACCTACCCAAACACTTGTTAGAATCTGACCCCTATGCAAAATATCTTCAAAATTTGACACTTATCTAGACACACATTAAAATATGATAACTACCTAAGCACACATTGAAATTTGATGCTTTCATGTGTAGTCATTTGTTTCTACACTATCATGTTCCTTTTGAGTTTTATTTCCACAGCCTCCTTGTTCTACCCCCTATATGGACAACATTTAGGTTCCACCCTCTACTTAGACAATACCTTATTTTTGTCCATTTTTGTTTTCATGACATTTTTCTTTTACCCATCTATAGTTCTACAACTCCATGATTATTTAGTGGCGTGTGTGTGGGTGTTGTTGACTATTTTAACCACAAGTCAAAATAGGTCAACCCCCTATAGTTTAAAACTTGTATAGGGGTCCAATAGGGTCTTATAATGCATGTCATGGTCCTTGTGGGGAAATTTAATGTGTCATTAGCCTTAGTCATATTCATTTATAATATGGTGTGTCATTCCATGTCATATAAAGTCATTTTTGGGTCATTTATGAAGATCGTATTATTTTATATAGTAGATAAGTGTTCTAAGGTATTTGAAAACATCTCCCATGTTATATTATTATTAGGGATGGTAGTCCTTAACTTAAATTTGTAGTTTTCAACATTGAAGACAAGAAAATAGTTGAAAAGAGGCAGTTTCAAGTGGTTTTTGGTAGTTGTATGGCTTGTGCAGGGGTTGTGGCATATGTCAAAGGATTTATAGTGACCCTTTAGGTCCCTTAAACTAAATTTCATGCTTAATCAACCTTGAAGATCTCAAAAAGGAATAAAATCATTCTACTACTCCATCACTCTCCTTGGCATGTAAAAATGGTCAACCAATTTTGGTTTAGTATGGAAAGCAGGTGTTAAATTTTGTAAAATCCCCCTGAGGGATGATATTACCATTTTATTGATTAAAATTCATGGTGGTAATTATAATATTGGTTGTTTTTCCTCTATAAAACAATGATAAGAAAGTCTGCTCTTCTTTATGCTTGTTCATTCTCATACCCTACAGGTTTCTCTTTTGTTGGGATTATTCTATAAAAACTAGGTATTGAAAGTGTTTTTAGAGCCTTCTCACATGGTTTCCATCCTTTATTTAATGATTTGAGGATAATTTATGTGAAAAACCATCTCAATTTGTTAGTAAGTGACACCATCACAACCTACAAATAGGTTTAATCAATTGTAGAGGTTTCTCTTTCTTGTAGTGGTTTCAAACAAAAAGGGATATGATGTTTTCACTTATCATATGTCATGTTAATCACATTTACTTAAAAATAATAGTCTCAAGAGTGTTTCATGTGAAGAACCTAGTCAAGAAGGATACACATAATCAACTTGCTTCATGATTGCCACCTACAGTCAGGTGAAAGAGAGCCTTGCATAGTCATGATGATTAGGCGTGAAGGTTTTAGGGTGGTGAGAACATTTCTAAGGTTAAATAAAAATGTTTTAACTATATAAATATTTAAAATATTGGTTGTGATAACCAATTATTTACACACTACCTTGTAGCCTACATATACACCTATAGTGGTTTGACTATGAATCTAACAGAGGTCTGAGAAGAGTTAAATGAAGGTGTTTGGTCTTGTTTTAAACCTTTTTAAGGTATATGAACATGGAAGATGTCATAATGACAATGGTGGATTCCAAAGGTGGTAGGTAGAATTTAGATCCATGCTCATAATTTGATAAAGTTACTTCAGGGACATGTTACTTTAAACTTTCTAAAATAAGGATTTTGTCTCACTTTTGATCCTTCCACATTAAAATGCCATGAGGTTTGTACAAGTATTAATGCTTCCATAATGTATCCAAAACACATGAAAATGAATATATAATATAAATTTATTGTTTGGCCATATAAATATAGGGCAATTAGATTTTCCATCTCAAGAATTCTCCCACTATGCAATGACAGTGTACTCTATAGTATTTGGAGTTCAAATGACTTTACAACACTATGAGACCTAATAGAAGTATAACCCAAAAAAAGTGACTCTATTAGAATGGAAATGAAATTAGTGCCAAATAAAAATTTAAATGTATTGGGATGCAAGTTTTTGATTGAGCTAACCCCTACTAGATTCCCTTTTTATTCCTAAAAAGAGCACCTACAATTTGATTGTATACTCATAGTGTGCTAAGCATGATAGTTTGGGTGTTAGATTAAATCCCTAGGCATGTTATGAATATGTTTTAATATGAATGTGATATAAAATTATTCAAAGATATCCTAAGTATGAACATAATGTTTACGACATCCTACAAGGGTCTCTATGGCCAAAGGTAAGTATACCTATAGTGCACAGTTTGCTAACTAGGCCTAGGAAGTGGAGAGAGGTGAGTTGAGAAGTTGGTATAGGTTTATGTGGTTTAAAAATGGTGATATATATCATAGAGGTAAATACATACACATAATAAGATTCTTAGACCAAAGAAATAGGGTATGGAAAGGTGAACCAGGCACGTCTAACCTTGTATATAGAAAACCCTTCATAGTCACTTGTATATAAGTATGTTTTGAAGATTATGAAGTTTGAACATTATAGAAAGGTGTTCCCTCTATGAATATTGGTTTATAAAACACAAATTTCATATTATATCCACTAATATATTCATAATGTTTAAGACAATAGGGGAAGTGCCCTCTATTTTGTCCAGATAGAGTACACTCCCAAATAGATTACCCTACAAGCTTAGTATGAGGATGGTAATATAGGGTTATAAGGAGTATTAGGATCATTGAGTGATGATTTATACATTTTTATTGAGCATTAAACAACTTTGAAAAGACATCATAGTCACAAATAACCACTTAGAGGTGGTTACGGGAAATTATGCACAATCGAGCCCATTAGGCCTAGATCAAACCTAAAGCCCTCTAGGGGTCTGAGTTCACTTCTAAGGAAAGATGAACCCTTCCATAAATTTTATGAATTTTAAGGTAATTTATAATATTTTTTTGAGTTATTGGTCTATATAGGAAATCACAATAAAGTCTTTTCTTGGCTTAAAAACACCTTAGGGGTACCCAGTCTTCACTCTCAAGCTTGATAGGCCATCTTTTGATGCTCACACTAGTATGGATCAGTTGCATGATGACCCACGATATTTTTGAAATTTGAGGGAGGTACTTAAATTACTTTGAGTGACATTTATTTAGGGTTTTAATGTCTATTTTTTTATGAATAATTGTTAACAGTCTGAAATACTAAAAACCCTTGCTTTTGACCCAATTGGAAAGATATGGATAGAAATGCATTCAAAATGGGATGATTAATTAGTAAGTTGTTTTTTAATTGTATATAAATCTCTTAGGATCCATGACACATGATTTTTTAACCCTAACTGTATGGATAGGCCTAAAATAGGGTTTTTTTACAAGGATTTATATGTTTTGTAGGTATAATGTAGATTTGAAGAAGGAGAATAATTTGGGGGGGTTAAGTGGTAATTTTCCTAACTCACTATATCCATTTATTTCTTTAGATAAGTGTAGACACCTAAATCTAACCATCGATAACCTTTAACCAGGATTTTGACCAATTTCTACCAAAATGCACAATTTAGCCTAAAAACACTAAAATACATTGAATGAGTTGAAATTGATATATCCAAGTACCAATTTTGGCTAGAGTATCATTAAATAGGGAAATTCAATTTATGGTCTAGCTAACTTTGATCTAATCATTTTAAGTCAAAATGATAATTTTATACTTGGGTGCTTTGGATTGTTCCTTTCTATCAAATCTCTTACACGAGACACGTGCCTTTGTTATTTGGTGTTGGTAACATTATAAATGGGATAATGGATCCAAAACATATGACATTGACTTTTAATTTCAATCTAGTTAAATTTTGGACCAATAATAAGACATTTTGACCAATTTGATTAATTTGTGCACCAAGAGCCAAAATTTGTACCAAAGTTGACTAATCATGTTTTAGGCTAATTAAACCAAATTAGGGCCTTAAGTTAATTTTCCATGGAACTTGTTAAATAAATATTTATTGAAAGTTTATTTATATTAAATGCATCATTAAGTGACATCATCATATGGGGTGGCATCCATAATCCATAAATGCATAAAATATCAAGATTATGGGCCTCTCATGCCTCATTAAGACCCTCCATGCCTATTCAATACCCCTATATCCCAAATATTAATGGGAATATTTGTAGAATGAATTATATACATAGACACACATCTCATTATTAAGGCAGATGGTCATGGTTGATCCTCAAACCATTCCAAAAATCTATAAATAGGAAGCCTTGCCTATTGAATTTTAAGCTCTCACATGCCAAAGTTGTAATGCTAAATTGATTTCAAAGCTTCATTCAAATTAGTGTTATAATGTCCAAATATTGAGCCAAACCAAGCCAAGCCAAGTTAAAGACACAAGGTGCCATTATGTAGACTAGGAATTTGATGATGAAGGGAAGATTAGTATTATGTTAGTGGATAAATCAAATCAAAATCACACTAAACTAACACCTTCATGCCTAGTTACTAGGAGGAACTTAGTTAAAAAAATGTGATTGGAAAATAGAACTAAAAATCAAAATAAACCTTCCTTTCACCTTCCTTAAATGCTCCAAAATGCTTGTTGTAGTGGCTTGCTCAATTTATACTCATGAAATCTGCATCAATGAAAGCTTGTCTACCTCCATCTCTCCTTGGCACCTTGTGTCTTTTACTTGGCTTGGATTGGCTCAATATTTAGACATTATAACAATAATTTGAATGAAGCTTTGGAATAAATTTAGCATTATAACTTTGGCATATGAGAGCTTAAAATTTAATAGGCAAGGCCTCCTATTTATAGATTTTTAGAATGGTTTGAGGATCAATCATGACCGTCCATCTCAAGATTGAGATGTGTGGCCATGAATAAATCCAAATATGAAATTCATTATACAAATATACCCATTGATATGTGGTATAGAGGGGTATTGAATAAGCATGGAGGGTCTTAATGAGGTATGGGAGACCCATAATCCTAATATTTTATGCATTTATGGCTCATGGATGCCACCCCATATGATGATGTTACCTGATGATGTGGTTAATAAAAATCAATTTTCAATAAATATTTATTCAAAAGTTTGATGGAAAATTAACTTAAGGCTCTAATTTAGTATAATTATCCTAAAACATTATTAGTCAACTTTGGTGCAAATTTTGGCTCTTGGTGTACAAATTAGTCAAATTGTTCAAAATGTCTTATTATTGGTCCAAAATTTGACTGGATTGGAATTAGAAGTCAATATTAGATGTGTTGGATCTATTATTTTATTTAGGATGTTACCAGTACCAATTAACAAAGGCACATGTCTTTTACAAGAGATTTGATAGAAAAGAGCAATCCAGAGGACCTAGGTACAAAATTGTCATTTTGACTTGAAATGATCTGATCAAAATTAGTTGGCCCATAAATTGAATTACCCTATTTCATGATACTCTATCCAAAATAGGCACTTGAATATATTAATTTAAACTCATTTAATGCATTTTAATGTTTTTAGATAAAAATGTGCATTTTAATAGAAATTGGTCAAAAGCCTGGTTGGAGGTTATCGATGGCCAGATTTAGGTGTCTATAATTTGCATTTGTTTGGGAGGATGTTGAAAACCATAGGAAAAGAAATGTCTTCTCAAATAATTATAAAATTCATATATGCCAAAAATAAGATGATGGTTTAAAAATAAATCTCCAAATGGTGTTTGGGAAGCTTAGGATAATGCCCCCTCAAGGGAGTGGCTATCACATTTGTTGATGGATGGTCCCTTGAAAAGAAGCAAGAAGAAAGGGGGGATTAACCTATGTTTTAGATAAATCCAAATGATAAAATTCTTGTATGAATTGATTTAAAAGGTACTGATTTAATCAAAGGTGGTTATAATCAAGAATAGAAGTCAAAATAATGATTTGCCCATAGGCAGTTATAATCATTAAGAGGACCTATATTGGATAAAGATGATTATGCCCTACTTAAGGCTAATTAGCAAGCATAAATCAAGGATATAACCTAGAATATAGATTAAATATGAATGGGTGCAAAGTTATGAAAGAGATGGATAGAGGAATGAGATTGATTAATAGAAAATGATTTAGTTGTACCTATCAACGAGGATAAGCTCATCCTGATTAGAAATGATACAAATAGAATGGCCAATGGGTTAATTTGATCAAGGTGGGTGGAAGGATTTTCCAAGGTGCCAAAGATAAAATTTTATGGCTCCATTGATTTTAGACCTTCTTGACGCTAATTTTTGTTGTAGCATGTAATGGTAGGCATCATGATAGAACACCATGAAGACTTGGCTAAAAATGCATAAGGATTAACTACCAATTTAATAAAGACTAAAAAATAATGCACAAATGATAAAAAAAATGATGATAATGTTAACCTATGAATATGGATAAACTCAAGAATAATATGTGTAAAGCATCACCCAATGCATACAATAGATCGAGTCGAGGCAACGATACCAAAAATAAACAAACAGACAAGCAAAAAAACAAAAAAATAGACACATAGAAAGCACAAAAATATAAAAACAACTTGAAATAAATAAACAAATAGAAATCCTAAAAACAAAAGGAAAATAAAATATCCTAACAATGACCATGCCCCAGTAGGGTAGATTGAGGATAACTAACTAAGATTTTACAAGACAAATGTTTTTGGATTTTTTGAAATGTTATGAATGTTTTCTTGACATTTTGAGGTATCTCAACTCATTAGAGAATGACAAGATACCTACTCGCAAAATAATGAGAGCATTTGGCTTAAGTTGCTCATAAAATAATGAGAGCATATGGAAAGGGGGATTAAGGTGACCTCAACATGAATTGAGCATGGCCCACATAGTCCTAAAATGACCTCAAGTTATATTAATTCCATCCACACAAAAGGTAGGTAAAAACCAACTAGGTCCCAACAAGTTCTCAAATCTATCAAATGGTCAGTCAAATGAAAATAGTAATGGCAAGGTGATACGGTAATGCATGATAAAAAAGTGTTACCCTTATTTTACAAATAAGTAGTTATATCTAGGATACAATGGCATAGGTCAATGATACTAATTTGCCCATAGGAAATTATAATTAGTATCAAGACTAGTGAAACACTAATTTTTCCATAGATGGTTATAATCAAACTCACATAATTCAACTTGATAAAGATGAAAGATATCTTGCCAAATCAACTATCACACTACTTTCATAGACTATCCTTTAAACATGGATTGGATTGATTATTGAAACTTGATTGGAATCCCCCCACAAAAGGTATGGGAAGAACTAAAGTAACCAAGATCAAAATGTGATTGGATAGGATGACTAAAAATAGGCTTTGGTCAAGATATGAATGGAATGATAGGATGGTATGGTTTTGCTTAGGATAATGATGGTTTTTGATAGATTGGATAAATTGGTAAGAGGGTTTCCCCCAAGTTAGAAGGTGATTAGCTAGGATATACAACAATGTCAAAAGGATATGTAACAATGGAAATAACATGGTAATGTGAAATGGTATGGTACATGTTTTTGGCCTAGGTGTGATAAATGACATATGATTCTATTATTCCTACTGAGATGGAGATGCACGGCCTGATCAATAAATGATACAAATAAAATAATCAATCATGTTAATTTATAGCCCACAGAATAGCTTCTCTGTCAAGAATGGCCTACAGATTTGGTTGTCAAGAATGCTTTTATGATCTTTGTTGGTCATTGATTTTGATTTCTTTAATCATCAAGAC
Source organism: Torreya grandis (assembly GCA_037957365.1). Taxonomy (NCBI): domain Eukaryota; kingdom Viridiplantae; phylum Streptophyta; class Pinopsida; order Cupressales; family Taxaceae; genus Torreya; species Torreya grandis. The sequence goes on along the minus strand of JARHVA010007696.1, from coordinate 230,391 downwards.
AAGGTATCTTTTTAGCCTCTATAAAGGAAAGTGTGACCATGGATGGTAAATAGGGATAAATAATGGATGGTAAGTTTGTTTGTGAAATGGAATGGTGGATGATAATGGAATGTATAATGGTGGAGAAACAAATAAATATTGAGAATTTCAATCACACGTAATGTTTTTGATATTAGATTCAACATAAATTTGGATGTGGTAGGGTTGAATACCTTTAAATATTCTCTTGATAGGACCACCAGATTATTATGTTACTTGATCTTGAGAGTAGCTACCATCTGATTATGTTGTAGATTGGAAGCTATTTTGATTTTGTCTTCATCAATTAGTGAAGGAATTTTTTGCTCAACTATCAGTGCCTCAATGAGGTTTTCACCAATGAAGTTGTCTTGATTATTCCATAATGCCTTTGATAAGGTTTAACTAAGGAACATTGAATTTTGACTTTGATTGTCTTCTAGTGCTTCCAAAAACAATTCACTAAAAGATGCTAAGTTTGAACTTTGCTTGTCCCCAAGTGCCTCTAAAAAGGTCTCACTAGGAGAGTGTTTTTCTGCTACATGAATGTGGTCTTGGCCTCCTTGTTCTTCTTCAACTACTATGTCACCATGGATAAATTTTAACAAAGTGTGATTCTACTAGTCCCAATCAACACTTGTGGGAGGTGGAATGTCAATAATATGGCTATGTTGGTTGGTGGTATGGCTTGTGAAATGGTAATGGAATGGGGAGAGGATACACAATCCTCATAGAAGATACTAGGAAAACTTATGTCAATGTTAAACTAATCATCCTTAAAAATTGTAGAAGGATCAAAAATGTATTCAAATTGATTTGTGAGGCATGTGTATACAATGTTGTAACATCCATGAATGTATTCTTCTTGTGAATTTAATTTTGACTCAAGGGACTTTGAATCTAATGTTGAGACTAATGTTGATTCTAATTTTGATGCTAAATTTGATGTTAGTTCAAGAATAGAACTTGATTCTAATTTTAATTATTCATCTAATGGGTACTCTGTTATAATGATATCTTGTTGAATGTTTGGTATTAGACAAGTAATGACCCGTGATGGCATAATGGGCTCCATAAAGACTAGTTTGTGAAAGTGAGACTTCTCTAAGATGGGAAAAAGGTCAAGAGAAAACTCTTTAAAGATTGGCTTATCAATAGGAGGCTCTTTAAAAATAGGCATATGGTCAAGGTAATGACTTTCCCAAAGGCAATTATAATCATTAAGAAGTGACTCAACAAGACTAGCTCATTCAAGTGAGATTCCTCAATAACCGGTATAGGATCAATAAGTGATTCATCACAGGTTGAATTATCACAAGTGATTGGTTCGATAAAAATATCTCAGATTGGTTTATTTTCTTGGCCTTAGTTTCGAATGTGTTATTTGAACATAGCATTATCTTTGAATGATTAGATTGGTTGAGGTTTATATGGGATTGGTATTGGATGAGGAATGTTCTATGATTAGATAATGGTATGGAATTGGGGAGCATGATTAATCACATGAGCCAAAGGACAAAGTCTTGAAATGGTAACTATAGGGCAGTGTGGAGTATGGTTATTCACACAAGTAAAATGATGAGGTCTCAGGATGGTAATGGGGTGTTGTAGATCTTGATTTATCACACAAACCAAAATATGAGATCCTGAAAGGATAAGTTTGGGGCATTATGGAACTTGGTATCTCACATAAGCTAAAGCATCTAAGTCCTCTTCATAAACCATATCATCCCAATCTTGAGTTGAATCATAAGCTGGGTCTTGACTATGTTCCATGTATTTATTATTGTAAAGATGGTATGGATCCATATCCAAAACAACATTATCTATAGTTAGGTTTTCAAATTCCTCCTTACAAGCCTCTTCACACCAATCAAAGTCTTGAGTTGGATCTTAAGTTAGTTCATGACTTTGTTCCCATGAATGATTATTATGAAGTGGATATAAATCTATCTCACAAACCATATTATCATCATTAGAGTCTTAAAAAAGTCATAAAAGTCATTTTGTGTGACCATTATATCATAAGTTGGATTGTGCATGACTCCACCATAAGTGTAGTTAGACATATCTGCACAAATGATGAAAGCTCTGAAATAAAAGGCTTAGAGTTATAAAAACTTCAAAAGACAATTTCCAAAGGAAAAAAACTTCAAACTTGGTCTAAATTAGTCAAAAGTGGATTTGTATCTCCAATGATCATGGAGACGTATCTCCAAAATAGTTAATGCTAAGACTTGGCATAAAATAATATAATATCAAATGTCTAATGTCAAATGTCATACACACAAAAGTTCGAGCATCTAAATAAAAACCAACATGTTAAAGGTATAGGTCAACATGTTCCAAACAAGGTATAAACTAAGAAAGGGAAAAGAGTTTCTAGGTCTTCTGTCTAAATGCAAAGTCAAAATCTAGGCTTAAACAAGCATGTGCTAGGACTTTTGGCCAAATGGTGTCAAAAACTAGGCTTAAAACAATGGCATGATGTGATTAAATTTAATCTAACAAGTTTGGAAACAAATTTGACATAGACCTGACACATAGAATAAAACATAAACATGATTAGTTGGCATAAGGCATGAGGCAAAATGCTCTTGGAAAAAAGTTGTGTCATCCCCAAATAAAGGTACAAATGATGATGAGGATAAGCTTTGAATAAACAAACCATCAATAGTTTTTAAATTTATGTAATTGATTAAATAAATTAATGTAACCCAAAAGAGAAAGATCCATTTTTTAAGCCCCATGAAGTGAGGCCTAAATAGAAATCAATCAATGTTTGAATCCAAACTTGATAAGGTTAATTGAAAACTTGATGTTAAAAACTAGGATCTAATCAAACAAGCTAGACAAACATGATGATGAATAAACAAAGTCCAAATGGTATACATGGCATGGTTTGAAACAAATAATTGTTGTCATAATGGTAAATAAGTCTTGAAATAAGTTGAGTGGCCTAATGGTGTAAGCATGCTCAAATGATGTGATCCATGTTATGTTTCATAATACTCAAAGGTAAAATAGTTTGATATGATTTGGGCAGCATAACGCTACTCTTCTCAACTCAAACACATGGTTTTGACATGGTTTATGAACAAAAAAACAAGTTTTAGTCTCACAACATACCAAGAAAAAATGATCCAAATACACTAAGTATAATCGTCCAAATCCTAGAAAGGGTATGGTAATATGGGGTTGACTAAACTAATTATTTTTAAATGTCTAGATGGATCAATTACATAATGACTTTCATGTTAAACAATGTAAGATAAATTCACTTTGATTGGGTTTCCACGACACTTGTCTTGTTACAAAAAAGTCTTGCCCTTTTTTCAACCACTACATCCATCACTTGCTCAGTGTAGTGCGATGTCCAAAGTGTAGATACGTCTCAGTGATTTAACCCTATAGAACTCATGGAAGGTGATGAAATCCCCCTCACAAGCCAAGATGTAATGAAATAAAAGACATGATAGAAAAAATTAAGGGTTGTTTCAATGTAAACCAAATTATTACGAGTTTTTGTGGAGTGCTTTAGATGAAATTCTTTCTATGCGTTGGACTAGGCATGTTTGCAACAAGGATGGCACTTTTGATTCCAATGGTTCCCTAAAAGAGACAAATAGAAGAGCATACACATGAAAAACTTATTTTTTCTAATCAATTTATAAATAAAAAATTATTAAAAACAAAAATTAACAATTGTGTTTAATTTTAAGCACCAAAACAAATATTAGGTGGTATTCTTTTGACCCCTTGGTCTTAAGTAGTAACTTTGAAAGCACAATTATCAAAGCACTCATTTAAGCATGTAAATTTTTCATTAAGCCCAAAAATAAAGTTCCTAATTAATTTTGAAACACTCAAATGAAGTTTTAAAGGCACTGATTTAGTTTTCTTAGATGACTTTCCATGTAGATCCTACAAGAAAAATGTTAGCACTTTGTTTAGTCTTGAAGCATATTTATCAAATGAGGTAACATTGAAGGGCAAAATCTGTCAACCCGAAGGCAAAATCTCAAGAAAGAAAACGCATTAGATTAGAATTGTTTAGAAAAAAATTCAAAAAAATTTAAAAAATATATATTTAAAATATATGAACACCTGAAAACAATAAATTAGAAGGCTAAAAATAAAACATAACACATAAAAGCCAACACATAAAACATAAAAACATGCAGTCAGTATTTTTAACATAACTTTTAAAATATAGATTGGTTTACCACAAAATTTTGAGATGTTGTCAATAGCTATAGGGAACATGTCTCTAAAAAATGTAAGGTCCAAATAATTAATAAAAAAAAATTATTAACTCTGTTCTAGCCATTTTTACCATAAAAATAAAAAGTAGAAAGTGGCAGTCACTAAAATAGCTATAACTTCTAAAATATATAAAATGTTTTTGTGAAATTTTCAAATAATATCAATTACATGTTTAGATATATTAATTAAAAAAATTAGGAAAAAATATTAAGTAAATAAAAGGTTATTAATTCTTTATTGGCTATTTGTACTCAAAGTAAAAACAAAAAAAAAAGAATTAAAACTATGAAATACAAAAACGTTTATGGGTTGCGCTCTCATGAAGATAGTCCCTCTGGGCATGCCATTATGTAGACTAAGAATTTGATGATGAAGGGGAAATTAGTATTGTGTTAGTGGATAAATCAAATCAAAATCACACTAAATTAATGCCTTCAAGCCTATTTTCTAGGGGGATCTTAGTTAACAAAACATGAATTAAAAAGATAACTAAAAAGCAAAAGAAACCTTCTTTTCACCTTCCTTGGATGCTCCAAAATTATTTTTTTAGTGGTTTTCTTAGTTTTTTCTCATGAATTTTGCATAAATAGAAGCTTTTCTACCTCCATCTCTCCTTGGCACCTTGTGTCTTTGACTTGGTTTGGCTTGGCTCAATATTTGGACATAACATTAATTTGCATAAAGATTTGGAATAAATTTAACATTATAACTTTGGCGTGTGAGAGCCTAAAATTTAATAGGCAAGGCCTCCTATTTATATATTTTTAGAATGGTTTGAGGGTCAACCATGACCATCCATCTCAATATTGATATGTATGGCCATAAATAAATCCAAATATAAAATTCATTTTATAAATATCACAATTAATTTTTAGGATAGAGGGGTATTGAATGGGCATGGAGGGTCTTAATGAGGCATGTAAGACACATAATCCTAATATTTTATGCATTTATGGCTTATGGATGCCACCCCATATGATGATGTCACTTGATGATGTAGTTAATAGAAATTAATTTTCAATAAAGATTTATTCAACAAGTTCCATAGAAAATTAAATTAAGGCCCTAATTTTTTTTAATTAGCCTAAAACATGATTAGTCAACTTTAGTACAAAATTTGGCTCTTAGTGCACAAATCAATCAAACTAGTCAAAATGTCTTATTATTGGCTCAAAATTTGACTAGATTGGAATTAGGAGTCGATGTTAGATGCATTAGAACCGTATTCCCATTTAGGATGTTTCTAACACAAAATAACAAAGGCACATGTCTCATGCAAGATATTTGATATAAAAGAGCAATCCAGGGCACCTAAATGCAAAATTGGCATTTTGACTTGTAATGATCTGATCAAAGTTAGTTGGATCATAAATTGTATTTCCCCATGTAATGATACTCTGGCTAAAATCAGCACTTGGATAAATAAATTTCAACTAATTTAATGTGTTTTAATGTTTTTAGGCCAAATTGTGCACTTTGGTGTAAATTGGTCAAAAGCCTAGTTAGAGGTTATCAGTGGCTAGATTTAGGTGTCTACAATAAGCACACAAACACTCCTACTAACTCATTCACTTTAGGTAGTCTATGGTAGATAATGAGAATGGATAATGATTACCAAGTGAGAGGATGATAAGTCTAATTTGGGGGCATTTTAAGGTTTTCTTGATGGATTGGGAGGTAAGAGGACTCTTGATAGGTGTCATATCACTCCTTACATGTATTTTATGGAGAAATTAATGACCATTTGGGTGAAAAATGTGAGAATGAGGCCTAGAAGGCTTGTGATAGTGACTATAGATGATGAGAACAAGTGTTTAGAAAAACACCAATGGTTAGGAAAACATCTAATGATTTTTGAAGCTTTTTTCTAAACCCTCCTAGATAGTGCACTTGTGTCATCTCTCCCTAGTCTAATTTAGAGAGCTTAAGAGAGACCTAATGATGAAGGTAGATTTAAGAAGGTAGTTGAAGGATTCGTACACTAGTTTATGAGAGTTTCATGGTTTGGAGAGACATTTTTCCAAAGAGACCTTTCATGGTCTATTTCATACTCCATTCCTCTACAATGTAACTAGTTCACATGCTTTGACAAGTGGAATTATGACCCTTGAGCTTCATTTCTCTCTCCTCTCACACATTCTATAAATGCAAGCCATTTTGGCTCTTTTAGGGGAATTCCACACCTAGCATGGTGAAGCCCTGATGGTTTGATATTGTAATTTACCTTTTAATAAGATTTTTAATCTATTTTTGATTTCACAAACATATTTTCTAAGTGTATGAAGTGATGTATGGTGAATTCTAGTGAAACATATGTCCTTGCCTTCTCTTTCTCCTTTCATGTTTTGTGAAAGTAGTTCTCAATCTAATAGGTAATATACATTGTATCTAGTGTGTTTGATTACCTTCAAGTGAACAAGTAGCCTTAGTATCTACAATCAGACCTATGGTCTAACTACCTTGAGTAATTTCATACATATCACCTCCATATTTGAAATACTAATGTTAGAGTATTCTAGGACTTTGAATCTAATGTTTTAGGTCATGTCTCTTAGTGAAAGAGTATGATAACATAATGGAGATATTTTTGGTGTATCACTCCATTAGATTATCTTACTTTTATGTCTACTTATATCTCTTTTCATCTAAGTAATAAATTAGTGTAGGTGATAAGCATTTAAGGATCAATCTAGGGAGTTAGCCCTTAAACCTAGAGGTCTACCTCTACTATATGCAACCCACAAGCCTAGAGGTATGTCAATGTTTCCCAAATCTTGGAGTAAGATTAAAAAACCTCATATAGGGTGTAATATTTGGTGACAACAATTTTGGCATGCTTGATGGGACCATTGTCCTAAAGACAACTTGTTAAGGTGAATTCTAGTCTTAACAACATCACATTTGCATATGGTGTTCTACTCAAAATTTGATGACTCCATTTAAGGTAAAATATATTTTTAGATGATTATTTTTTCATATTATTTTGTTAATACTTCATGGTAATTACTAGTTCATCTTATAGTAGAGTTTTCAATCCCACAAACCCACCTCTTCAACCTAAAATTCCTCTTGAAGTTCAACATCCTCAGCCTATTCTACCCTTTGAAGTGTAATAGGACTTTGCCAACCAAGAAGATCAATAAAATGAGGAAGAAATTGAGGAGAACATGTTTATGCAACATGCCTTCCCAACCTATAACATTGAAAATCCAATTCATCTCAATGCATATGATGACATTCCTCCTAATGCTAGAAAGAGTTTTCCTAAATTCAATGGTATAGGTCATGTCACTCCTAATGAACATATTAGAATCCTTACCATGTCCCTTAGAGGGAAAGAACTTGACTGGTATAAGACATTGCCTGGTGGATGTATCACAACTTGGGATGATTTTAGAGAGCTACTAACATCAATATTTGAAGACAAGAGTGATCACACATCACTCATCCATCAACTCAATGTGATTCAGAGATTCCCCAAGGAGACAATGCATGATTTTAATGAGATATTCCAAAGGACTTGGCATAGGTTATCCCCCCCTATGAGACCACATGCTATCTTTGTGTTTCCCACATATTTGAGGGATATTGGTATTGAGATAGCCATAATGTTGTAATCTATGGTTGGATACACCTTACTTTAAGCATATGAACTTACCATTAGAATTGAGAATGGATTCATACAAGTTGGAAAGTTGCCTCTAAATGTTTCCATGCCTCTACTACCAATACTTCTATTACTATTCCAAGTGTTTCCCAACTTTCAAATGCCAACACCAAGTCAAAGATTTCTCCTAAGAAGGTAGAAGAAACAATTAATTAGGAAGCAAGATCTAAATTATTAGAAGCTCAACTTAGGCAAGAAAATCTATATCATGGTGTGAATCAAAACCCTTATCCCTATCCTCAATAAGGAAATAGGTTATTACCTTAACAATATGGGCAAGGGAAAGGTCAAGGGAAACCTAACTTCAATAGGCCTACTAATGCATACAATTCCCACTTCTACCTCCAACATAAGAGAAATGGTACCAGTACATAGCAATCTGATCCAAGAGAATAATGAAAATAAGGTCAATTCATGGATGCCAATGAAGTTCAAGATCAAGCTTTGGTTTCTCAAGGAGGAGTCACTCCTCAATTATCAATAGAATATGAAATCTTCATGCAAGTAAAGGAAAGATGGCAGCCTTAAGGAGTGAGTTTCACTAACTTTCTAGTTAAAGATACTTATGTCCTCAATCAAAATACTTCTTTGCATACAATACTAGAGCTAAGACTAAGGATATAGAAGATGTTAATGGTGTGCCTACTATTTTAATTAGTCCTCCTACAAGGTAATAATGCATGATTGTAAGCATGGCAGACCCTATAACTCCTACACCTTCTTCAAATCAAAATGTTGGGAGAGTGACTTAGATTACTTCAATACCTCAAGTTCCAACCACTTATTTACCTCCAAGGAGTCAAGAAAAGGTAAAAACTCTTGATTTAAACATTTTGGATTCTTTGAAGAATACCAAGGCATTTATTTCTATTTGGGATGTCTTTCACATGTCTGGTCAAAAAGAACTCTTACAAAATCAACTGTCCATAATTCATGTTAGCCCTAAATCATCAATCCATAGTCATGGTGATGTTGCTCTCACCAATACTCATAATAACATTGTATAACCCTATTCCAAATATGAGAAACCTCCACCCTTCTACCTCACTCTCATTATGGGGAATAAGCTTGTTTATAACTGCATAGTTGATAATGGAGCTAGCACTTCGGTGATTCCAAAGGTTGTAGATAATAAGTTGGGCCTAAAATATGAACCATATAGAAAGGGGGTATTAAAACTTGATGGGAAACCTACTAAATCAATAGGACTAATCAAGATTTTGAAAGTCTTCTTGCATGATTATCCTAACTTCCCCATCCTTTAAGACATTGTGGTTATTGATTTGCTTGCACACCTTTATAACTACCTCTCAAGGAATTTTATAGCCAAGATAGGAGCCTACCTCTCAGTTGATTGGTCCTTATTATCCTTTAGGACAAGGCATGTAGCAAAGGCAACGATTAGGACTCAACCACTTGCTAAATTCCATATTGAGCCCTATGTAGAAGTAAGTTCCAATTTGAATTGTGTCATCACTGATCATGAGGAGTGTGTTATGGATGATGAGACATATTATAATATTGAGAGCGTATTTGATATATTTTTGGATGAGTATGGTGTAGAAACATATAAACATGATCCATACACCTATTTTGAGAAAATTGATCTTGGTACATATATTATGCATGAGGGAGCATTTCAGCAATATGAGGTAAGCATTGAAATTTTTTTCTCACAAGCTACTAAAGTCAATTACATGATTCATGTGTATGATGATGATATCTTGAAAATCATGATAGATAAATATGGTGAGAATAATAATGTATTTCTTCCTAAAATTGATCAAGAAGTCCTTGAACATGATATCCATCATGAGGATGATGACCTATGGCAAAGATTCAATACCATAATCCAAGAGTTTGAGTAGTTTGGTAAGTTAACATCTTCTGCTAAGAAGTTTTAATCTACTAACAAGTTTGTTAATGAACCTAATAAGAAGGTTATTGAGTGTCCTATTTATCCTAACAAATAGGTGGGAGAATATCTTGTTAAGAATGAGAGTGTATGTCTAATAAATGTCATAGAAGCTACAATCATGAAGGACCCAAGTGAGACTAAGGTATAACATTCTATGTCTAGGGGAAGCTAACACCTCGGCCTAATATTAATCCAATCTCATATGTGTTAGATAATAATGAATATAATATTGATGATCATATACATCAAGTACATTATGTCCTAGAAGAGGGCAAAGTTGATGCATTCTTGATCACTCTTAACCTGCAGTTTGAAAAACACCAATTAGAAATGACAAGAATCAAGAAGGTTGTAAGTTCAAACAAGCTTCTTGGAGGCCTAAATATAAAATCCTTGAGAACTCAAAGCAATATAATTATATATAAAAGAAGAGAAAAGGATGGTAAGATTTTTGACTATCAACTGAATAAGTATATATTGACAAGCATGCTTCACATGCAAGGTTGCTCTTGTATACCCATAATATTTTTAAACTTTTATTGATTATTAACACTTTGTATCTTGTAAGAACCTATCAATTCTCAATCTCTTTGATTACATGTCTTAAGGGGGTACATTAGGAAAGGGTTGGGTAGACCATCAGTGCTTCATAATATTGTTATCCCTTTTACCACTTGCCATCTACACACTTGTCTCTTAAAACCATTTACCTTAAGCTTATTCTTCTCAATCCTCATTCTTCTCAGTTGTCATGCTTTATCCATCCTTTTCTTTCCTTAACTCCCTTTTGGTCAGTTGACTAGACTAGGTCAACTAGGTTGACCCAGTATAGTTTAAGGGTAGTTTTCACTTTCTTATCTTGTTATCCTTTTGGTTGAACTAGCTCAGACCTAGTGAATTATCCTCCAAACTACACTAGGTCGATTGGGTTAACCCTATATAACCAAGATTTTTAGGAGGATTCAGGGCAAGATCTATATATATATATATATATATATATAGATCTTGCCCTTATATATATATATATATAATTTTATTTCCCACCATTTAATAAGAGAATAATTAAGAGTGAATAAGTGTGAATGAACATATACTTATTGACCATTCTACTTGAGGAATAAAGCTTAGGGTTCCATACTATCTTTGGAGATATGAATCTTTTCTTGTGGAGAAGTATTTTGGATGCTTAGAAAGGTTGTGTAGCCTAGAGATGACTTATCTTCATTATCTTCACATACCATAATAATATCTTATGAATCACCTTGGCCAAGGGAGAGATTGAGGCTTGATGGGTTCGTCTTCAAAGGTAAGTATTCCTAAATTTATTTCTCCATTGTAAGAGTAGATAGATAATGCATTTGTATTCTTCTCCAATATATTAGGATTCTATATACATTGATGTGAGTATATGTTTTCTAATACATGTTTAGTTTAGTTTATTTTATTATTTCTAACCCCCACTTTGTGCCACAAGCTTTGGAGTGCACTAGATTAGATTTAGTTTCTTTTTATTAGAATAAGTGTATGATTTAAACCTTAGGAATCCATTTGGGTTGTGTGATTGTGTTAGATTTTTAGCTTTGGAACCCTTCTTATCATGATATGTTGTGACAAGTGATCCCCTAATCGAGTCTAATGGATACCCATATTGGTAATGTTCCTACTTAACAAGTGTATCCCAATAAAAAGTATAGGTATGCTCTATCTTCTCTGAGCCAGGATTGATTTATATATATGATGCATTTATAATTACATAAATTCTAGTGAACCTGATGTGAAACTAACCCTTTCAATATTTATTTCAATTATTTTCATTCTTTTAGTCATTATTTTTATCATATTGGATCAACGTTATCGACCTAGTTTTATGACTTCTATGTGTAGGTTTCTAGTAAGAGACAACTTGATCAACCCAATAGACCTAATATAATTTTATAGCCTTTTAGACATCTAGTTTAGCCTATTATGTTGACTTAGTTAACCTTGTATATTTTTAGCACTCTGTAGTAGGTTCTTGCATAGCTTGATTGATCTTGTTGACCTAATTTGCAAGTTTTACCAATATAATTCAAGGTTCTTCATCAAAAATATTTCTTCATTTCATATTTGATCCACCAAGGTTATTTTATACCTCTTTATTTCTTCCTTTTTAGTCTTTATTTTCATATTTTGTAGTCTTTAAAACTACCCTTGCATAATCAACTAGATCAACTCTATCAACCAAGTCCTATGTTCTATGTGTTGTCTGAAATAACTAGGTCGACCTTAGCTAACCCTATCCATTTTTAGACCTTACTTTCATAGTACAAGTTTGACCTTATTAACCCTATTTTTTTATGCATAGTGTGTTAACATTATACCTTATTTAAAATTTGAATTAACCTCATATCTGCTAGTAATTAGCTCACACACTTATTTTCTTGTTGCTTGTATGCTTATAATAGTTCACATAATCTAATTAAGGGTTTATAATTAACCATTTATTTTAATTATTTATATTTTATACACACATGACCAAATTAAAAAAAAACCATAAATAATCACTTTAACATTTTATCTATTCAAATCCAACCTACTTGGATTTCATCACCAAGGGGGAAGCCTACTTAATGCTCTGGTCAAGTATAAAGCATGGTTAATGCTATTTTATGGCTAAACACCCCACGCCCTTATCACTTTAGTGTGTAAAGTGAGAGGGTAGGCCTTAATACCAATCTTATATCATTACCATTATAACCCCTTTCAGGCCAAACTACCTGAAACCATCCTTAGATTACTATCTAGTACTTTGCTTATAGCCAACTTCTAATCGCATTAAAAATAATATATTAATAATCTAATAAACATTCAAGTTGACCCATTAGTTAGATATTTACTTTTAAAGTTGATTTCTTACTCTTTACTCTATTGTGTGCATAAAAACTTACATTAGCCAACATTGTGTAAGGTTTTGTTTTATGTATTTTAATTGGATTGGCTAACGTTAATCCAATTGACTGTCTATTTCCTTTTAGTACTTTATACTTTTCATTACTTGTAAAACTATCTTATTTAATATTCAAAATTTGTTTTTAGGTTCTTGAATTCCCTGTTTATTATACTGGAATGACCCAATAGCTTTTCTGCCTTCTTTACACTATACTAGATCGACCCATTTGACCCTATATAGTTTTATAGTCCCCGTTTCTATGTTAGGTCAACCCAATCGACACTTTACTATTTCAGTCACCTCTTTGTCCTTTGATTTCTCATATCTCTTCTTTTCCCTTCATCATGGAATTTTTTTTGGATGATGACACTGAGTTACAGTCAACAAACATGATGAACTTTACCAATCCTAATAGGGTCTCCCATAGATAGAGTAGGGATCCTATTTTAGACGTTAGTAATGTTCATATTTCCACTTGCATGATTAACTATGGGACCCCTTGTAATACCTCTTTGCAACATAATCCTCTTTTTTCATTAAAATACCAACCTAAGTTAGAGTATACTCCAAAAATGATTTTCTTTATTTCTAAATTTCTCCAACATCGAGGAAAGGATCCTTCTACCATTTATAATCTTATAATTATTGGTCAAATCAAAGAGCCTCATTCACCTACTCTCACATTCAATACTAGATTTTGGGGTACCAATTTATTTAATTCTCATCCTCTTCCTTAAATTTTGACTCCTTTTTATGCCATAACATCTTCTTCTCTAACATCTTTAACCTTTATACCTAGTATCTCAACTAACATGGCAGGTTTTACATCTAGTAGGCCTCTCATAAGATTCGATACCCTTAATCCTTCCACTAGTTCATTATTTGCTACCCAAGGCAATCATGCTTCTAGTTCTTCTTCTTCTCAACCATCACTATTCCATCTTTTGATACACAATAAAAATTTCCACTAGTGCCTTACATCCTCATCATTCATCTCAAGCTCCTATCAACACTAATAATGGTATCCAAGCCACTAATACCAGCATAAATACCAATTATAATGCTTCTAATGTTAATCAAACACATCAATTTTTTTTACAAACTCTCAATCAAATGAATACCTTTCAAGCTGATAACACAAATCGAATGATGAGAATGCAAAACCACCTTCTTAATCTTTAGTCTCATCTAAAACCAATGGATTGGGGCACACATAACCAGAATGTTCCCCCTCATCTTCAATATTTTCAAGGCAATCTCATTCCTCACCTCCTTTATTTAATAAAATCATCAAGCATCTACAAAATAAAACTCTCACTACTCAAATTGCCAGCATAGATATAGGAGGTATAACACCTACAATTTCTTATAATGGGTCAATCGATCCTACCCTTCACCTCAAAACATTTGGAAATATTTACAAGGATTGGATCAAATAAAACACTTTTTCTACTACCAAACTCCTAGATAAAACCCTCATGAGTGATGGGTTGGATTGGTACAATCAACTTATAGCTCATTTCATTTATAGTTTAGAGGAATTAGTAAATGCTTTAGTGAAAGAATTCCAAACTAATTATCTTCTTGAAAACACTTTGGCTCATTTCATTAATTACAAACAACATTAAAATGAAACTACCCAATATTTTGTTAAGAGATGGAAAACTTTGTCAAACAAATGTGGACATAACATGACAAATGACAATATTTTTCATCTCTTTACAAATTCTCTCTTTCCTAAATTACAATATCAAGTTTGTACTCTTTCTCCATGCACTTTGGAGGAAGATATTGACCAAGCTAAACCTCAAGATTTCCTAATGCATCAATTCAAGCCACCCCAACCTTATGTAGGTCCTCGTCTCTTACTCAAAAACAAAAAACTATCATATAAATAATAATGGTGTTACCGATTCTTATGACACCATTCATAATGTTCAATGTGTCATTCCTAACCCTTTTTTAGAACCAACTCCTTCTTCTCAACAATATATCAATCCTCATTTTTCTTCACCAAATAACATTAACATTCACAAACCTCTATCCTCAACTAAATTTATTAAACATATACCTAGGCCTCTTCCATGAGAGCTTAACCCTACTCATCCTATGAAATCCTGGTATGATCCTAACAATTTTTGTTGGTTTCATGCTAGTCGGGGTCATTCTCATGAGACCTGTAGACAACTTTATAATTTAGATATGGATTTTCTCTTTGGACCTAATTTTGATCATGATTCCATTATATGTCAGTGTTAACAAGCCTATGATATTACTTTTAAAGACTATAAATCATAGATAAAACTCAAGCCTTGAATCAAGTTAATGCTCATTTGGTTATCTACAAAGATTCTTTACCTAATTATCAACCTATTCAAGACAACCAAGATAAGCCCACCCCTTCCACCAATAACATATAAAGCCTTGTTGAACTAAATTTTGAATAAAATGTGGTTAACATGACTAATATGTGAAGGGTGGTAGCTGTCATTGATTCCCAACCTATCTACACTCCTTCACATAAAACATATCATGTTATCTAGGACTCTTCACCAACTCATTTAAATGAGTTGGGGCAATAAGATATTATCACTTTTGATGACCCAATTTTTAATTCCCCCTTGGATAACACATCCCATTCTATTTCTACTATTCTTCCATCACCTTCCAACTCTAATGATTACCAATTTTATACTAACACTTCTTCGAATTCTCAAAGTCAATTTGAACCAACTAGTTCTTCATCACAACATGCTTTAAAACCTTATCCTTTATATCAACATAAATTTGAATTCACTTTGATGCCTCCTTTTGAGGACCTCCTTAATCATTATATACCTTTATATAAAAAGGGTTATGATGAATGGGATCCCATTACAGAACTCACTAACCTCTCATCTCAGATTCCATTTCTTGAGCTTATGAGGACTTCCCCAAGTCATAAAAACCACCTCATGCAACTATTATTCAATATGAATGTCCCTTTTCCTCCCCTAGTAGGATGGGATGCCACTTTATCTGGTTCTAAAGATAGTATTTTATAACAATATGAAGAGATGTCTATCAACATTGATGAAACTATAGACACTCCTCTTTCTCTATTATTTACTATTGCATCTATGATTCTTGATGTGATTCTGCTTCATATAGATGATCCTCACTTATTTATTAGAATCCAAATAAGTGATATCCAAAACAATCATGCATTGATTAACAAGGTTTTTGGCATGTGTGTCACTTCTCTCAATTTAATTAAGACTCTTGGGTATTCCAAATGTAATTTCAAATCTACACACAACACATGCCAAAGATACGATAGAAGGCAAATAGCTCCTATAGGTTGTGTTTGGTTTCCCATTACCATCCCACCTACCACCATCCATGTGAAGGTGATGATCTTTAATTTCCCCCTTTCTTATAACATCTTGCTTGGTAGGCATTGGACTCACCACATGAGAGATATTGATTCCTCTGCTTACAAATGCATTAAATTCTCTCACAATGGAGTCATTTATAATATTTATGGTGACACTAACCCTTGGAATTTTGAACAATTCCAAGATCATGGTGTCTTCAAGATTACTACTCTTGAGTCTTTGCCTAGCATTCGATTTTGTGAGTTTTAGCATTTCATATTTCCCATTAACTCAACCTGAGGTTCCACTGGGAATCCCAAGCTCATTGGTAACATTTTTCCCAACCTCTTAGACTTTGATGATGATGAGATAGATAATATTAACTTAAAGATCAAAAAATTTGATCTCTTTCCTCATCTCATCTCACAGCGTCTTGCTTCCTTACAACCTCATTCTTGTAAACCTCCTTGCGATGACATTCTCATAGTCTTGACCAAGACTAGGCATTCTATTCACCATGCTTCATTAGATGAAAATGCTATCCTGACCTATGTCATTGATCTTTACACCTTGGATTATGATAATGATTATTCCTTAGATGATTTGTTATTAGGTAGTCTTGTCTAGGTCCGTGATGTCAATATTGTTTGTTATCATTCTTATTTAGTTGAGTCTTTTCACGTATCTCATCATTTTGATTCACTTATAGTTCTTGATTTTTTTTTAATTTCTATGTTATCATATGGTAGAGATGGCATCAACACCTCTAATTTTTTAGGAGCCATGTAGGACTATGCTTATGGATCATGTTATGACCAGGCCTTACCATTTTTCTAGGTACCCTGACCCTCGTAAATGGTTTACCCATGATATTAGTGAAACTATCCTTAGACCTTCTATAGATCTCATTCCTCCCCTAGTAGAACCTATTATAGTTGATCCTCTTCTTTCTCCTTTTATAGTTGATCCTATTTATACTCCTATGTTGTTGAGCCTACTCTTATTTTTGATTCTATCATTGTTTCCATTAAGCCTAGTTCCATTCCTTCCTCATCATCACCCTCCCTTGGTGATGGTTTGTTTCCCTTGCCTAATATGGATCCTCTACCCACTAAATGGACTAAAAAGTGCTCTCCATCTTCTTCCACTCCTATTTTACCTCTTTTCATGAGTATTTCTCCTAAAACCACTCACAATCATATATGTTGCTTCCATGGGACAATTAATCATTCTTCTTCCCATTATTTCAAGTTACAATAATTTATTAATACTTTGCATCCTTTTTCCCTAACATTAGACAAAGCCATACCTCCCCTAAAGGTACTTCCTGAATATCTACCCAAGTATGGTGAGGTATATTATCTATGCCATTTATGTGGTACCCATCTTATTGATCATTACTACATCCTTCAACAACATCTTAAAGATCATCTTATAGACATTATTGAACCTTATACCACTCCTCCCATAGGTTTTTCTTGTAAAAAGGCTCCTCTTTCTTTTCCCATAGCTCCACCTCCAATAGTTCCATCCCCTCTTATGGTCCCTTCACCACCTTATGTGCCTCCACCTATGATTCCTTCACCTGTAGACCTTTCCTCACCCATGGATCCTTCTCCACTAGTGATTATTGCATCTCTAGTAGATCCTTTTCCCACATAATCTCTTGACCATCCTTTTCCTAATTTTCCTCCTTAGCATGATCCATCGAGTATTCTTAGTTTTTTGTGGAAAAATTAAGAAATAAGTATTTTCCCAATATGCATTGAAGATTGATGATACTTTAGCACCAGTATGTATCTAGATTCATAGAGACTTATCTAATATATTGGATAATGTGTGTGGATAGATTTACTAGTATTTATGAGCACTGCATGGTGCTTTCAAATTTATATTTGATTTGATGTGTGATCCAATCTTATTTCTATCTATTATATCATTTGACACTATGTCAAATTTTTGCTTATCTTATATCATGATTTCTTACTTGTTGTACTATATATTGCTTATATTATCATTTATATTTTTCATATGGTTGTCTTTTATCATTGTTTTTCCTTTTTTATTTAAGTTTTTCTCAAACTTCTCTTTTCTGTATCTTTATAATTGTTTTTCTTTTTTATCCCTATTTAACATAGATAATTTGTCATGATAACTTGGTTATTCAAACCATGTTCCCTTTGGTTATTATCTCCCTTTACCATGTGATCAGTTAACAAATAATCTATCTCATTATTACCTCCTTTTACTAGTCCACTTTGGATCTCAATTTTTCCCTTCTTCCTTTTTTAAAAACTAAGAATATACAAAGTTGAGACTTGAGATCACATGTTACATTTATTGTTAAACCTAATTATCCTAGTCAATCTTTGTCTTTGGTTACTTTAGCTTCCTTTAGGCTTAGCCTATATTTCATTTATTTGTATCACGATCTCTCTCATGATTATTCTTTCCAAATCCTTATGGAGGAGGAATCTTAAAAATACATTAAAAAAGTTAAAATCCAAATCATTTAAACAAAAGGAAATGATATCAAAAGACAAAATTTTCCTTAAAAGTCTAATCACACTAAAAAACATGATTCAAAGCACATCTCCTTCTTCTATTTGAAGCTAAAACTCCACAGCTAGCATCATGGTAGAGTCAAGGTCCTTTAGGGTGTGGTAGGCCAGTAGATTAGAAGAGGAGATTAAAAAATATGTTAGTGTCACCTACTTTATCATGCAAGTATCCAATATTTGTAGTAGACCAATGGCTCTATAAGGGGTCATAAATAATGGGGAACATGTCCTTAGAAGGTAGGTCCATTTTACTTTTCCTTGTACCAATCTACCTTCATGAGTTTATCTTAGTAGCACACTTATTTGACTATAAAGCTTTGTGTCTACATCGAACGGTTCCCTTTGTACGTAGATGACCACTAGTCACTTAGTGTCTTTTCATGTCTTTAATATGCCTCTTACCTCCTAAGGTTTTCTCATAAGATGCCTAAGTCTTGATTTTTACACTCCCTTTTTCATTCCCTATATCCCTTATATTTCCTCTTGAGAAAAATTGTTTTGTCTATAGATCACTCCCCTTGGGATTTCATTTTTTAATTGATTTGTAAGACCGTGGATAGGACTTGACATTATTTACAAAATAACATCTTCTCCTTCTTATTACCCACATCCTTTCTTACCTAATATTATTATTTATTCCACCCCAGTGGTGTTCTCTTTATCAATTTGTAGTGTAATATCGTGGATAGGACCCAACCCTCCTCACAAAATTTTTTAGTACCTAAGTTACCATCCAAATTATGTGTGTCAAAGTTGAGATAATATTTGATTGATTATGAAGTTACATATCATTTCACATGCTTTACATCTTGATTTAGTATATTTTATGCTTACTTCATTTTTATTTCACCTTTTTTCTTATTTTTAAATTGTGTGTAAGATTTCAACCATTTTCTTGAATTTTTCATACTTCCTAGCTTGAATTAGTATGACCAATTTAAGACCAAAATTTTACAATTTTGTTTTTCCTTCATACTTCCCAACATGATTTAGTATGATTGATTGGCTTAATTAATTTTTTTTTTATTACCATTTATGCCCCTTTACATACCTTCCATTTTATTATATTGATTTCATACTTCCCAACACAATATTAGTATGATTTTACTTGTTTTAATTTAGTGTAAAAATCTTTCACTTTGGTCTTAAAAACAAATTCATTTTTACCATCTTGTTTTACCATTTCTTGGTTCTTTATACTTAGTCATTTCTTGTTATTACACATTTCCCATCTTGAAATAGTGTGTAGTACATTTTTTTGACTAATTATATTATACCAATTCCTTTTTGCCTATTTCTTATTAACCATGCATGTGTCCTACATAATGCTAGAAATAAAACCACATCTCATATATTTTCTATGCCATATACAACAAATCTAAATCCATGTGCTAGAAATAAATATATCCTAAGAATCCACAACCTAAACCATAATACACAACCATGATAATGAAAACATACACATCCAATAAATAGTATGCTCAAATGATCCATCATCTATATATATCACGAGTTTAATACAACCATATACAATGTGCTAGCTCTATGGCTAAGCTCCATCATGTCTATCTCGTGGAATAGCCATGCTACCTATTGAGGCCTTATCCTGACTCTTCCTAATAGTATGTTTTAAGGAGGCTATCCAAGATCTCAATCCCTCTACCTATCACTATAGGTATGCTACATGTACCTATGTCTCCACCAATTGGGTTTGAATCTCTATCATCTATGATACTATAGCCAGATGCATAGCTCTCTCATCTGTTAGGACCTACCATGGCTATAGCTCCCCTACACCCATAATTACTAGTGGTTACATCCTCTTTATCTTCACTTGTATTTTCCTTGCTACCTTCTAGCTAATCTGAACTAGTTCACCTAAATTGGGGCAGATGATACACTCAGATCCTCTAGTGTCATGGGTTAGTATGGATGTAGAGTTTCATCTAGGATGTTATGGAGTTTTCCCCTCATCAGGGACCCCCATATCTCCTCTAAATACCTATCCACATCTACAAAATCACACCAAATTGATATTAGATCACTATTATATCTCAAAATATCTATCTATCTCTATTTCTAAAATAAAAACTTAAAGCAATAATTTAACCATATTTTCTTACCTATCTATGTTTCAACTAGTATGGTCTCACCATCTGCATGACTGCCTAACATATTCTACCCATCTACATGACCTCCTATCACCTCCTTTTTAGGTCACCTCCTCATCTCAAACATGGTTTTCATGGCTCATATTTATCTCAGCCTACATATTAGTGGTCTATCTGTCATGTCCTCTAGATCACCTATGAGCTCATCTAAGATGGAGATAATGTCCACTCTCTCCTATTCTTCCTCCCCCCATCAATGTTGTGTCCTTAATGACTTCTACTCATCTTGTTATAGAGATGGTAATGGTACATATATTATCTTTTCCTCCACATCCCTATCTTCCTACTCATGTCTTCATCATGCTTGACTAGTTTATGGTCGCTTTCAATGTGCCTTAGTGTCATCCTCATTATTTGTGGCCCCAATATTTTCCTTACCCATGGCTCCCTCACATTCTAATCCCACTACTCAAGCATCAATATCAGTGTCACTAGATGAGGTAGGCCCATCTACCTTGGCACCCATGCTATTAGATGTGGCTCTCTCCACCAAAAATAGTGTTCAACCACCTCTATCCTCACTTTCATTGGTGCAACTATGTCCCAAATCATCCATATAGTTGTTATGTGCTCATATGGATGCCACAGAATGTCTGAACATCTTGTTTCACTAAATTTTGAATCTATTTAATGTTTAAGGAGAAATAGAGATGAAGGATAGGGATTAAAGATTATAGATAACCCCGATTGGTTGCATGTCATATCTAAATGATGTTGAAGACTCCTCTTTGGCTAAGGAGGACTACCTATGAATAATAAAGCACTACCACCAAAAATATTTGTTAGTAGATATATGGGTGGGCTGCCAAGTTACACGCTTATTCTTGGAAGTGTCAAACTTCCTTGGGGATGACATTCCACTTTTTGAAACAAAATGGTAATGAATAACAAAATTAAAGAGAGAGTAAGATAGAGATATTTGTAACATTATTATAATCTAAGTGTAGTAGAGAGTGACATAGTGTAGGTAATGTGAGTTATTTATGTTTTGGGAGGTTGTTTAGGTAGACTCAGGGAGGTTAGTGGAAATACATAGTCTCTGACATCAGTTAGGCTACCAATGTCGATAAATAAATATGACCGATGTTGGTAGGGGTAGTAGGTTCTCAAGAAGTTATAAGAGACTTTTCTAAGTTGGGAGGTAGATGTTGGTTAGGTTTGTGAGGTTGAGAAGATTCATAAGGGAGTGGGTAAAACTCAAGTGGGTCTAGCAGAGGGTTGGTATGTTTGAAGCAGAGGGAAATAGGTGGAGTTTTATAACTCCTTCACAGGGAGAGTTGAGAGATTCATAAAATGATAAATAGTATAACATAAAGTCATTATAAAATGACTATTTAAATGGATTACAAAATATAAAGATATACTTAGCTGGTAAAATGGATGAACTATGAGTGTCAGATAGATGGATTTGATGAGGCATGTTGAAGCAATATGTGAAAAAAAAATATAAGCATGTGTTTTTGGTTTTGAATAATCCAAGATCTATGTAGTATATCAATTCTTAATCTAGACTGATTTGTGTGGAGTAACGGTAAGATTGTATGTAGAATGTTGAATGCTAAAGCCTATATGTGAATGATTGATTTTTTTGATTTATACTAATTGGAATATTAGCTTAGAATTTGTCTTAAGTAATTGATGTCGGTGATCCTACCAACATCAATCAAGGGTTGCCCAATGTCAGTGACATGAGAACAAGTAAAAGGGCTATTTTTAGCCTATTTTCTATTCCTTCTCTTGCTAAGTGTGGTGTCCATTTGAAAATGGTAGAAATGTGAGGTTAAGAAGAATGTAGTTAGTTAGGAATTTATGTTAAGGTTAATAACAAGTCATGGGTATTTAAGATTAGGGGACTAAGTCTTGAGGTGACTCAGAGGGTAAGAATTAGTCATAAGATGAGGTGGCTAGGTAAGGTGGCATAAGTAGTTTTTACTTAACTTAATTAAATATTTTTAAATTAATTAAATGCGTGAGGGGTGAAAAAATGGGTTAGGAAGGCTAATTATTAAAAGGGGATGAGGATGTTTCGACATAAGGAGTTATATATGTGTGTGACATAATTTTGGTGTCTACATTTTCCCCTTTTTGACTTGTAATTTTTACTGACAAGTTACAAGACAAAAATAGTTGAATACTTCAAGTATGGGATGAGGTATCCCCCCTCAAAATGGGAACTGATGGAGGAGAATCTAGAATTGAGTACTAGTTTGATAAGGAGTTAATTGGGTGGGTGGACATTGAGTGAGATCATGGTAACATCACTAGTTCTGCATATACTACTTGAGTTATAATCAACATAATCAATAACAAGTAAAGGCAAGGAGGACTTAGATAGAAATAACCAAATCATAACTTGTAAGTGATAGCTAATAAGGTTAAAATGATCAAAGTTGTATCTCTAATTGTCCATGTGTTTTAGGTATCTGACATAGGAACTGATCTTAATAAACACAAAAGGTTACGAGTGATAGGATTGGCTTAGTCATGATATAAAACACCTGATATATGTGTGTGTATAATAGGTAGTTATAGTGAGGTGCATAAGTTGTTAAGACAAGTAATGCAAGGTTGGTTCAAAAGGGTCAATGGTCGAGGAGATATTTATGATCTTTAGTTAGAGTCATCATGGGTGGAGATTCAAGTGATCTCCAAGGTTGGTTGTCATGTTTGGGTAGATATATGTGATCTCCAAAGTTTGTTGTTATGGTCAGGGAGATATATGTGATCTCCAGGTTTCCCTAGACTTAGGGTGTAGTTTAAAGGGTGGTGGTTGGTGTTGAAAACTCTAATTTTAAGGTTATCAATGTCAGTTATGTCACCAATGTTAGTAATAAGTATTATTGACATCAGTGTCTTAGGTTAAGATTACTAATGTTGGTGGGCAACCAAATCTAACAAAAAGGGGTTTGGTGGCCTAGCAAAACTCACTTGTGATAGTTCATTAGATAAAAAGAGGTTTAAGTGTTGTGGGTCATATGATATCCTTAGCCTATATATTTGTGGTGAGTTGGTAAGAGATAAGTGGTTGAGAAGAGTGTGTGAGATTGAGGGTATGATTGAGTGCTTGGTGGGCCATGGTGCGAATGAGAGAGTGTTAGTATGGGTAATAATGGTAGAGGTAGGAGGAGACCTAGCTAGAGGTGTGCCACCACAACTGTTAGCCGTTCCAGCTTAAAGGAGATAGAGAGATGAGGTAGGATGCTCTTTGATTTGAATTTTAATTTAAGATAGTTAATTTGTTATTTGGGCTAAATTTGAATGTTTGGGGGGAGGGAGTGTAATTAGAGGGGTATTGAATGGGGTAAGGGTAGGTTTGGGTGAATTTGGGAGGGGTTAGGGGTAGTTTTTAGGAAGAAACCTAAATTTTTGAGGCAAACTATTTGACCCTAGGGATGAACCAGTCACTGATATCAGTGGGGCTCACTAATGTTGGCTAACAACTGGTGCCAATGTCAGATGACACCTAACATTAATATCAACATATATGATTGACATTGATCATAGGAAAAACCCTAAATAGGAAGAAAAGGCTAATTTTAGATCCCTAATTGAGCTAGTCGATGAGCCTAATGGCTGAGCTAGCCTCAGAAGACCCCATATCAACTAAGTGCCACCTATATAGCTCAAGTGATGGCCTCAGTACAATGTAGTTCTCCCAATTTGTAGGGAAAAAGGGTGAGGTATGGTTAAAAATTTATTAAGGGAAGTGGTTAGGAAAAGGTAGGTTGAAATAGGTCATGGGACTTAGGGCTTAAAAGATAGGTCATAGGGTCGAGGATGTGAGATATAGGCCATGGTGCCCAAAGTTGAAAGATAGGCAGTTAGGCCTATAGTTTAAAGATAGGTAGTTGGGCCTAGGGTTTAGAGATAAGTAGTTGGGCCTAGGGTTTAGAGATAGGCAATTGGGCATAGGGTTTAGGCGGGTTAATAGGTTAGATAATTAGGTGGGTATATGATTAAGCTAACCTCAAAAGACCCCATGTCGACTGAGTGTTGCCTACATATCCTAGATGAGGACCTCAGGCCTATGTAGTTCTCCCAAAGAGAAGGGAAAAAGGGTGGTGGTTTATATTAGAAAGTATGTGACTCAAGGTTTGTGTGTGTGGATGCAGGCTAGGAAGGAGTTGACATTACATGATTGATTACCTACGCTACTGATGAGGATGAGGATGGATGTCACCATGGATGAGTGGGATCACATGGAAAATGTAGGGTTAGGAGGAGTGTGATGATATTGCAAGGTTGCACATGATGATATCTTGATGATAACTTTGATAGAGAGGTGGGATCACACCACCAACACTTTATATTTACTTATTGGGGAGTTGACTGTGACATTGGAGGATGTTTACAAGATTTTATGGTTTCCACTCAAGGGTGAAGAGATCTTCTCTTGTTCAAGAGAGGAGCATGATATTCATATGGTGACATTATTTAGAGAGCATGTTAGCGAGATGACCTATCACTCAGAGAGCTTTTCTTATGAGCCACTATGCATTATCAATGAGGAGTAACACTGGTTGAGTATCCTAATGATGATAGGGATTAAAATATATGCACTACTAGTTGTAGGTGAGGGGATATTTCCTATTGCATTGACAGGTGGTTTGGCATAGATGGTTGAATAGTAGATAGTGTATGCATGGGGACCGACTTTTCTAGCATAGTTATATAGAGAGTTGTGGGGTTTCAGGCTATGATGATGGTATAGTTTATGTGTTGGGAATTTACTCCATTGTTGGGAATATGAGCACATTATGGTGACATGGACATTAGGGCTACCCATCATGATTGTAGCTAGTTTTAGGGACAGGTTTAGATGGTGGAGAGAGGGTATGGCCCAGAAATGAGTAGATGGCATAGTGTGGGACATTGATTATTATAGACATATGATAGATGGATTGATTATCATATATATTTTTTAGAAGCCCTGCTTGACATATAATACATTTAGAGGATAGGTAGAGTACTTTGTTGGTTTACAGAGCATGTTATGGGTCAGAGGGGAGATGAGCTAGAGAGTTAGAGATGATACCCATGGCACGAGTTAGGAGATAGTTTGGCATGTTACAGGAGGTGCCTCCTATGTTTCCTTTATATAGGAGGGGTGATATAGAGGCACCCCTACCTTTTCCCTTAAGAGATAGATGGGCCAGATTTTTAGGAGCTACTAGCAAGCTCAGGTGTTGTAGATCTTGGATGCATAGTAGCTTATCTTGCATGGTGGATAGGTATGCATCCCATGGTTTAAGTTAGGAGGCCACCACCATATTTATACGGAGTGATGAGAGAGATATATACAGTCACACATGCCTAAGATGTAGATGTATAGGCTCAAGATGTAGCACAAGCATAGGTTTTAGTCTTATAGGGGCAGGTTATGACATTAAAAAGATAGGTGTTTACAATAATGGGACAAGTTGGGGCATTACAAGGCTAGGTTACTACACTAATAGTAGAGAGAGATAGTTTGAGAGTAGCAAGACAAGCTACTCCTCCTTCTCCACCATAGGGACTAGTACAAGGTCCTACAGTAGGTTTGATGGGTCCACCACAGATTATATCTATAGTGAGGTACAACACTACTTTAGATGAGATTGCATACTATGAGAGAGCCATCAGGGAGTTCTTATATATTTAGAGGTATTATGAGACTAGAGAGTAGGATAGATCATTAACATGTGCTATAACTTCTAGCTCATGCAGATGCAAACAGGTAGAGGGTGGTGATGATAATGCTACTGCACAACCATGACTATAGCCTTGAGTATTCTGAGAGCCAGATGATCTTTTTGATGTTGTTATATATGTTGTATACACACCAACCTACGAGCTAAAGATGAGAGATGTAATTTTTGAGAGAGAGAGATGATACTTATATGATCCATTGATGTACATTCATATTCAAAATAGATATATATGAGAGTTTATTATTTTGAGATATGTTTATGTGATGGTGATGATGTTATAGTTATTATAATAATTATAATTTTGTGGATGTTTATTTTGTAGAATCTTATGTTAATGTTGATTATGTTAGCATTTCTCATATGTGTGATGGTATATGCATAGTTGATTAGTTAGCTTCATCTTAGCATTTTTCCATATTTGTGATGGTGTATGCTTAAAATAAATTGTGTAATCTTGATAGTTTCCCTATTTATTGTTTTTTAAATAAACTATGGTTACATGTTGGGTGCATTTCACATGGGATTATATGAAATGGATTAATAGACAATATTTTTTTAGTTTTAGTATGGTTTTAGGTAGTTATTTGAGTATCTTTGCTTGAGATGAAGATGTGAGTGATAATATTTATTAAACACATAACTCTAAGAATCAATAAAGATTGGCAAAAAGGTGAGAAGGTGATTGAATCTTGTTGTGAGATGTGATCTCAGAAGAGAAATCGACATGTGATTGGGATGGGAAAGAAAGAGGCATGATGATTGTGTATTTGCAAAGACCATAATCTAAATATAAATAGGCTCAAGAGTATGAGCCCATTTCATGCTTTACATCATTTGAACATTTGTTTTTTAGAGAAGCATCATACTCACCTTGTGTCAAGTGAGTTCAAAGTCCCTTGAAAGAGTATGAGGGGAAAAAGGTAAAAGGAATGAGAGTGTTTGGGTAGTGTAACCTTATTAGTGGGGATGGTATGCCCCTTTTGTGGGTGACCCGAGAGCTACTATGGGCAAGTCCATGACTTAAATTTTTTTTGGTTTTTGTTGTGTAAGCTAATCAATGCGAGAAGCCTACAATGGGATTTTGTTTGTGTTGAGGTCATATGAATCTAATCAATATGAGAATATTCTAAGTCATTATTTACCTTGATAATAAATCTTGGCTTAGCCATCCTTCAAGGGAGTGGTCTAAGCTTTTATTTTTTATTTTTAATCATTGTCCTTCAAGGGAGCAATCTATTTATAGTATCAAGGAGAAGTTACATAGCTATCCTTCAAAGGAGCAATCTACGTTGAGAATAATGGCTTGAGAGATTATAACTTATCTATGTATCCCATTTTTTTGTTTTTTTTTAAACTTTAGTCATGGATAGGACTATAGAGGCTTAGAGGTTTTCCACTTTGAGGGCAAAACCATAGAACTTTGTAGGTTAACTAAGTGTGTAGGAATAAGGGTTAAGAGGAAGGGAGATGAATGTAATAAGGCTTCTAAAGGGATGAGTTCAAGTTAAGCATGAGGTGAAGCATCACTTGATTAACAAAATAATGGTCATAAGTGCAAACCATTTAAAGGCTTAGGTTTTAACCTTCCTTTGAGAGAAGATAAGCGATAAGTTCCTGAGCCATACTTATGAGTTATGATATAGGGTCTAAGCTAATTAGGAGAAAACTTTCCCCATTTAATTTTCTCCATGTTTATCACATGTTATTTTTTTTAAAGACGAGATCTCTGATATTGAAATCTCACTCCTTGAGGTTTTTATTGTAAGCATGTTTGATACACTCTTGATAGATTTGGAGGTGGTTGAGGGCTATGAGACAACATTCATCAAGAAACTCAAGTTGAGCCAAATTTTCTTGGCAAAGTCATCATTAGTAAGTATGTCTTGTAGAGAGATGTGAAGAAAAGGAATCTGGACCTTAAGAGGCAAAACAAATTCCATCTTATAGACCAAGGAAATAGGCGTAGCACCTGTATGGGTTTGAATGCTAGTATGGTAAGCCCATAAAGTAAAAGGAATGTGCATGTGCCAATCCTTGTAATATCATTAACTAATTTCATGAGGATTTTGGTTAAGGTTTTGTTACAAGCTTCTGCCTATCCATTTGCTTGTGGATAGTACAATGATGAGAAACTTAATTTGATTCCAAAAGCATCACAAAGCTTTTGGATAGTTTTATTTTTGAAATATTTGCCATTATCTATTATAATTTTATGGGGGACACCAAAATTATAGATGATGTGATGGTTGATAAAGTCAATAATTTTATCAGTGTTAGTGGAGATGAGAGGAATGGCCTCAGCCTACTTAGTGAAGTATTTAGTAGCAATAATGATTAAACAATGACAGAGAGATGAATGAGGGTTAATCTCACTGATTATATCCAAACCCCATTAGGATAAGGGACAAAAGTCTTTGGAAAATTTTAAGGCATGACTTGGAACATGAAGGAGGTTAGCATGTTGTTGACATTTGATGCAATGTTGAACATAATCACTAAATTCTTGGAGTGTTGGCCAATAGTAGCCAAGTTGAAGGATATGTTTGGCAACTATGTTATTAGTGAAATGTCCACCATAAATCCCATCATGGACTCCTTTAATGGTGAAGGGGATCTTAGTACTAGTGAGGCATCTAAGGAGGAGACCATAAAAAACGTCACTTGTAGAGAAGTCCCCCTAGCATAGTGTAATGAGTGACACATGTCATGAAGGCATGTCTCCCATTATTAGAGAGGTTAGAAGGGGTAATAGAAAAGGAGAGATAATATATGAGTTTATTATACCATAATTCATGTGGGTTGTGTGTTACATTGCCTATTAAAAGGATGTCAGTTGATACATAAGAGGGCAATGTTAAGCAATGTACAGTGACATAGATTTTTGAGGAAGAGGGTGAAGAGGTTATGTGTGAAGCAAGAGAAGCCATTGTGTCAGCAAACTTGTTTGTAGATCAAGGAATAATTTGCAAGAGGTAGGACTTGAATGATTCTAATAGTGTATCTACATGATGTTTATATTATTACAAAATTTTGTTTTTGTATAGGTAGGAACCATTAACCTGATTAACCACTAGCTGGGAGTCATTGAAAATGGTTATTAATTTGACACCCAATAAAATATCCATTTGAAGCCCTAAGATCAAAGCTTCATATTCAGCCATATTGTTAGTACATTCAAAATCTAGTTTAAATGACAAAGGCATAGGCTCATCATTAAGAGGGATGAGGATGACCCCCACACCCCCAACATGTTGACATTTAGACCCATCAAATAACATCATCATTTGATAGAAGATGTCATGAATGGAGAGCATTATGATAGATTCATTAGGGAATTTGAGGTTTGAAGGTTGGTTGTCAGGTAAAGGGGTGGTAGCTAACTAGTCAACAATCATTTTCCCCTTGATAGACTTTTGTTAAATAAATTCCAAGTCAAATTTAACAAGGAACATGAGCCACTGAGCTACATGTTGGTTGTGATATGGCTTGGAATGCATGTATTTGAGGGGATCAGTATGGGTGATGATGTAGGTTTTGTGATTTAAGAGGTAATGATGGAGTTTGGAAGCTATAAATACCAACATGAGATAAAGATTTTAAATATGGGTATATCGATTTTCATAATCAATAAGTGTGTAACTTATGTATTAAATCACTTGTTATTGATGGTGATTATCTCGATGTGTAATCATAGCACCTAGAGAATGGTCTGTTATAGAGATGTAAAGGTAGAAAGGCTAGTTTTCCTTATGTGGAATAAGAACTTGTGGGGAAATGAGATACTGTTTGAGTGCATCAAAGGCTTCTTGGCAATATGTATTCCAATGGAAGGAGACATCTTTTTTAAGGAGATGGTGAAAGGGTTGGCAATGATCTAACAACTAGGAGATGAAGTAGTGGATTGACTAAAGCTTGCCTTGCAAGCTACAAAGTCATTTGATATCAGTAGGTGGAGGCATGTCTAGTATTACTCAAACCTTAGCAGGGTCAACTTCAATACCATAGAGAGAAATGATAAAGCCTAAGAGATTACTGAAAAGGACACCAAAGATACATTTTTTTGCATTTAGTCAAATGATATATTGGAGGAGGTGAGTGAGCATGATTTTGAGAATCTTTAAGTGATCTTGGTGAAGTTTAGACTTTCTGAGTAAGTCATCCATGTAGTCTTCCATAATTTTGTGTAGGAGATCATGGAAGATGTAAGTCATGGCATGTTAGTAGGTGGCACTAGCATTCTTTAGACCAAAGTGCATGAATTGATAACATAAATTCCCCCATGGGGTAATGAAATTTGTCTTGTGTTGATCCTTGGAAGTAAATAAGATTTGATTGTAACCTATGAACCCATCCATAAGTGATAGCATCTCATGGCTGGCTATTAGATCAACAAGTTGGTTGATACTTGGAAAAGGGAAGTTGTCCTTTGGACAAGTGAGGTTTAGGTCATGATAGTTGGTGAAGATGTGAATTGCCCCTATCAATTTTGTAATAAGAACAATATTGAAAACCCATTATGGGTAGTTGATGGGTTGAACTTAGAAAGGAGATATTGGAGCTCTTCTTTGACAAGGATAACAATATGAGGATGCATTTTGTGAAGCTTTTGCTTAACAGGTTTAGTATTTTAATTGGTGATAATGTTGTGGGTGATGATAGAGGGGTTGATACCAGTCATGTGATTATAAGACCAAGTGAAGGCTTTGTTATGGTCATTAAGAAATGTGGCATAATTTGCTTGCTTAGAGGAATCCAAAGATTGGCTAATCTTAAGGATACAGGGGTTATCGCGAGAGGGCAAATTGATGTCAATGGTTGATTCATTTATCATAGCTTATGTTTTGGATGGGAGTGATCATTGGATATAGGAATCATCTACACCCATGTATGTGAGAATAACATCATCATCTTGACATTGGACAATGTTGATAGTGGGAGAGTCTTCATCAATCATTTTAGGTTGAGTAAGAGGAAGGGACCTTATTTCCTTACCTAGGTGATAGGTGAGGGAGCCCAAATAGATGGTGTTTATTGAAAAAAAAATTAGGAGGTATAGATACCTTTGATTCAGTAGGTGATGGTGGAGGAGAGGATGGAGAAGAAGAGACTGGATCTTTGATAATTGGTATATGAGAAGCTTTGGTGAGTTTAGTTAGTTCGTCAAAACCCACTCCATTCCACATTTTGGCATATTTAATGGTTTTTTTGGAGGATATTCAATGGGCATATGAGCACCTTGCTCATAATGACCCAAACCAAATCCTTTCTAAGCACACCTATAAAGATATATGTGAGTGAATCTAGGCTTGCCTAGGAAAGATAAGTCATAGGTAAATGGTTGTGGCAAAGAGGATAAATTGCTAATAGTGGGAGCTTGATCAATTCCCCCATATGTAAAATTAGTTCAAAGGTTAGGGGGACCATACGGGATGACCATCCCAATACGAGGATCATAATTGGGGTGCATATGAAGCTTTCCATACTCTTATGGAGTATGGAACATGTCGAGTGTCAACAAATGATATTCTCTAAGTGACAAACACTTAAAAGTTTCCTCTATGGGGTCTTTGTTAAGAATTTGTGTTACTAGTATCTGTGTAATCAGGGTAGTAGAGCTTGTGGAAGCCACATAAGTATAATGTAGAGGATATGATGTCTTTAATGGAATGAAAATATCATTAGGGATATACGTCATGTTACATGTTTTTAAAGGAGGTGGGTCAATGGGAATAACATGCACTTACCCATTGTGCTCAAACTTGACACAATGGTGCAAAGTCAAGGGTACACATGCCATAACATGTATCTAAGGTCATCTAATTAGTATGTTGTATTATATCTCTCCTTATATCAATAATTATGTGGGGACCCACAAAAATATGTAAGACAATAGTGCCCACCATAGTAGCTATAGTATAGTTAAAGGAGCAGAGTACTGCATCGGTTTGAGACATGCAATTGTCAAGAAGGGCTAGTTGTTTATAGGAAGGGGTGGAGATAATATTAATACTATCTCCTCTATTTACTATGACTCTTTTGACATGAGTTTGATCGATATATGTGGTGATTAAAAGATCAAAATCTGGATCATTAGGGTGTTGAAGTGGAATTTTTGAATCACTGAAGGAAATTAGGGATATGGTGTTAAGAGAGCTAACCAAAGATAAAAGAGGCTAGGGATCATTAGGTTGTACCTTAAACACTTGAAATTCACTAATCAAAGCTTGAAATTTTTGGGGTGAGTTTTGGATTAACTCATATAAGGACATTTTCATAGGGGTTTGATGAACTTGTTTCACCATCGAGTTTTTAATAACTTCTAAATATATCGGTTTTGGGACACCAAAGATGGAAATATTGAGATTCAAAGGAGTGTCTTTGGAAAATGGATGATCTCAAGGGTAAATTACCTTTTCCTTTCCTTTATCCTTTTGATTTTGGGATCATGTGGCCACATTAATCATGTGGATTTGAAACATAGGTGAAGGAGGTGGCAAAGGGGGTATGAAAACATCTTTGGGTTTGAATTTAGGTGGAAAGATATGAGTCATTGAGGATGCCATAGGTGGAATAAGAGGAAGGTTAATGAGAGTATCAACAAATAGAGTGTCGATATCAAAGTGTTGCTAAATGACTACCGTGAGAGCTTTACAACTCTCAGTATCGTGTCTAGGTGAACAATGATATAGACACACTTGTGTATCATCAAACCAAGATGGCTTTGGTCTAAGAGGGTTATAAGTCTTAATAGGAGGAAGAGTTATTATGGAGGATTATAATAACTAGCATAGGAAAAACATCTAAGAGCCTACGAGTAGGCTAGCACTTGTTGTTGTAATAGGGGTGGACACCTTCTTTGGTTTAGAAGTCATGGGGGTGATTTTGCATGGCACCTTTTTAGGTGGTAGTGGAGCCACATGTTTTTATGATACTTTATTATTGGTAGGTGTCATGATGTCATATGTGAAAGGCCTAATAGGTGGCAAAGGTAATCATAGAGGTAACTTAGCCTTTGGTTTCACTTGGATCAATGATAACCCAACTAAAGTAGAGGGATGTGGTCCTAAAATTGAAGGCAAAGTTGAGGGTGGAAGAGGGAAGGATCAATGAGATATAGAAATATTAACATTCTTCCTTATTTTAGGTCATGAAACTTCAACTTGTGGTTGGAGAGTCAGATCTAATTTCACTTGTGGATGAATTATATTATAGACTGAGCAAACACCTAAAGACCCGATCTACTTTAATGTGGTAAACACCTATGAGGGTGAGGGCTCTAAGATAGAAGGATGAGCTTCTAGTGATTTTAGTGAAGAAGTTTTGACTTTGTCAAAGACCTTGGGGTAAAAGGTAGAAAGAGGATTGGTGGTAAAGGATGACACTTATTATGTAGGACAAGGAGTTTTAAGTTAATCCCAAAATATTGCATGATCTAGCTTCGTGGAATCAAGAAATTATATATTTCCCACTAGCTATGAGAAGGGTTTAGATGAAGTTAACATATGCCTTATGGTTAATTCTTTAGAAGGATTAGGTGATTGAGAAAAAGGGAAATTTTTGGCCTCTGCTACATTAGGCTAAATATGAGAAAGAGCCACAACAGGGTCTTCTTTGATAGAGAGGGGAGAAGAGGCATGGTATTCCATGGGTGGGGGAGAGGTAGGAAAAGAAGGCTCTTCAAGGGGGTAGAACATAGGTATAATTTATCCCTCAACATGTGGGTAAGGAATAGGTAAAGTATGATCTTCAATAGGTAAAATAAGTGGTAAAATTGGTTGAATTGGAGTAGGCAGAATAGGTCTCTTGTCTAATGTAGGGGTAGATAACACTAGATTCTCTAGGTGTGAAGGAGGAGTGGATGGGGTACTACCTTCCATTAGTGGAGGAGAGGTAGGTGAAGAAGGTTCCTCAAGAGGGTATAGCATAATAATGATGTTCCCCTCAACATGTAGTTGAGGAATGGGTAAGGTGTGGTCCTCAAGTAGTAAGAGGATACGTAAAATGGGTACAAAAGGAACTAGTAATACAAGCTCCTTTTGTGGCAAAAGGAGAGGTAAAGGAGCTCCTTCATCATGTAGGAGTGGAATGGGTGAAGTAAGCTCTTCTACCTAAAGAGTAAGGATGGGAAAAATAAACTCCATCGATTATGGGGGAGGAGTAGGTAAAATGGGTGCCTCTTATTATGGGAGAGGTTGGACTAGAGGTAAAGGAAAAACCATATTGACCGTATGGATATTATGATCACATGAGTTATCAGCAATGGTCTAAACATTATTTTGATTAGGTGAATGGTTAGGAAAAGGCTATTTAAACACATCCATATTTTTATTAGCAGGTGTATTAGGGTTATCCAAGATGAAATCACCCCTGTCAAGCATATCTTAAACAATGTTCTTGAGTGTTTTGTAGTTATGAGAATTCTGGCCTTTGATTTGATGGTAGCCACAAAACTCATCCTCCTTATACCAAGTAGGAATAGGATGGGAGGGATCAAAATATATAGGAGGCTTTATTTGAGGAAGGGTTATGGATCCCTATTGCAATAGTTTTTCCAAAATAGAAGTGTATGACTCCCTAATGGGAGTGTATCATCTTTGTTTGTACCATTGTTGGAATTGCTTGGTTGTATTTTGTAAGGTCACAGAATTAGGTTGGTTTGTGGTTGTGGAAGAAATTGATTTAATGACCACCACATTAGTAGATCCTTTAGATTTTTGGTTAGAAGGAAAAAATTTAGAAGAAGAGGAGTCATTTGATTTGAAATTGGCATTCTTACTACACAACTTGACTTTGTCTTCATCTATAGCCTAGATCTTGAGTTTTTACAACATTGTAAAGGCTTCATCAAATGTGTGGAAAGTTTGTACTTAGAGTGTGGATGAAATGTGCTTAGCACATGCCCTCAAGAAGATCTTAATAATCTCAGGTTGGGGTAAAGAGAAGGAGATTTGATTGATTAAGCCTCTCCAGTGAGAGATAAAATATGTGATAGACTCATCATCAAATTTTTTAATAGAATAAAGGTTCATAATAGAAACCTTTTTAGAAATGTTGATAGAGAAATGGTCTATGAATAATTGTGTGGTTTGGGTAAATGAGAAAATGGAGTGTCAAGTTATAGAGCTATACCAATCCATGGCAACACCCAAAAGAGACATAGGGAAGGTGTGAAGTAGTAACTCATCATCATGCCCTATTAAATAACAAACATGTCTAAATCCTTGCAAATGTTGTTATGGGTCCTCTTTACTCTAGAAGAGAGTAAATTTTGGGAGTTCCCATTAGCTTGGATAAGGGTGAATAGGAAAAAAAGGATGGATGGGCTCATTTCATATTTTATCATAAGATAACACATTCTTTGAACCTGATACAGATGTCTCTAGACTAGACATCTTGTCCATCAACATCCTAATGAGGTCTGGAGGAGGATTGGTTTGGGAAATATCCCGTAAGTTATAGGGATCCTGATAAGAAGTAGAGGTAGCATATGACATGGCTTGCTGTGTTGTGTTGATGCAACATAGGGGTAGTGAGTCATAGGCTGGGGGGAAGAAATGAAAGGGGCTTATCCTGCTAGGTTAGAGACCATACTTTGGTTAAATTTTATTATTGTAGGTTGGGTTATTATCATGGTTATACTAGGTTAAGGTTGAGTCATAAATCATGTAATTATAGGTATGAGAGTAGATGGGATGGGTACCACCAAATTTTGAAATGGGGTTAGACTTGACTAAAAAACTTATAGTTGTGAAGGTAGGGAAGCCACGACAGGGGTTAGGTGAGATTGGGTGGTTGACGATGCTAAACTTTGGGCATTTTTTATGGTTGGGTTATTTTTTTAAATGGTGGTTTGTGTAACCATGGGGAACATAGTGGAGAAAACTAAAATTGAAGTTGTCTCCATTAGAGAAGTTGGTATGCCATATAGTGGGTCACCTGAAGAATTATGGGTTTGGCTCATGGCAAGGTAATGCTGAAGGGCTACCACATTGAGATCAATACATCTAGAAAAATATTGATCTCCTTTAGGCACAATGGGAATTTAGTTTTGGCTGGGATATGCTCTATATCTGAAGTATGCTCCATGATAGAATCAATGACAAGTGGAAATGGTTACCAACTTGCATAATCGACAAGAATTTTGGCTTGGATTCACATCAATACCATGTAGGAAAAAGTATGCATAGTCTTAAAAATCTATATTAGTGACAGAGTGTGGAAAAACTAGGTTTAGATGTAGGTAGGTAGGTTGTTTCAGCTTACTATTTTGGGAAAACTAAAAATAACCAAATTACACAATTGTCGATGTTGGTAGGTTAAAGTCTACTGACATTGGTGGATTTAACCAATGTCGGTCACTATGGAGTCCCGAGAGATGAAAAATCCAATCGTTTAGAAACCCAGAGGTAAAATATAGGCAAAATAAAGGATGTAAGAGGTTTGTATAAGGAGGAAGAACACTTAGAAAACTTGATCTAACAGGTTATACAACTTGAGTTTTATAAATAGTGTTTATTTTGTAAATCAATAGAAAAATATCCCTACCAACTCAAAAATACAAAAGACAATATAAAAGTAGAAAAATAACATACTTCCACTAATTATTAACTTTTAGAGATTAATTTTAGTCTCATGTTGGCTTATGCCTAATCAGATAATGAGATGAGAGTTTGGTTACCGAAGGTACTAGAAAACAATTTAGAGCTAGTTTTAGGTTAGTTTTGGTGCTCAAGAGGAAAAATGTGTTAGACTAAGTACGTGGCTTGTTATAGGGGATTGCTCCCCATATTTCACAAACCTAAAGCCAAGACAGGCTGCTTAGCCAAAATATACCTTCTGTCTAGAGTTTATACTTCATCAAAGAATGGAGTGGGTTCTCCCATTGGTGTTGAAATCCAAGTAGGATAGGAGGGTATGGTAAGGTGATCCACCAAGTGATGAAATCTTGATGGGCCTTGTCTAAGGTGAGTTTAGATTTTTGTTTTTATGAGTGTGATATGGTAGTGTAACATTGGTATACTATGATTCATTCATAATGCTTGTAATTAAATAGGTGGGCTAATATGCAACAAACAAACAATGTAGTGCAGTGAGTTTTAAACCCAAATCTATAGTGTTTTGATTAAAATGAAAACAATTATGAAATAGGAGAAGAGAATGAATTTCACTATCCTAATGTGCATGCAAGAAATATATAAATAATATATTATTTTTAACTTTAAAGAAAAAAGATAAGTTTCTTTTAGAGGCAAAAGAAAGAGAAGAGTGGCAACGAAGAAGAAATTTCAATTTATTGCCTTTAAACAAAAAATAAAATGTTGAATATTTCATTTTGAGGAAAAAGAGAGGGAGAAAGTGAAAGGAATGAAATTTTCACTATAATTCACCTATATGAATGCTTAAAACAAGTAATGAACCCAAGGAAAATTTCAGGGTCCCACTCAGTGTGCCATAAATGTTTCACTAAAATTTGAATCTATTTGATGTTTAAAGAGAAACAGAGATAAAGGGTGGGGATTATAGGTTAGAGAGAACTCAGATTGGTTGTGCATCATATCTAGATGATATTAAACACTCTTCTTTGGGTAGGGAGGATTATTTGTGAATAAGGAAGAACTACCACCAAAAATATTTGTTAGTAGATATATGAGTGGGCTACCAAACTATGCATTCGTTCTTGAAAGTGTCAAACTTCCTTAGGGATGATAGTCCACTTTTTGAAACAAAATGGTAATGAATAACAAAATGAAAGAGAGAGTAAGAGAGAGATATTCATACCATTCTTTTAGTATGAGTGCAACAGAGAGTGACACAATGCAGGTAATGTGAGTTAATTGTGTTTTTGGAGGTTGTTTAGGCAAGCTCAAGAAGGTTAGTGGAGATACAGTCATCAACATCAGTTAGGCTGCCAATGTTAGTAAGGAAATATGATTAATGTTGGTTATGTGATTGATGTTAGTATGGGTAGTAGGTTCTCAAGAAGTTACAAGAGGCTTTTTTGAGATATGAGGTAGATGTTGGTTAGGTTTTTAAGGTTAGGAAGAGTCATAAGGGAGTGGGTAAGACTCAGGTGGGTCTAGACAGAGGGTTAGTATGTTTGAAACAAAGGGAAATAGGTGAATGAGTTTTACAACTCATTCACATGGAGAGTTGAGATGTTCATAAAATGATAAATAGTATAATGTAAAGTAATTGTAAAATGACGGTTTAAAGGGATTACAAAACATAGAGATATACTTAGCTAGTGAAATGGATGAACCATGAGTGCTGAATAGATGGCTCTAATGAGGCATGTTGAAGCAATATGTGAACAAAAAAGATAACCATGTGTTGTCAGTTTAGAAGAATCCAAGCTTTGTGTAGTATATCAATTCCTAATCTAGACTAATTTTTGCAGAGTAATAGTAAGCCTCAATGTAGAAAGTTGAATGTTAAATCCTGTACATGAATGATTGATTTTTTTAATTTCTAATGACCCAAAT
Source organism: Torreya grandis (assembly GCA_037957365.1). Classification (NCBI taxonomy): domain Eukaryota; kingdom Viridiplantae; phylum Streptophyta; class Pinopsida; order Cupressales; family Taxaceae; genus Torreya; species Torreya grandis. The sequence goes on along the minus strand of JARHVA010007696.1, from coordinate 191,333 downwards.
ATTATCTTGGAATTTAGATTAACTGACATCGGTGATCCCACCGACATTGACCGAGGGTTGACCAACGTCAATGGCATGAGAATAGGTAAAAGGGATATTTTTAGCCTATTTTCTATTCCTTCTCTTGCCAAGTGTGGTGTCTATTAAAAAATGGTAGAAATGTGAGGTTAAGAATAATGTTGTTAGTTAGGAATGTATGTTAGGGGTGAGAACAAGTAATGGGTAGTTAGGATTAGGGGTCTAAGTCTTGAGGCGACTCAAAGGGTAAGAATTAGTCTTAGGATGAGGTGGCTAGGTAAGGTGGCATAAGTAATTTTTAATTAACTTAATTAAATATTTTAAAATTAATTAAATATGTGAGGGGTGAAAACATGGGTTTAAAAGGCTAATTATTAAAATAGGATTGAGGGGGTTTTGACAGAAGAAGTTACATATGTGTGTGATGTAATTTTGGAGTCTACACATCTCACTAACTATAGTGTTGGCATATGGGGCATGACCTGTACCACCTAGTCCTCTTTCCATCTCCACACTTGAGGTGACCTATCATCAACTACATGGGATAACCCAGCTAGTTGATAGATAGAAAAAATCTCATATATCTAAGCTATTAGCAATATGATCAGTCCCATGGTCTATTAGGGTCCTGGTGGGTGAACTTCACTGATGCCTTGAGGTTTTGGTGTAATAGTTTGTTGCATGTGGTATCAAAGCCTCTACCCAGGTTCAAATTGCAAAGCGGGTGGGGTATGTCGGTATTGCAGTGTTCAGTTGGGGCTCATACACGGGGGCAATCTCGTGTACGTGAGCAAAGCAAGCCTGGCGTCTGTAGCTTTGGAAGCATGGTGGGATGTTAGGGTCCTGGTGGGCAGACTTCACTGATGCCTCAAGGTTTTGGTGTAACGGTTTGTTACATGGTCCTTTACCCTTTGACCAACATCTCATAAATATCATGTACCAACTGGACCTAGATGGAAAAGCCTAGATCATATAGAAATCATTCCTCCAATATCATCTTGCCCAAGGCTACCACAAACAATGGTACCTTGTCATCTGACTTGTGACATATCATCCACTATGTCACAATGCCTATCATAGCCTTCTGGATGTCCAGAATCTATGATGTATAGACATCAAACATGCTAACTCTTCTACCTATCAATATCATCTCTGATCCTGTAGCCCATATGGCTAAGGCTCTCCTCTCCTCTAGGCTATCTAGTATCCCTATGGTTACCTATACTCTTACTATAGGTAGCCTTAAGATGGCATGGACATCATATAGCATGATAGACACCTCTACTATATCCCCATCCACTTCCCATCTGAAGGTGTTATTTAATTATTCCCACCAACTGAGGAACATTACTAAAAGATCAACACTGAGGGGGATCCAACACATATCAACTATCCTGCCTAGACCTATGAATCCTAGTCTAGCCCTATCTCTATCTAACAAGTTTGGTAACCATGCCACATCCACAAGTCTCCAAAATATACATCATCCCTACACTCAAAAAATAACAAAGGATGTATCATTTCCTCCATGTCATGTATAGTCATAATACATTATTTTTACATTTTTAAAGCAAAAAAAAAGCTTAAATTACTTTATTTTAGTCATTTTAACCTACTTTTAGCCCACTTGATCCTTCTTGACCTTACTTGGTCATTTTGGTCCATTTTATCCCTCTTTCAACCTTTTACACACTTTTTTGTATCATTCTAATTCTTTGGTCAAAATAGTTTGACCAAAATTTTCCTATCTTTTTGCCTATTTGACTCAAAAAGCTATGTCAACCTCCTCTTCCCCTCCCTAGTGCTAAGTTTCCATTCTAGACATTTTATACCACCTGGAAACTCTGAACTAGGCCATCAGCTTGCCGAATATATAGGGTTCACCTATACCTACTAGGTTAGCACTATGGATTCTGCTCATTTCCATCCCACTCGGTTGACAAGGTTGACTTAGTACTTTCTACATGTCGACCCCTTACATTTTCTTGAAAAAGTGTAATTTTCTTGCTTTATTCCTAAACCCTCTAAACCCATTTTTTATCTTCCTATTTAATACCCCTAAAATCTAATTTTGTTCCATTGTGACATATAGAAATTCTTCAAAACAAATTTTACTAAAACTACACTTAATTCACTAAAATTTTCAAAAACTAGTTTGAGATTCATAGTTGCATACCTATAGTGCACCTGTCGCCACCTCTAGAGCCTCTCCCTATCTAGCCTATCATCTCTTTTCCATCCTAGCTTTTTTTATCTCTAGATCTCTCTTTTCTCTCCTTCACAAGTCCAAATAATAAATGAATTATATTTCACCCTATTTAAAAACACTTTTTAAAATTCAAATCTTTTAAATATTTTTTAGCAGATTCCTTATTTTGCTTATATCTTTATTTTTAATTATCCTTTTTGCATTATATTCATGATGATGTAAAGAATCTTTTCCATTACCATATGCCTATTTTCCAAAAAAAATGATTTTTGGCTATTTTTTGCACTAATTCTACATGTTTGTCTAGTGTTATCTATTTTTTGGCTTTGTGTCTATAGAGAACAGGTTCCCTTTATACATAGAAGACCACTAGTCACTTAGTATCTTTACATGTCCTTAGTATGCCTCTTGCCTCCTAAGGTCTTCTCATAAGATGCCTAAGTCTTGATTTTTACACTCCCTTTTTCATTCCCTATATCCCTTATATTTCCTCTTGAAAAATATTTTTTGTCTATTGATCACTTCCCTTGGGATTTCATTTGTGAGTTGATTTGTAAGACCGTGGATAGGACCTGACATTCCTCACAAATCACCATCTTTTCCTTCCTATTACCCATATCCTTTCTTATCTAGTATTCCTATTTATTCCACCGCAATGGTGTTCTCTTTGTGGAGTTACAGTGTAAGACCACGGATAGGACCCGACTCTCCTCACAAAATTTTCTAATACCCAAGTTACCATCCAAATTACATATGTTAAATTTGAGATAAGATTCGATCGATTATGAAGTTACATGTCATTTCACATGCTTTCCATCTTGATTTATTATGTTTTATGATTACTTCATATTTATTTCACCTTTTTTCTTATTTTTTGAGTGTGTGTAATATTTCAACCATTTTCTTGAATTTTTCATACTTCTCAACTTGAATTAGTATGACCATTTTAAGACCAAACTTTTGAAATTTTGTTTTTCTTTAATACTTCCTAGCATGATTTAGTATGATTGATTGACTTAATCAATTTGTTTTATTACTATTTATGCCCTTTTACATACCTTCCATTTTATTACATTGATTTCATACTTCCCAATGCAATATTAGTATGATTTCATACACATCCAATAAATAATATGTCAAAATGATCCATCATGTGTGTGTGTGTGTGTGATGAGTTTAATACAACATATACAATGCTCCAAATTTATGGCTAGGATCTATATTATCTATCTCATGGACTAGCCATGATACCTACTGAGGCCTCAATCTAACTCCACCAAATAGTACACTATAAGGAGGCTATTCAAGATCCCAATCCCTCTACCTATCCCTATAGGTGTGCTACTCACACCTTTGACTCTACTAGTTTGGTTTAAATCTCTATCAGCCATGCTACTATATCTAGATGCACAACTCTCTCATCTACTAGGGCCTACTATGGTTGTAGCTCCCTTGCACCCATTACTATTAGTGGTTTCATCCTCTCTCTACACCTAGATTTACCTTGATGCCTCTCCAACTAATCTAAACAAGCTCACCTAAGATAGGGCAGATGATAAACTCAAATCCTCTAGTGTCAAGGGGTCAAATGGATGTAGAGTCTCATCTAGGATGTCATGGAGTGCTCCCCTCACCAAGAACCCCTATCTCTCCTATACATCCATAGCTACATATATAGAATCACACTAGATGGATATTAGATCATTGTTATATCTCAAAATATCTATCTATCTCTATTTCCAAAATAAAAACTTAAAGGAAGAATTTAACTATATTTTCTTACCTATTTGTGTCTCAACTACTATGGTCTCACCATCTGCATGACCACCTAGCATAGTCTCCCTATTTGTATGGACTCATATCACCTCCTTTTTAGATCTCCTCCTCAACTAAAACCTAGATTTTATGGCATGTGTCCATCTCAGCCTGCATCTACGTGGTCTCTTTATCATCTCCTCTAGCTCACCTATGGTGTCATCTAGGATGGTAATAGTCTCCACTCCCTCTTGCTCCTCTTTCTCCATCAACATTATGTCCTTAGTAGGCACTACTCATATTGATATAGAGTTGGTAATGGTAAGTCTAGTATCTTTTCCTCCACATCCCTATCTTCCTGCTCAACTCCTCATTGTGCTCAACTAGTCTATGGTCATTCTCAAAATGGCCTCACTATCTAGGGCCCTAGTCATCTCCCTCCTTGTGTCTCCCTCACATGATGAGCCCACTACTTAGGTATCAGTATCAGTGTCACTAATTGAGGTAAGCCCATTTTCCCTATCACCCATGCCATTAGATGTGGCTCTCTCCACCAAAAATAGTGTCTGACCACATCTATCCTCACTATTATTGGTACAACTATGTCCTAACTCACCCATGTATCTATTATGTGCTCATATGGATGCCACATAATGTCTAAAAATTTCACTGACTATAGTGATATCATGTGGGGCATGACTTTAACTACTTAGTCCTCTCTCCATCTATGTACTCAAGGTGATTTGTCATTGACTACATGGGATAACCTAATTGGCTGATAGATAAGAAACCTCTCATATATCCAAGTTATCAATAATATGATTAGTCTTATGGTCCTTTGCCCTTTGAAAAACATCTCATACATATCATGTACTAGATAGACCTAGATAATAGAGCCTAGATCATATAAAAATTGCTCCTCCAAGATCATTCTACTCAAGGCTACCACGAACAATAGTACCTTGTCATCTGACTTATGACATAACACCTTCTATGTCACAAGGCCTATCATAGCCTTCTAGATGTCCAAAATATGTGATGTATAGACATAAAACATGATAACTCTCCTTCTTGATAATATCATCTCTAAGCCTATAGCCCACATGGCTAAGGCTCTCCTCTCCCTAGGGTGTCTAGTATCCCTATGGTCACCTACGCTCCTACTATAGGTAGCCCAAGGATGGCATGGACATCCTCTATCATGATAGCCACATATACTATATCCCCATATATGAACATAATATTTTAATAAGGGGATATTAGTATTGTTTTAGTCTATGAAATCAAAATGAAAATAACACACTAATAGCTAACACCTTAAGCCTATCTCAATGGAGGAGCTTAATTAACAAGACTAGAATGGAAAACATAACTAAAATGTAAAATAAACCTTCTTTCACCTTTTTTAAATACTCTAAATATTTTTTTGAAGTGGATTACTTGGTATGTGCTCATGAAGTCTCTATTAATGAAGTGTGGCTACCTCCATCTCTCCTTGGTACCATGTTTGGCTTTGACTTGGCTTGGCTTCACTTGGATCAATAATTGTAAATTATAACACTAATTGCAATGTATTTTTTAATGCATTTGGGCATTATAATCTTGGCATAAAATATCTTAAAAATCAATAGGCAAGGCCTCTTATTTATATATTTTTAAAATGGTTTGGGATCAACCATGACCGTCCATCTCAAGATTGAGATGTGTGGCCATAAATTAATCCAAATTATGTAATTAAATTCATAAATATCCCCCATAATATTTGGTAATAAGGGGAATTTAAGAGGCATGGGAAGAATTGATGAGGCATGGGAGGGTCTTATGAGGTTTGGGGTGGCTTGATGAGATATTTTACGTATTTATGGCCTAGGGATGTCTTTCTAAGAAATGATGTCATTTGATGATGCAGATATTCAATATCAATTTCTAAAAATAAATATTCAAAAATTTCCATGGAAAATTAAATTAAGCTCTTTATTTGGTTTAATTATCCTTAAACATGATTAGTCAACTTTGATGCAAAACCTTGGCAATTTATGCACAAATTAATCAAATTTGTCAAAATGTTGTAATATTGGCTCAAAATTTGACTAGATTGGAATTAGAAATCGATGTTAGATACATTGGAACCATTATCCCATTTATGATGTTTCCAACACAAAATAACAAAGGCACATGTCTTGTACAAGAAATTTGATAGAAAAGAAAAAATCTAGAGCACCCAAGTGTGAAAATGTTATTTTGACTCAAAATGATTTGATAAAAGTTAGTTACTTCATAAATTGCATTGCCCCATTTAATGACACTCTAGTCAAAATATGCACTTGAATATATCATTTTCAACTCATTTAATATGTTTTAGTATTTTTAGGCCAAATTGTGCTTTTTGGTGGAAATTGATCAAAACCCTGATTGATGGTCATTGGTGGCCAAATTTAGATGTCTACACTTTCCCCGTATTTGGGAAAGCATTAAAATATATAGGAACAATAACATATTTTAAAATAATTAAAATTTATTGTATGCCTAAAACTATAATGATGATGAGGATGAACTAACTGTATTATGCCCCATCGAGGGAATAGTTAGCACAAAGAAAGGTTGGTAAGCATTCCCTTGAAAGAAAGAATGGAGATGAGGGGGCCAAAGAAAGGAAAATGATGGGATGAGAACATAATGATATTTAATAAGTATTAAAAATCATTGAGAATACAATTTGGATGGTGTACAATGGTTTGCCTAAAGGTAGTAATAAGCATTGTACCCTGATAGTGGTAATGTGGAATGAAAACACAATGATTTGCCCAAAAGTGGTTATAATCATTGAGAAGATGAATTTATCCCAATTAGGATAGAAAAACAAGATAGAAACATTCCCTTGTATGGGAATACAAATTAAAGTGATGAAAACACAATGATTTTCCCAAAGATGGTTATAATCATTGAGAAATGCAGGTGGGATGGTGTACAATGGTTTGCACATAGGTGATTATAATCATTAGACCCTGATTATGGAAAACATGATTGATTTGGATGATGATGATGATGATGATGATGATGATGATGATGATGATGATGATATGATATAGAGGATAAAGATGAATTAGTACAACTTTATAGTAGGGAGATGCTCATCCAAACTAAACAAAGGTTGAAATTCTTTCATTGTTTAATTACTCTATGTAGGATATGATTGGGATTGAATCAAGATGTCAGTGCCAAAGAGATATTGATGCCACCATTTTTGAATAGACTTCCTAAATTTGAGGTTTATTGTAGCACATGTCATTAGGCATAATGGTATAAAATCATGAGGACTTGGTTAAAATATGCATAAGGACTGACTCTCGTAATCTAATACTTAATAGAAAATAATGCACCAATGATAAAAACCATGATGCCAATATAGACATATGAATATGGATGGATTCAATTGTAAGTGTGGGAAAGAAATCACCCAATGAACACACATATATTAAATCAGGGTAATAATATTGAAAGCAAACAAATAAGCATACAAACAAAACAACAAAGAAACAAATAAAGAAACAAAAAATTTAAATTTAAGCCATATGGACATTGCCCCTAGAAAATAGGTAACAACTTAAAAAACTAACATAATGGGGGAATAGAAGAAAAGTAAGTGGGTGGTCAACTTGTATCCATATTCACTAGGTAAGTGGGCACTACCTACATAGTTCCATGGATGTAATATCTAATTAAAATGTTAGGCCAAATGTAGTTCTCCCAAGAAATGGGAATAAAATGATAACTGATGAAAATTACATAATGAATGTAATTAAAAAATAGGAATGGTCTTGAAAAATGGAAAGTGAATGGGATAAAAGGCCAAAAAGGATGGATAAACTAAGTGACAAGTGATTTTATTGTATCTTAGTAAGGGTTTCTAAAATCCTTAAGGCAAAGAAGTGGTCAATGTTTTTGGTTTTTTCTAACGGTTTTACAAATGTTTTTGGAATGTTTAGAGTATCTCAATTTGATCGAGAATGATGAGACACTAGAATGGTTCAAGCTCATAAAATGGTAAGAGTGTGGCATAGACTGCTTTTAAAATGGTGAGAGTGTGGCTTATGGTGACTGAGCTAACCTAAATAAGTATCGAGTATTACCTACATAGTCCTAGGGTAGGACCTCAAGTCACTATAGTTATACCCTACAATAGAATAATCTAACTTGTGTAGCAGTCAAATCAAATAAAATAGGAAAAGTTGGGATAAAGGCATAATACAACATGGAGAATGTCTAGTTGGTATGTCAAGGCTCAATAATCAAATGTTTCCCCTAGTTTTCCCATAGGCGGTTATAACTAAGACACAATGACATAGATCAATGGTGTTAATTTGACCATAGGTGGTTATAATTAGTAGCAAGACTGGTGATAAGAAAGGAACAAAAACAAAGGATATAACCATCAAAACTTCTTTCATACTACTCTAAAATATTATCTCTATCTAAAATGCTCGAAATAACTATTGAAACTGATTGGATTCATTGGTGTTAAAAATGTGCAACTAATAGTGAAATAAAAGTCAAATAGGCTAGGTAGATAGCATTCAAAACATGCTTGTTTCATAGAATGAAATGGTAAAATGGATAAGTAATAGGCTAAGAGGAATGATAAGAATGATATTTGTACAAAGAAGAATAGTGATAAAATAGCACGACTAAAATAGTCCTTATAGACAATACACCATAGTGCTCAAGCATAGTACCATTTGAAGTGAATAATATTCATCAGAGTAAGAAGTTCATCTCCATCTAGTGTGGTGAGCCTATATGCCCCTGATCCATTATCTATAGTAATGATGAAAGTCCCTATCTAGTTTGGTTTGAATTTACCTTTATGCTTCTTCTCAATCATGGTATTGTTTTGGTTTTCTTTAAGAAAAGGATCATGAAGTTCAAATTTTTTATGCTTGATGCAATAATTCTAGTGGCCTTTGAGTTGGTTATGATATGCCTAAATATTTTTTAGCATAATTATGCATTTTTCATCAAGTAGGTCTAGCTCTTCTAGGTGAGCTACTCGATAGTCATGATCATCTAGGACATGCTTGAAAGATATGCACAGTGAAGGTAACTCAACCTCAATAAGAAGTATGGCTTTAGTACCATAAACAAGTGAGTATTGAGTGGCTCCTATGGGGGTATAGTGATTGGTATGGTATTCCTAAAGGGTGTGAAATATCTAAAGGTGTTAGTCATGACCAACATCATTGATAATCTTTTTGAGAATGTTAAAAATTATTTTGTTGGATGCCTCAGCCTGACCATTACCTTGAGGATAATATGTCATAGAGAAATGTTGTGTAATATTATATTCAATACCTAAATGTTAGACATATTTATTTTTGAAGGATCCTCCATTATCAGATATAATGTTAAAAGGGATACAATATCAGTAGATGAGATGGTTGAAAATGAACTTGGAAATCTTCTTTCTAATCATGTAAGTGAGGGGTATAACTTTGACCACTTAGTGAAATATTCGATGGTGATAAGGATATGTTTATGGCTATCTGAAGATGTAGGATTTATTTTCCCAATGAGGTCGAGTCCTCATGTAGAAAATGGCCATGGTGTCAACAATGGTTTTAGATTCTTGGCTAGGGCATGAATCAGATTGGTATGCCATTGACATCTGATGTAATTATTTACATATGCAATTATATTTGCATCCATTATGGGATAATAATAAATAGTACATAAAATATTTTTGGATAAGACTTCCCCACTAGAGTTGGTTCTACATTCTCCATGTACTTCATGTAACGCTAGTGTATATTCTATCAAAGTTAAACAATGAAGTAGAGTTCCATAAAAACTATGGCAGTAGAGGGCTGATCCAAGTAGAGTATAAGGAGTGGAGTGATGAAAAAAGGCTTTAGTTTGTTTTTGGGATAGGTCAGGTGGTATAACTTGGTCATGAAGATATTTATAAAGGTCTGCATACTAGATAGAATTATGACTAACAATATCACAAATCATTACAATACTTAAAGGTTCATGAGCTAGTGTGAAAAAATTCTTGACAAGGAACTAATAATCTCTAGCTTTGTCCATTTGTTGATTAGAGAGTTGATAGTCGCCATGGCATCTACAATTCTATTACTATCCCTTGGAATATGCTCAAATTGGATATCTATAGTTTGTTATTTTAGAGTGTCAACCATGGCCTTGTAAGGAACCAACTTGTCATATTTGGTCTGGAAATGGTTTGTGACTTGATTAAAGATTAAATGAGAATCACCATAAACTTGGATATGAGATATGATCCACTGTATTGCATTACAAAGTCCTAAAACAAGTGCTTCATACTAGACCATGTTGTTTGTACAAGGAAACCTAATTCTGAAAGACTTAAGAATTAGATCCCCATGTGGTGTAATAAATAAGAGGCCTACCCCAAATCCATGTGCAATAAATGATCCATCAAAATATAGCTTCCAATGTTGCTCTTCAAGAGGTATGTCAATGATGGTCATTATAGATTCATCAGGAAATTAGAATGTGAGTTTCTCTATCTCTGCAAGGGGTGCTTCAATAAGCTAATTTGCAAAGACCTATCCCTTGATTGCTTCTAATTGACATACTCTATGTCAAACTCACTACGAAGTATGATCCATTTAGACATTCTACCTTATAAAGATATTTTAGATAGTATATACTTGAGTAGATCTACTTTTGAAATGACCATGGTCTTATTGTTTAACATGTAGTGTCACAATTTTTAAGCTATGAATACCATGACTAGATAGGCTTTTTAAATAGGCATATAGTTGTGTTCATACGTGACCAATGTACAAATTAATTAGTATACTAAATTTTATTTTCCATTATCATCATGTTGAGCTATAAGTGCCTCCAAGGCACTATCTATAGTTGATAGGTACAACAAAAATGGTTTTTCTGGCATAGGGGGTAACAAAATAGGTAAATTTACTAGGTAATATTTTAGCTACTAAAAAGGTATTTAGAAGTGATTATCCTAGTGGAATTCAACTCCCTTATTTATAATATGTGTAAATGGATGAAACTTTTCTTCTAACTAAGATATGAAGCATCAGATTGATTGGATCTTATCTTGCAAACTGTGGATTTGCTTCAAATTGGTTGGTGGTGGCATCTTTGTTATAGCTTGGACTTTGGTTGGATCAACTTTAATGATTCTATGAGACATAATGAAGCCAAGTAATTTTCTTGATGTTATTCCAAATACACATTTCTTTGGATTCAGTCAAACTTTGTACTCACATAGTCTCTCAAATATTCTACATAGCACTACTAGATGGTTGACCCTAGTTTTTGATTTTCCTAATATGCTGTCGATGTAGTCTTTAAAAATATCATGCATAATATTATGGAATATGATGGTCATGGATCTTAAGACCAAATTACATTACCTAATAATATAATCTACCCTATGGAGTGGTGAATATTATCTTGTGTTGGTCTTCTGGTGCCATTATGATCTAGTTGTATCCTAAAAATCCATCCATGAGTGAAAGCATCTCATAACCCACCATAGAGTTGATGATCATGCCAATATTAGGAAAAGTAAATTCATCTTTAGGGAAAGCTTTGTTTATGTCTTAAAAATTAGTATAGATTTTGATTTATTTAAGCTTTTTGATAACAAGTACAACATCAGATATCCATTTTGAGTAGTCAATGGATTGAATACATCCTACTTCTAAGAGTTTTTCTAACTCTTTATTTACTAATATATTAATGTGAGGGTGCATCTTGCATAACTTTTTATTAACTGGTTTAGCATCAAAATTTTCCACAAGGTGATGTAAAACTAAGGAGGGGTTTAAACCTAGCATGTCAAAATAAGCGCATGCAATGATATTTACAAATTCTCTAAATAGAGATGTAAAGAATTCACATTCTTCCTTAGTGAGGGACATGCCTAATTTGATCCATTTCAGGTCTAATGGATTCCTGATGTTTACCTCTATTGTATCTTTGACTAGAAGGGTAGAACTATCTTCTAGGATAGTAAGCAAAGACTTGAACTATTAGACTATATCAGGGTCCTCTATTAGGACTGGTTCTTAAACATCTTCTAGGCATGATGGATCTAATCCCCAAATGAGAGATCTATCTATGTGACAAAAATAGTCAAAAATTATTGAAGCATTCAATCAAACACTTATTGTTTCTCAAAACTAAACTTAGATCCATAGGCAAGTTCATCATTAGTGGTCTCCTAGTCTAAATTTGAAGAATAATAAACACCCCCATCTAATGGCATGTGAAATAGGTTTTCACCACTAGACTAGCCTTCATCTTTACTTTTTTCCTAGTTAGAAAATGCCTCAAATAGGTTTTCAATTTGGGACCTCGATGTTTTATTAAATTTTTTTTGGCTAAGGGTGTTCACCCACTCTCCAAAATAGGCTTCAAGATCCAATGTGATTAAGAACCTTGATTTATGATCTCCCAATAAAACATTGTCTCTAAGGCCTAAAAAATCATAGAATGCCTCATCATTCTAAAACTCATCAATCGACAAACTAGATTCTTATTGGTCCCAATCTATCAGTTGGAGATAGTATAATGGAAATGGATTACTATGAATTATTAGGCTAAGGGTACATATGGCATTATTATCAAATAGGTTAGTCTCGGTTAGGTCATCAAAGATAAGGCTATGATTGGACTCTACTTCATTTTTAGCATCATCATCACTAGTCATCGGTGATAGAAATTGAATAAGATATGTGGGGTCACCCTCAAGTGGTTTAATTCCAAGTCCATAAGTTGCTTTATACTTAGTCATGTAAATTGGCTCAATGGTTCCTTGTTGATTTAGTCTGAGGCCTCTTCTTTCATAATCTTGATGTTTCATGATCTGATTGGGAATGAGATATTTGGTATTCTTTTAATAATCAACCATCCTATCATTGTATAAATATGATTCATATCCTTTGAGAGGGTCTTTTTCTTGGTCAGATATCGGTATGATGTTACTAGTCCTAAATTATGAAGTTTATCTATACCTTTTCATTTCCAATGCATGTGTGGGGTAGCTTTAGGTCTTCCAAAGGTCTTTCGATTATGAGGAAGATTGGAAATATGAAAGGTATCATGTGTTAAATATTCTCCTGGATGATTAGCTAAAATGGTTTAATGATTGGAAGCTTCAGGAGGTGGCATGTGGGAAAGGGAATCTAGGGTATTAGGATCTATGCAATTGTCCTCTGAAGAATCAATAAGTATGGCTTTTCTGTTATCCTTCTTAGAACTTGGATTCATACTATATTGGTAATTATAGCTTTAAAACTTAGCCTCAAGATCTTTACAGTGCTTATATGGGTGCAAATCTCATGGAATATTCACTTCCATCCCTGAGTGGGAGAACTTGATACATTGGTGCAGTGTTGATAGGACTACATGAATCTCATGTAACCAAGGCTTGCCTAGAAGCATATTATATAATAAATCAAGATCAATCACATGGAAAAGTTTATCATGGGTCAAAGGCCTAATGATAAATGATAGGTTAATGGTGCCATATGATTCTCTTTCCTAATTATCGTAGGATTTAATAGTTATTATTTCTAGTTGGAGATCTTCCATTATGTACCCAAGAAGCTTGATGAGCTTTAGAGACACTATGTTGAGGCCTGATCCATTATCTATAAGGACACATTTCAATTTATGTCTCTTTATATAAACTTCTATGTACAATGGATTATTATGGAGTGGGCCAAGGGAAGACATATCTCTTTGGTTGAATATGATTTGTTGGGTTGGAACTAGGTGTCCACCAAAGCTTGAAATTTATTAGGGGATATGTTACTAGAAATAGTGGATTGGGTTAAAAACTCATTCAAAATGTTGTTTTGGATTGTCAATTTTCACAACAAGTCTAAAATGGAGATCTGGGCTGGTGTCTTCTATAATTGTTCCACAATGTCAAACTTCTTTTTTGGGTCAATGGTAAATGGCTTATTTTGAGGTTGAATGGTTGGTTGGATAATGGGAAAAGTGGAAGATGGCTATGGGCCTATGATGGTAATCCTTGACCTCTGAGTTATGATTGCACAATCAGGATTAAATACAAGACCATGATTTCTAATAAATGGTGGTAAGGGTGTGGGACTAGATTAGACAAGTTTTGATTGTTGGTGAACTTGTATGTGGCCATGAGGCAAGGATTAGATATCAATATAAGGTCCAAAAGTGGAAGTCCCAGTTTTTTGGTTCCCCTATGTGTGGTCCTAGGTCAAATAAGGATTATCCATGTAATTTGGTTGAGTGGCATTATTTAGCAACGATCTAGATTGATTAGTGCTCAGTCTAGGATTAATGGAGATGGTATTAATGCTACTCCCTATAATATGACCTAAAACCTTATGGTAGTCATGTAAAAATTCATGGTAGGTATTTTATTTGTTACTATTATGACCTTGGTTTTATCCATTATTCTGACATTATTGGCTTTGTTATTGATTTTACTAGTTCTGTTGGTTTGGCCTTTGATTTTGATACTATTGATTTTATTGTTGCACTACATGTTGTTGTTTTTGTCATTGTTATTATTGGTTATGTTGTGGAAAAGGATTTTTATAGATGACAAGATTATAATTAGAGGTGGAAGCACCACTATCTAATGTGATCTCCCCATTCTCCAACATGTTTTTAATTAAGTACTTGATTTGTACACATCTTTGTAAATTGTGCCCATTGGCTTAATGATACTCATAGAATTCATTTTCATGATACCAATTAGGATAAAGGATGCCTTGAGGATAATTCTTTGGTATAATCCAATTAATCAAATTAGTGGCAGCCAGTTTGTGAAAGACATACTCAATAAGCTCTCCAAGGTCACTAAAAACATGATGCATGGGCACAGTTCTCCTTGGAGGAAGGTTTTGTAATGGAAAAGGTTATGATATTTTTTATGTGGGTCTTGGTTTTTGTGTTTATGATTTGGTTGGAGACGTTATCAGGTAGGAGTAAGCTAAAAAGGTGGTGAGGATGATGTTTGCACCATTTGGACATGATATGATTCAGTTACTTCATTTCCCACAACACCTATGCTAGTTATAATGTTTGCACTTGGATTGGATGTTAGTTTTAGCCACTTCCTTGATTGGTACCTTGGTTTTGATTAGTTGAATTAATCTTGATGACTCCTTTATTAATGAGTGCTCACTCGATCAACAAACCTTTGTCAATGATTTATTTAAAGGTATGTGCACACTATAGTTCCAGATGATAGGCTATCTCACTATGCAAATTTTTAGTGAGTATAATGGCTAATTGTTTATCTGGTAAACTATGAGTGAATTGAATTTCAAGTGCTATCCATCACTGTAGACAGCTTGCAAAACTCTCATCATATATTTTTTAGTTTGCATAAAATCAACTAATGAAATCTCATGCTCGATATTATTGGAAAAGTGTTGCACAAACTTATCTGAAAGATCATCAAAATTAGTTAATAAATTCTTAGTAAACTTTAAGAACCACTCCAAGGTTTTTCCAGCTAAGCTCCTTGGAAATAACAAGAAAGGTATATATCACTATATGCCACTGGCTGACATGCGATAAAGAACTCGGTTAAATGGGATTTGGGGTCACCTTTCTCCTTGCATTTATTAAATTTTAGTGGATCATATCTTGGAGGAAATGGAATATGTAAGTACTCCATATTGAAAATATAGGAACACACATCATCCAACTTAAACTTTTTAACCTATTTCCCTACTTAGATGACTACAATTGCATCTTTTATTTGTTGTAACTTTTTATCTAAGAAAGTTGTGGGAATATGGGCCTAGGTAGATGGTTGAGTGATCACAAGTCAAACACTTTGACTAGGGTATGATGGAGGTATTTTTTGGTATATGTTATATTGGTTTGGAAATGATCCAAGAATATGCATACGTAGATTAGGATGTGCTTATTAAAATTGCACATTTGGTTATGTGATATTCTAGTTTGGGTTGGTGATGAAAGTTTAAATTGGTGGATTTTGAGGTTGGGATAGAGGGATATAACTATATTTTTATTGTTGTGGTTGAATATGGATCTATTTATAACTACTTCAACCTTTCTATTAAGTGGGAACTTGTGAACCAAAACACTATCTCTAAACATGTGGTATATTTTGTATAAAAAACAATTACTACCTAGCAGGTATTTGAGAGACATTGAAACCCCATTGTTATAGGAATCTCAGTTAGGAAGTGGATTCATGTTGGAGATTTGGCACCTATTTCTAACCAACATGAATACATTATTTATTAAACATCATTTGGTTTTGAATTAGTATGTTGGTATGCAAACAAAAAGGTATGTTTGCTAGTACCTGCTAAGGTAGAACACTAGTTGCCCCTAGTTGAGATGGAAATATGTTTGACCTCTAATATATTGGTATATTCATTTTTGCCTATTATTATGGGATGATACTAGTCACCTATTGAGGAGGAATATGATTCATCACATTCTATTGTTGAAGCACAACATTGGTTGTGCACTTGATGATGCAATCGGTTGTGAATTAGAAGTAGCTGGTTGAGGTTGGGGTGAAAAATATCCCATTCTTAAGTTGTTAGATCCACTCATGGTATTAACTAAAATCACATGTTTTTGATTAGTTGTTTGTGTATTAGCACCACTTTTATTTAGATTAGATGTTGCTTGCACATTGTCCACTATGTTTTGCTCATTATTATGCATAGAAGTAGAAGACACTTCTTTGATAATTGGTATATGCAACAAGTTGTCTACCAAAGTTTTTTGCACAAATGGGTCTAAAATTTGATTGTTTTGACTAGTTATCTCTATTAAAACACCTGTTGAAGGAACTAAGTCAATAAGAGGTTGACTCACCATGGTCATTTGATTGAAATTACATGCTAGATTTAGGTAGGTTTGATATGATGACTGCATTTGGTTAAAGTGGTCCTACATGAGGTTATTTCCTTTGTTAAGTATATTAGGTTCATGATACATCATTTGGACTAGAGTTAAAGGATTACTAGAAGAAACCTATTGAATATACAATATGTTGTGAGGCATTCTTACTAGGCTTGGTAAATTTTCATGAGGGAAGTTTTTTGGAAACTTAGCCCCTACTTCTATGGTTCTAACCAAAATCTCATCTTTTTAATCCAATAATTGATGTTGAAACAAAAATGGATCATATGTGAAAGGCATATTAATAGAGTATGATTGTTGAGGAATTTGTTCTTCAACTATAGGTAACGTAGCTAGGTATTGTGTGGTTTGTTTTTGGTCCTATTCTGAATATGGTGGCATATTAACCAAATAGTTAACCAATGGATCTTGATTTTATGCCCCTATTTGAGTACTATAAGAGGGATAAGGATCTGTCTCATAAGTAATGTTATCTATGTAGGGGTCTTTTACCATTTCTTCTTGCGCAACCACATTACTAATCCCTAGGATGTACATGAGTCTACTATGAGTGTAGGAATACATGTTGGGATCCATATTTAATTTTATATGATAGAAAGGGAAGAGAGTTGTACAAACTTTAAAAAGACAATGTATAAAAGATGATATTCAAACTTGGTAAAAATCTTTCAAAAGAATGGAAAGGTTTATGCAATGATTTGTGACAAAATAAGATAATTTTAAGTATCTAACATTAGACATTTTATACAAAAATATTAAGTAAATGGACTTAAAATCAAAATGCCAAACTCTAAGGTTAAAGTGTTTCAACTCAATCTAATCTAGGATATAAACCGTTGCTAGGTCTTTTGGCCAAACATGGTGTCAAAAGATAGGATCAAACAAAGCATATGCTAGGACTCTTGGCCAAATGGAGTCAAAATATATACTTTGAAATATATCAAATTTTAATATAAGAGATTTGAAACACTTCTAAAAAAACTAGGCATTTGACTCTTGGACATGAACTCGATCAAATAGGTATAAGGTATGAAACAAAGTCACTTTAGAGATAGTTTGTTTTCTCAAAAATAATGGTACAAATCTTGGTTATTTTAACAAATAGGATAGACAAATATGAATGGATTAGTTGTGATAGATAAAGATTCACAAAGGTATACTTATATTGGATTGAAAAATGTGTACAAACTTGAACTCTATGAAACAATGTTTGAAATGTTTTGGGTAGTGTAACAATGCTAGACTACTCAAAAGATGTGACAAAATGTTTGTTTAAAAAAAAACTCTCTAAGGTAAAGATGGTTTTACAAAAATTTGAAAGTGTAACACTACCCTTCTTAACTCAAATGACATACATACCTTCAGAGTTTTGACAATATTTCTAAGGTAAAAAAATATGTATTCAAATGATCTTAATGGAAATAGGATGGTAACACAAAAAAATTTGGTGCATAGACACAAAGTTCAAGTGTTTATCAAAAAATGACTTAATTCTACCAAGTGGTGATAATGATTGAGTCTTAAACGGCCTTCAAACCAAATTTGAAATTGAACCTAAGTTCCCTCAAGTTTACTAAAAATGGCAAACAAACTTAACACATCAACCCTATAAACTTATGAAAGGTGCAATTTTGAATTTAGATTAGAAATAAAGGAATTTAAACAATTTTTGGTAAAAATCTATACTCAATTGGGCAAACTCAATTGGGTAACATAACTACGCCAAAGTGGATGATATGACTCCAAGTTTTGATGAACTTTGAACAAGGCAAATTGATAATTCACGTGGACAGCATAACACCTCTTTGTTTAAACAAAATAAGGACTATGTGTTTTGGTTTGTATAATTTTTTCACACCAAGTTTTGAGTCCAAAAAAGACTTTAATCTAAGACAAAATGAACTAATTAATCACTTTTGGGTCCTAAACTGACAAGGTTGTTTGGTATTGTTAGAATCCATCAATATACGTCATTAGAGAGGATTTTTTAGTGTTTATCCAAAAATTAAAATATGAATTATATAATAGATTTTATACACCCCCCTTCTATCAAATTTAATTACTACAACATAGACCTTGAGGTACACCTTGCACCAACAACACTTCCATGGTAAGTGGGGATTTGTCTAAGATCTACAATTTTTTGAACATCTAGATGGATTAATTGCCTAATGACTTTCACATCACATTGTAAAATAAACACACTTAAATTAGGTGTCCATGACACTTTTCTTGTTGTAAAAAGGTCTTGCCCTTTTTACAACCACTACATCCGTCACTTTCTTAGTGTAGTGTGATGTCCAAAGTGAAGATAAGTCCCATGTGCAACTTCAACACTAGAAGGTGGTTTAACCATTCAAACCTTTAATCCTAGTGGGAGTGGTTAAAGTCAATGTTGGGATATGAAACCCTAGGTCAAAGGTTACTTATATAACTTGTGGGAGGTAATGAAGTCCCCCTTGCAAGACAAGATGCAATAAAATAAATGACTAATAGAAAGACTTTAAGGTTGTCTCAAGATCACCCAAATTATTGCTAGTTTTTTCAGGAGTGATTTGGACAATATTATTTTTATGCCTTGGACTAGGCATGTTTTAAATAAGGATGGTTCTTTCGATTCTAAAATTTACCTAAATGGGATGAATGGAAGAGCATACACACATGAATCTTATTTTTACCAATTTATTAATTAATAATCTATTGAATACAAACTTGACAAATGAGTCCAATTTTAAGCACTAAAACAAAATTTTGGTGATGTTCTTTTGACCCCTTGGTCTTAAGTTGTAAAAACATGTAAATATTACAACAAAAAAAATACTAAATGAAATAATAAGCACATACATTCATTTTAAACCCTAAAGTTTGAAGTGTTCAATACTTAGCATGCTAAAGATTCATTTTAGGCACCAAATTTGAAGTGTGCATGATTTATACCAAGTTCTTTTTAAAACTCCAAATTGAAGTGTATGATTAGTTAAAACACCAAAATTAACTTCCAAACCATCCTTTCAACTTACAAAAATAAGATTAAAACTTCTTGCTTTGAAGCACTTTAGAGGATGAGACAAAGACTTTTGAAAAATGAGCTCTTGGGTTGACAGTCAAGTTGGGTTGATAGACGAGTTGGGTTGATAGTCAAGTTGGGATACATAGGTGGGTTGGGTTGAAAAGCGAGTTGGGATGATAGGTGAGTTGGGTTGACAAGTGAGATGGGTTGATAGGTGAGTTAAGTTGCACAAGTGAGTTGGGTTGATAGGGGATATAGGCTAATAGGTGAGTTGGGTTGATAGGCGAGTTGGGTTGACAATTGAGTTGGGATGCATAGGTGAGTTGGGTTCATAGATGAGTTGGGTTACATAGGTGAGTTAGGTTGACAGTCTCGAGAACAAAATCGTGGCATAGAAAAAAAGTTTTTTACTCAAATTTTTATCTTGTTTGCCTCCACACTCTACTATCCTACATGAAAATGGTTAATATGTTACTTGTAGGTGCAATTTGACCAAACTTGTGATGCTATATCCCACCCAGCATGCCATTTATGACTATAGGATTGCAATAAGGGGAGATTATTATTGTGTTAGTCTATAAAATCAAAATAACACACAAATAGCTAACACCTTAAGCCTATCTCAATGAGGAAGCTTAGTTAACAAGACTAGAATGGAAAACACAACTAAAATTCAAAATACACCTTCTTTCACCTTTCTTGGATTCTCCAAATAGTTTGTTGAAGTGGCTTGCTCAATTTGTGCTCATGAAGTCTACATTAATGAAGTGTGGCTACCTCCATCTCTCATTGGCACCATGTTTGGCTTTGGCTTGGCTTGACTTGGCTCAATAATTTGACATTATAACACTAATTACAATGGATTTTTAAATGCATTTGGGCATTATAAGTTTGTCATAAAAGAGTTTAAAAATCAATAGGCAAGGTATCCTATTTATATATTTTTGAAATGGTTTAAGATCAACCATGACCATCCATCTCAGGATTGAGATGTGTGGCCATGAATTAATCCAAATTATGTAATTAAGTTCATAAATATCCCCCCATAAATATTTGGGAAGAAGGGGCATTTAAGAGGTATGGTAGGCATTGATGAGGCATGGGAGGATCTTAATGAGGCATGGGGTGGCTTGATGAGATAATTTATGCATTTATGGCCTAGGGATGTCTTTTAAGGAAATGATGTCATTTGATGATGCAAATATTCAATATCAATTTCTAAAAATAAATATTCAAAAATTTCCATGGAAAATTAACTTAAGCTCTTAATTTGGTTTAATTAGCCTTAAACATGATTAATCAAATTTGATGCAAAACCTTGGAAATTTGTGCACAAATTAATCAAATTGGTTAAAATGTTGTATTATTGGCTCAAAATTTGACTGGATTAGAATTGGAAGTCGATGTTAGATTCATTGGAACCATTATCCCATTTAGGATGTCTCCAACACAAAATAAAAAAGGCATATGTCTTGTACAAGAAATTTGATAAAAAATAAAAAATCTAGAGCACTTAGGTGTCAAAATGTCATTTTGACTCGAAATGATCTAATCAAAGTTAGCTAGTTCATAAATTTCATTACCCCATTTAATGACACTCTGGCCTAAATCAGCACTTGAATATATCAATTTCAACTCATTTAATATGTTTTAGTGTTTTAGGCCAAATTGTAAATTTTAGTGGATATTGGTCAAAATCTTGATTGATGGTCATTGGTGGCCAAATTTAGGTGTTTACACTATCCACATCCCAACTGAATTTGTTATTTAATTATTCCTAGCAATTGAGTAACATGACTAACATATCAACACTAAGGGGGATCTAAGACATATCAGCTATCCCACCTAGACCTATAGATCCTAGTCTAGCTCTATCTCCTTCTGACAACCTATCTAACAAGTCCAGTAACCATGCTGCATCCACAAGTCTCCAAAATCTCTATCATCCCTACACCCAAGAAACAATAAAGGATGTATCAGTTCCTCCATGTCATGTATAGTCATAATACATTTTTTTTACATTTTTAAAGTAAAAACAAGCTTAAATTACTTTATTTTAGTCATTTTAACCTAATTTTATCCTACTCAACCCTTCTTGACCTTATTAGGTCATTTTGGGCCATTCTAGCCCTCTTTCAGCGTTTTGCATGCTTTTTTTGTATCATTTCAGTGCTTTGGTCAAACTAGTTTGACCAAAAATTTCCTATCTTTTTGCCTAGTTGACTCAAAAATCTAAGTCAACTTCCTCTTCCCCTCCCTAGTGCTGAGTTTCCATTCTAAACATTTTAGACCACTGACAACTCTGAACTAAGCCATTAGCTTGCAAAATGTATAGGGTTGACCCATACCTACTGGGTCAGCACTATGGATTCTGCTCATTTCTAGCCCACTGAGTCAACAGGATTGACCCAGTGCTTTTTGCCTATTGACCCCTTGAATTTTCATAAAAAAGTACAATTTTTTTGCTTTCTTCTTAAACCCTCTAAACCCATTTTGCATCATCTTATTTACTATCCCTAGAATCTAATTTTGTTCCATTTTGACATATGAAAATGCTTCAAATCAAATTTTACTAAAACTACACTTAATTCACTAAAAATTTCAAAAAATGGTTTGAGATTCATAGTTGCATACCTATAGTGCACATGTCACCACCTTTGGAGCCTCTTCATATCTATCCTGTCATCTTTTTGCCATCCTAGCTTGTTTTATCTCTAGAGCTCTCTTTTATCTTTTTCACGAGTCCAAATAACAAATGAATTATCTTTTGCCCTATTTAAAAACACTTTTCAAAATTCAAATATTTTAAATATTATTCAGTAGATTCCTTATTTTTCTTATATCTTAATTTCTACTTTTTGTTTTGCATTAGATTCATGATGATGTAAATAATCGTTTCCACTACCATATGCCTATATTCTAATTTTTTTGATTTTTGGCTATTTTTTGCATGAACTTCTACACATTCATCTAGTGTTCTCTACATTGGACACATTCACATTTATTACAATCTAATTCTATATTTAAGACACTAAGGTAAGTTAAAGGAATGTGTTTTTCAATTCATTCCTTTCATTTATCTTATTTATTACTTACTACACTTTACTTAGCATCAGCATTGTGTGTTATCATGTTCTATTTCCTGAAGCACCATCCTATGTTACACTTATGTGACACATGATGAAATTCAAATGGGGCATATGTATACACATAATATTTTCAAACTTTTATTCATTACTAACACTTTGTATCTTACAAAATCCTGTTGAGTCTTAATCTATTTGAAGGCATGCCTTAAGAGGTGCATTAGGAAAGGGGTGGGTCGACCATCAGTGCTTCGTAAGATTATTATCCCTTTTTCCACTTTCCATCTCCACATTTGTCTCCTAAAATCATTTACCCTAAGCTTATTTTTCTCAGTCCTACTCATTCCTCTTAGTTGTGATTCCTTATCCATCCTTTTCTTACCTTAACTCCCTTTTAGTTAGTCTTTCTTAGCTTGTTAGGCTTTCAATAGACCTAGCTCAGACCTAGTGAATTATCCTTGAAAACACATTGGCTCGACTAGGTTAACCTTGTACAATTGACATTTTATGGAGGATTTAGGCCAAGATATATATATATATATATATATATATATATATATATATATATATATATATATATATATAGATAAGTTTATTTCCCACCATTTCATAAGAGAAGAATTAAGAGTGAATAAGTGTGAACAAACAATTGCTTATTGACTATTCTACTTGAGGAATAAAGATTAGGGTTCCATACTTTTTTGGAGATATAGATATTGTCTTGTAGAGAAGTCTTTTGGATGCTTAGATAGGTTGTGTAGCATAGATATGATTTATCTTCATTATCTTTACATACCACAACAATCTCTTACGAATCACCTTGGCCAAGGGAGAGATTGAGGCTCGATGGGTTTGTCTTCAAAGGTAAGTATTCCTAACTTTATTTCTCCTTTATAAGAGTAGATATATAATGCATTTATATTATTCTCCTATGTTTTAGGATTTTGTATACATTGATATGAGAATATACCTTCAAATACATGTTTATTTTAGTGTGTTTTATTATTTCTAACCTCCACTTTGTGCCACAAGCTTTGGTGTGCACTACATTAGATTTACTTTCTTGTTATTAGAATAAGTGAATACTTAAAACCCTAGGAATTTATTAGGGTTGTTGTGTGATTATGTTAGACTGTAGGCTTTAGAACCCTTAATATCATGATATATTGTGACAAGTGATCCCATAATTGGGTCTATTAGATCCGCATATTGGTCATGCTCTTGCTTAATAAGTCTATCACAATTGAAAGTGTAGGTATGCTCTATCTTCTCTGAGCTAGGATTGATTTATATATATGATGTATTTATAATTACATATATATTTCATGGAGTAGAAAGGATGAAAGAGGAACCATATTTGACCCTGGTTGAAGTATAGTGAGTTTTTATTCAACTCAAGTGTGTGAGGTATTGTAAATATCAAGATAGTTGTGTCTTTGCTTCTATCGCGTGTGTGTTTCATAAGTGTTCTTGAAAACACATATGTGTTTGCTTAGGTGTCTTATTTTGTGTGTTTTCTTATTGTTTTTGGTGTGGTTTCAAACTTAATTTAGTGTCTAACCTATGCATAGGTGAATCCATAGCCCAATGGATAGGAGTAGGCTACTGGTCTTGGCATAACTAGCTTGCTACCCATACAAAATCATCAAGAATGTTGACTATTTTGACCACAAAACAAAATAGGTCAACCCCATATAGCTAAAAACTTGTATAAGGGTATACTAGGGTATTTTAATGTGTTTCATGGTCCAATTAAGGACATTTAATGTGTCATTATCATTGGTCATATTCATTTCTAGTCCATTGTGTCATTTCATGTCATATAAGGTCATTTTTGGGGTCATTTATGAAGCTTGTATAGTTTTATATGGTATAAAAGTGGTATAATGTGTTTATAAACTTCCCCCATGTCATATTATTTTCAAATGTGATAGTCTTTAACTGAAATTTTCAATTTTTTATGTTGAAGATAAGAAAATAGTTGAAAAGAGGTAGTTTTAGGTTGTTTTTGGCAGTTATATGACTTGTATAGGGGTTGTGGCATGTGTGGAAGGATTTAAAATGAACCTTTAGGTCCCATAAACTCAATTTAATGCTTAATTATCCTTTAATATCTCAAAAAAGGAGTAAAGCCATTCAACTACTCCATCGCTCTCCTTGGCATGTAAAAAAGGTCAACCAGTTTTGGTTTAGTACGGAAAACAGGAGTCAAATTTTGTAAAATGCTCCTAAGGGATGATATTAACCTTTGCATTATTAAAATTCATGGTGGTAATTATAATATTATTTTCTTGTCCTCTATGAAATTATGCTAAGAAACTTTGCTCATATTTATGCTTGCTCATTCCCATACCCTACAGGTTTCTATTATATTGGGATTATTCCATACAAACCAAGTATTGTAAATGTTTATATAGAGTTTGGACATACTTATCCTATTGTTTCAATAATTTATTTCATGATTGGATGAGAATTTATGAGCAAAACCATCTCAATTTTCTAGTAAGGGACACCATCATAGCCTGCAGGTAGGTTTCATTAGCTATAGAGGTTTCTCTTTCATGTAGCAGTTTAAAAAAAAGGGATATGATTTTTTAACTTATAATATGTAATTTTAATCACCTATCCTTGAAAATAATATTCTCAAGAGTTTTTCATGTGAAGAACATAGTCAAGAAGGATACACACAATCAACTTGCTTCATGATTTCCACATATAGTTAGATGAAAAAGATCCTAACATAGTCATGATGATCAAGCATGAAGGTTTCAGGGTGGTGAGAAATTTTAAAATGTGAAATAAAAATGTTTTAACTATCCAAATATTTTTAATATTGGTTTTGACAACCAATTCTTTACACACTACCTTGTAGCCTACATATGCACCTACAATGGTTTGACAATGACTCCAACAGAGTTTTGAGCAGTGTTAAATGAAGGTTTTTGGTCTTGTTTTAAACATATTTAAGGTATAATAACATGGAGGATGACATACAAATAATTTTGGATTCTTAAGGTGTTAGGCAGACTTGAGATCCATGCTCATAAGTTGATAAAGTTACTTTAGGGACATGTTACCTTAAACTTTTTGAAACAAGGATTTTGTCTCACTTTTGATACTTCCACATTAAAATACCTTAAGGTTTGTACAAGTCTTAATGATTCCATCATGTAGCCCAAACACATGACAATGCAAAGATAAGATAACTTGATTGTTTGGTCATGTAAGTAGATTTTTCCTCTCAAGCATTCTCCCACTATAGAATGATAGTGTACCCTATACTATTTGGAGTTCAAATGACTTTACAACACTATGGGACCTAATGGATGTATAACCTACAAATAATTGATTATATTAGAATGGAAATGACAATAGTGAAAAATAAAAATTGAAAGGGATTGAGATGCAAGGTTTTGACTCAGGTAGCCCCTATAGGGTTCCCTTTTTGTTCCCAAAAGAAGCACCTATAGTTTGATTGTATGCTCATAATATGCTAAACATGACAATTTGGGTAATAGATTAAGGCCTTGGGAACATTATTAATATGTTTGAATATGAAGGTAAGATCAAAGTCTTCAAAGAGAGCCTAATCATGAAACATACTATTTATTACATCCTATAGGGGTTTATGTGGCCTAACATAAGTACACATATAGTACATAATCTACTAACTAGGCCTAGGTAGCAGAGAGAGGTGAGATGAAAAGTTGGTAGAGGTTGATGAGGTTTAAACATGGTGATCATTCTCATATAGGTACTAAAATCCACCTCATAATATGCTCAAACCAAATAAATAGGGTATGTAAAGGTGAACTAAGCAATTCCAACCTTGTATATAAAGAACCTTGCACAATCACTTACATACAGGTCTATTTTGAAGATTATGAAGTTTGAACATTCTATAAAGGTGATACCACTATTAATCTTGGTTTATAACACATAAATTACCTATTTTAGCCTCTCATATATTCACATTGGCTGAGACAACAAGGGAAGTGCCCTTTGCTCTATCTCAAATAGAGGGTACTCTCAGATGGATTACCCTATAGGTTTAGTATGAGGATGGTAAGAGAAGGTGACAAGGAGTCTTAGGATCATTGAATGATGATGTCTAAAGTTTTATTGAGCATAAACCAACCTATAAAACACCTCACAATCACAACTAATCACTCAAAGGTGGTTATGGTCAACTATACACAATCAGGCCCATTAGGCATATACCAAACCTAAAGCCCTATAGGGGTCTAAGTTCACTTCCAAGATAATATTAACCTTAAATAAATTTTATGAATTTAAATATAATTTATAATATTTTTTGGAGCTATATTTCTATAAAATAAATCACAAGAAAGCCATTTCTTGGCTTAAAAACACCTCAGGAGTACCTAGTCCTCACTTTCAAGCTCAATAGGCCATCTTTGGATACTCACACCAGTACGAATCAGTTGTATGGTGACCCAAAATCTTATGGAAAGATTAAGGAGGTACCTAAATTAATTTTAGTGTAATTTTTTTAGGGTTTTAATGTCTAGTTTTTATGAATAATTGCTAATAATTTGAAACACTAAAAACCCTTCAAAACCCTTGATTTTGACCCAATTGGAAAGATATGGATATAAATGATTAAAAAATGGGATGATTGATCAGGAATGAATTTTTTAATTGTATATAAATCTCTTAGGATCCATGACACATGATTTGTCTAAACCCTAACTATATAGACAAGCCTAAAACATGGGTTTTTGCAAGGATTTATGTATTTTGTAGGTACATAAAAGCATTAAATAAGGATAATAATTTATGGAGGTCAAGTGGGACTTGTAATAACTCCCTAGACCCATTTATTTCTTTATATAAACACACAAACACTCTTTATAACTCATTCACTTTAGGTAGTTTATGGTAGACATTGACAATGGAGAATGATTGCCAAGTGAGAGGATGATAAGTCCAATTGGGTAAGACTTATAAGGTTTTCCTAATGGATTGGGAGGTAAGGGGACTATTTAAATCCTCATATCACCCATTAAATTTTAAAGACCATTTGGGTGACAAATGTGAGAATGAGACCTAGAAGGCTAGTGATAGTGATTGTGGATGATGAGAACAAGTGGCCAAAATAAAACCAGTCATTAGGAAAACATCTAATGAATATTAAAGATTTTTTATAACCATTATTTTATAGTGTACATGTTTCATATCTCCCTATTTTGGTTTGGATCATTCAAGAGAGGCCTAATGATGAAGGCAGTTTCAAGAAGGTAGCTAAAGGATTCCTATGCTAGTTTTAGAGAGTTTCATGCTTTGGAGAGACATTTGTCCAAAGAGACATTTCATGGTCTATTTAATACTAAATTAATCTATAATTTAATTTTTTTTCATGATTTTAAAAGTGGAATTGTGACCCTTGAGCTTCATTTCTCTCTCTCTCTCCTCTCACACATTCTATAACTATAAGCCATTTTGGATCTTGTAGGGG
This sequence comes from Torreya grandis, assembly GCA_037957365.1. Classification (NCBI taxonomy): domain Eukaryota; kingdom Viridiplantae; phylum Streptophyta; class Pinopsida; order Cupressales; family Taxaceae; genus Torreya; species Torreya grandis. The sequence goes on along the minus strand of JARHVA010007696.1, from coordinate 162,852 downwards.
AATTCCACACCTGGTATGGTGAAGCCCTACTAATTTGATATTTTAATTTTCCTTTGAATAATATTTTTAATCTAGTTTTTATTTCATAAAAATATTTTCTAAGTGTGTGATGTATGGTGAATTATATTGATAAATATTTGTCTTTAGCTTCTCTTTGTCCTTTCATGTTTGGTGTAAGTAGTTCTTACTCTAATAGGTCACATAGAGTGTATCTAGTGTGTTTAATTAGCTTCAAGTGTAAAATTAGCCTTATTTTCTATAATCATACCTCTGGTCCACTTACCTTGAGTAGTTTCATGCATATCACCTCCATATTTGAAATACTAATGTTAGAGTATTCTAGGACTTTAAAGCTAGTGTTTTAGGTCATGTACCTTAGTGAAATATTATGATAGCATAGTGGAGATATTTTTGGTGTATCACCCACTTAGATTAGATTAATTTCACGTCTACTTAGATCTCTTTTCATCCAAGTAATTATTTAGTGTAGGTGATAAACATTTAAGGATCAATCTAGGGAGTTAGCCCTTAAACCTAGAGGTCTACCTCTATTATAGGCAATCCACAGGCCTAGAAGTATTCAAATTTATACAAAATATTATATTAGGATAGAAAAAACTCCTCTAGATTTAAATATTTGGTGACCACATGTGTTAAATTCAAGCATGGTGGTTGTGAAACTATTCATTTGGAAGCGGGGTCCATCATGATGACATCATCAAAGGGGGGTTGCATATCCTTGTTTCTAACACCATCAATTTATCACATACCTACTTACTACAATGGATCATAGTTAAGTTCTAATTCTTACACCATTAAACTATCATGAGAGGAAATTCAAAATTTAAATCCTCTTGGGAAGTAAATGCTTGCACCATATCACTATGGTTAAAAAAATAGAACTAACACCTAATGCAAAGAAGTTGAAGTGGTTTAACAAATATAATGACGCCTATGGTCTATTATTCTTGTCAATTTATCCCAACTTTATCTTTCATATGGAATCTACATCTTCTCTCAATGACATTTGGACCATTTTGGGAAAACTCTTTGACAATTAAGACATAATGAGAGGTCACAAATTGAAAAATGAATGTGTCAATTTGATTCCAGGTAGATTTGAAACTATAGAGGAATTCTTTAAAAAATTAAAATCACTTAGATTGCAATTGAAATTTTGTGGTATAGACAAAAAGGATGATCAATTAATTATTTCCAGCCTTTCCAATTTGGGTTCAGACTATTATATCTTTATTTCTACCTTCCACACCACCAAGTGTGCCCTTTGAGCTACATGAAACATTATATCCTTGGATGATTTTGATTTTTATATAACTTAGGATCAAGATAAGATTATTTATATGGGTGTAATAAATTCCTCTAAATCACATGCCTAAATTATGAGTCATGTTAAATAGAAGGCTTCTAGTAGTAGTAAAGAGAATAAATAGAACAAGAAGGACCATAAGCAAAGAAAGGGTCAGTAATATGATGCTACATATAAAACATCAACTAAGTCCTCATATTCAAGGGGTAACCCAAGAAAAAGAGGATAAAATGTGCCTACTATAATAAAATGGGGCATGATGAAACCAAATGCATGAAAAAGCAGATTGATTAAATGACTAAGATGTTTGAGAATAAGAACATTAGTCTTATTGACTTAGTCAAACAGAGTTAATTAGTGAAGGAGTATTCTAAAGCTAAAGATATTAGTAAGGGAAAAGGTAAGGGAAAAGCACTTGCAGTTTCATCTCAACCTTCCACATGGGTAATTGATTTTGGTACCTTGCACCACATGGATCCATCATAAGACCTTTTTTCATCTTTGGAGCCTTATTTTATACCTTCCATTTTATTGGGTGATGAAACTTTTTTAGATATTAGTGGGAGAGGATCTGTTGAAGTTATTGATGGGACATTTCAATATTTTCTATGTATTCCCTCATTATCCCCCAATCTCCTACTTATTTATGATATCACTCACATCAGTTTAGGTAAGAGAGTTGAGTTCACACCTAATTATATGGTTATTAAAGAAACATGAAATGAATCTATAGTTGAATTTGAGAAAATATATCATCAATCATGATTGTATACTTTATCACATTTTTCTCCTAATAACCTACTACTGCACTACTCACTCATTCAAATGGGATGAGTAAATTATGGCATGAACAATTTGACCATCTCAACTATTGATACCTAGAACAACTCAGTCATGAGTTTGTTAGGGTTACATTATTGGTAAGCATCCAAAAGAGAAGTATGATAAAGGCAAATCATGGAGAGCTACACATATATTAGAGATAGTTCCTAGTGACATTATTAGTTCATTTACATATCCTTCATTCAATAAGACTAAATATATGTTTACCTTCATTGTTGAATTTTTAGGTATACTATCTTAAGAAAACTTTGGAGTATGTGATCATTTTCAGGACTTCAAGTTGCTTATAGAAAAATAGTTAGGTAAAACCATCAATATTTTGTGCATATATAATGGTGGTGAGTATGTTAGTAATCATTATGAACAATTTTGTACTTTAGATGGGATTAAGTTATAGTGTACAGTTCCATATAGTCCTTAGTATAATGGTGTTGTAGTGTGAAAGAATAGGTCATTAAAGGAAATGGCCAATGATATTCTACTCTCCAAGTATTTTACAACTCAGTATTGGGTTGATGCCATCAACTGTGCTTGTTATATCCATAGCCAATTTTATTATAAAACATCAAATGGAGTCACTTAATTGAATTATAGAGCGGTTGAAAACCCATATTTAATCATATTTGAGTGTTTATATCTCCTATTATGGCCCACATTCTTAAGAAGAAATGTAAGAAAATGGAACCTCAGAGTCAACCTTGCATATTTATCAAATATCCTAAGAGTGTTAAGGGATATAGGATTCTCAATCCCACCACTCATGAATTATTCATTGAGATAAGTTTTCACTTTCAAGAGGGTCCTTCATATTCCACACTTGACACTTCTCGCTCTTCTTTGGATGCATAGGGATTTGATGACAATTCTATTTATTTATACCCACATGAGTAGCTTATTTATAATCCAAATTCTTATTTTAGTTTTGATGATGAGAGTAGTGGTGGGGAGTTACCTCTTCCTTCTATAACATTTTCAAAAGATGAGGAATCTCCTCCTGATTTTTTGACATCTAGTCCTCTTTGGGATAGATAGACATTACAAAGTGTTATCCTTTTGGTTTTAGATCCATAAAACTCTAGGTAAACACATTCATAGTTTTAGAATGCCCCACATGCATCATTACACTTGCTTCTAGTCCACAATAGTTTAGTGAGGAATCAGGGACTCATGAGTGGGATATTACTATGTAAGAGGAGTATGGATCCTTGCTAAGGAATAACACATTGTATTTAGTCCCTATTCCTAATGGAAGAAAACTTATTTGATGTAGATGGATCTATCAAACAAAATTTGTATTATATGGGTTCATGGACAAGTTTAAAGAACATTTGGTAGCAAAGGGTTTTTCTCATGTACCCAACATTGACTATATTGATAAATTTTCCCCAATTACCAAAATGAACTCAATTCAAATTACTCTTTACATTATTTTATCACATCACTAGGATGTTCATTAGATGGATGTGAATGAGTTCACAACACTCTTCAACAAAAATATCTCCAACAAACCATTACCATATCCATGAGTGCTTTAGCATACACATAAGGAAAAAAACTAGCTGTGAACAAAACCAATTTTTATTCACAATAGGCATATGAAAAGAATGTATAATACAATGTAGATCCCTTACTTAAGTAGGCAAGGAGAAACAAGACTCAAGCCTAACTAAAAAATGTGGGATAAATCTTCACATAGGATGAAACTAGTGAAAGAATGAAAATCCTAGTTAAAACCTAGCAAGCACAAACAATATACTCTAACACCACCCTCAAGTGAACATAAGGGATAATAATAAAGGATGTAGTGTGAATCCATGCTTACCTATGGACACCAATCCATCTTGCCAGAGTACATAGATGTCAAGTTGCTATAACGACCAAGTGAAAGTAGTAATGGTGCTAAATATGAGGATTATTGAATATGAACACTGCACTCCAAAATACTGGGTAGAATGACAAACTTGAGGAAGCATTAATTTAACACCCTCTAACACAATGGTGAGAAGTGAGCATAAAGACTGGTGGGGTTACCACACTGGTCTCATTGGTGGGGATATAACACTATTGTTATTGGTGGGGATACCACACTAGAGTCACTATAATAATCACTAAAAAGGCCATGAAGATAAGTAAAAAATCCTCATATAGGTTTAATCAAACAAAGTGTTTGAATAAGATACCTGTGTATAAAGGAGAAATCCATAAAACACTAAAATTTTACAAAATATACATATAAATCTCATAAAGTGGATAAAAGATAACAAACCCATAGGAAAAAATCCCCCTAAAAGAGAGAAAAGAAGAGAGAACTAGAAAGACCCCAAAATATGATGTTGAAGTAGTCTACACTCCAAGTACTCAAAACTCATGAAGGAACTCAATTTGCATGAGTGATCTAAATCCACTACTCGATCACAAAAAAATGACACTAGGCTTCCCTAAAATAACAACAATCAAGAATATTGTTAGTGGTCACACAAATATAAAAGAGTATTACATGTGTAAGGAATACTCAACACCTAAGAAGTAGAATGTACACCACACCTCCCCATACTGCTAACTAGGTAGAGTTGAGGAAAAAGGTCTGCATGAGTGGTCCAAATCCACTACTCAAACACTGAATAAGATGACACTGTATACACCAAAATAAATCCATATTGTGCTAAAAGACACTGTTAAATTATCAAAGAAGATAAGATGGCATGATGATTCACTAGAATAGATACATTTCAAGATTTGGAAGACTATCAACTATCATAAAAATGGTTTCAAAAATATAAAAAATGTCTCTCAAAATATGATGGCTCATGGTGGTGATGGAAGAGACAAGCAACTGAAGAATTGAAAATGTGCCTAGAATAGAGCACACAAACACATGAATGTATACAAGGATAAATCAAAAAACCCACCATGACACTTTATAAATCAATGCAATTACAATATAACCCATACACAAAAAACACCAAATAGAAACAATGAAGACACTACGATTCACTAGAATAACTCCAAATGAGGAGACTGTCAACCTATCGAATAATCCATCAAAAATCATGAGAGATGTTTTAAAAATAAGGGAGAAAAAAAGTGTATCCATAGACTAAGGCAAGGTACTAGGAAATGGGCCGTAAAGAGACATGACAGAAACTACTAGTGTGTCAAAGTACCAATGCATGTCATGGGCTGATGAAAGAGTGTGGCAAATGGAAAAAAAAATCCATCATGTATGTAAGACACACAAAAAAGGATCAACATCAAAAAAAAAACCTACAAAGCACATGCAAAAATATGTTGGGATCAGCCAAAAATGCATCTTAGATAGTGCGTACACAAAGTACAATGTAGAGAGTAGTAGGACCCATAGCACAACTAAACCCCACCCCCCAAATATGACACTTTATAAATTTAGTGTGTTTATAATAAAAATAAGAATGATGAAATGGGAATGAAAATCAAATCGCTTTTACAAAAAATGGCACTCAAATCTGAGTTACTAGGCAAAAGTTATGGCATAATCAATTTCCTATCATTAATGACCTATTTTAATTAAATTTTCACAAGCAGTTTAAATGCATGACCAAATAAGGGGTAAGGTAGCCTTCCAATCACCCATTAGAACTAACACAAAGTATAGAATGTAATGGTTTAGATTGTGAGGGGGAATTGGCCCCCTACCAACCCAAGCCTCACCCTTCATCTTTGATAGGTGAAAATGTAAGGTATATAACCAAACAATAAAATAATCTCTATTATTGTAATTATGTATTTACCTTGGGTTATTGAATAAGGTAATAGGTCTATGGTTAGTTGTCTTAACCACTTGGGTTAAGAGGTTAGTTTGTTTTAATTAGATTTAGTTATTTCATGCTAGCTGATGTTGGTAGTTTCACCCACCCTTTCCATGTTTATCGGGTAGTTCATTTCTTTTCCTATTGAATAGGCCTTCATGTATGGTTCATAAACATGTGTTGTGTAATATAATTTGGTTCTCTTCTCAATATTTATGTTCAATCTAATACTATATCGAATCTTATGGTTTGTAGAGCCTGAGTGGATGTCTATGGAATCTAGAAAGGTTAGTGTCTTGCTAAGGAGGAGCTTCATGTGACTAGTGGAGATTTGGAGGAGAGATAAAAATTTCTAACCTCAACTTAAAGACCAAAAAACTAACCAAAAGATCAAAATACCAAATAAGATTAAAAAAAAGGTTAGAGGAAGAAGTTTTAGGTGGTTTAAAGCCTATGTTTATTTTTCTAGGTAGTTCGTATGATGTATGGTACTGTATAGTTCAGGGAGAGGAGGAAAAATTTAAATCTTGATTGTTTTCAGTGAAATAAGAGTCTAAACTATGAGTTTATTCATAACTTGAATAGTGGTGTAAATAGTTTGTGATTTGGCTAAGAAATGGGCTCATAATCTATGCCTGAAGTTTCAAAGGTAGGCCAATTTTTTGATTGGCTAAATATTTTCATGAAAATTTTAACCTAAAGTTTTATTATTTCAATTATTTTTAATTTTTTAATTGAAATAAATCAGAAATTTAGCCAATAGGATTTATTAGGGACCTACTACTAATTAATAATCACAAAAGCATCTAGGAAGTTAAAAATTTCATTATTTTTTGGGTTTTTTCTCTATATGTGATAGAGAAAGAATTTTTTAAATCAAAGTTGTATGTTTCTCAATTTAATTATTTTAGTATTATAAAATTTGAGATCTTATAAATGGTATTCAATTTGTTGCTGAAAACTAGCAGAGTTATTTAGTGTCAATATAGAATCAATGTGTAGAAGGACTTTTATAAAAGTCATTACAATTTTTTTGATTTAATTATTTTTGTGAAAAACTAGGTCAAATGGCTAATATTCAATACTTGTTACTACCAGATTCTAAAAAATTGACAACCAAGAAATTTAGTTTATGGAGTCACAAGGTTTTGATGATATGTGAATATCAGACCCTTGATCAAATAGTCCTCGATAAATAGCAAATGCCTACCATTGGTTATGATGACTATGATAAATGTCATTGGGAGGCTCTTATGTTGTTAAAACTATTAGTAGTAGATAATCTAATCTTAGAGGTCAGAAATGCAACCATTGCATCAACTTTGTGGATTAATCTTACTTATAAATACTAGGCTTCTGAAGCTAGTAGGGTATTATATTTGAATAATTTGTTATTTTCTACTACGATGTAGGAAGGTGGCTCTATTTCTAAGTTTTTGTTATAGATTAAAGACATCAATGATCAGTTGTAGGCTATGTAGAAGCCTATTGATGAGCAAGATTTGATTTCTCTAGTTATGTAGAATTTTCCACCTTAATTTGAGTCATTTGTGGAGTCCTTACACATGATTACTAAGACATAGACTTTAGACTTTGGAAAAATTTCTACATTGCTATTGTATAAGGAGAGATGATAGGAGTAAACAATGTTATCTACATCTACTTCTATAGAGAGTGCATTCATCATCAAGAGAAAGGGTAAGTAGTTTGGTAAAACTACTACTTCTCTAATAGAAACTTCACAAGTAATTGGTTATAATAAAAGATCTAAGTGGAAATGTTTTTACTGTAAGCAACCTGGTCACCTTAAGAAAGATTTTAATAAAATACAACAAGATTGGGCTAACCCTAGAAAGAAAGCTCATCATGCGAATGTAGCTGAAGGTGAAGGTGAGGAATCATCTCCTAATTTTTATTTCAAGGTTTCCAGTGGTAATTTTATGGTGGATCAAGCTTGGTACTTTGATTCAGGTGCATCTCATCATTATACATGCCATAAGGACTAGTATGTGGATTTTGTTGAAAATGATAGTAATAATGAATTTGTATCTTTAGGAGATGGTAGGACTCATTTTGTGAAAGGATATGTTAATGTTTAGATTAGTTTTAATGGTAAAATATGGTATACATTTAATAATGTTAGGTATGTGTCTAATATGAACAAAAATCTACTTTCAATTAGTGAGATCACTTTAAAATCTGAATTTGTTGTAAAGTTTCAAGGACAACAATGTTTAGTCACAACTAGAGATAACAAGTTTATTGTTGTTGGGATTGGTGAGAAAGGCCTGTATAAGCTTGTAGATCCATAGAGGGAAAAGGAAAGTGCAATTAAATCCATTGATATCACAAGTTAACTATGGCATGAAAGGTATGGGCATTTGAATTTCTAGTATTTGACTACATTGAGCAAGACTAAGATGGTTAAGGGGATTCCTTATATTCAAGATAGTCATCATTATGTACTAGATGTCAGTTGGGGAAGCAAGTTAGACATTCATTTGATGTTCGTAAATATTCAAGAGATGAGGGAGTATTGAATCTGGTACATACATATTTTCATGGTCCAATGCAAACACCTACCCTTTCTGGAGCTCATTATTTTGTTGGTCAATGGTTTTTGTAGGAAAAGTGGGTATACTTTTTAGTGAATAAATTTTATTATTTTTATAAATTCATTACTTGGAAAGCTATGGTCAAAAAATAGGTGGGTAGGTCATTGAAATCTCTTAGAATGGATAATAGGGGTGAGTTCATCTCAAAATAGTTCAAGGAGTTTTGTGCCACTGAAGGCATACACAGAAAATATACTACCCTTTAAACTCCATAGCAAAACAAAGTTATGGAAAGATGAAATAGGATGGTGATGGACATGGATCATTGTATGATGCAAAGTAGAAATGTCCCATATAGATATTGGGTAGAAGCAATGAATATGGTGGTGTACATCCTCAATAGAAGTCATACAAAAGAATTGGAGAATATGACTTCAGAGGAAGCTCATTTAGGTTGAACTCCGAATGTAAGTGCTTTCCAACTTTTTGGTTGTGTAGCTTTTGTAGTTATTCCTATTCAAAAAGAGAAGTAACTTGGATGAAAAAATCAAAGCATACATGTTTGTTGGGTATAGTGAATAGTCAAAGGCCTAATATTAATTGATGTTTCTACGACCAAAGTTATGGTGAATAGAGATGTCATAGTAAATGAATAGATGCCATACTTCACAACAATCAGTGCAGTTTCAAATATTGAGTCATTATTTTCTTCAAATGATTCTATTATAAGTTGTGGTGTGAAAGTTGAGTAGGATTCTAGCTCATCAGTAGAATCACATTCCAGGGAGGGAATTGATGTAGGTCATTATGAGGTTCCAATAGAAAAACCAAAGAAGCCAAAGTGGTATTCTGCCATAATGAAAGCACTAAAAGAAGGAGACTTGCCACAAGGTGTGGAAGGAAGAAGATTGAGATCAAGAAAGTAGTTTGGTAATAGAGGTGAGCATGATAATTTTTCTCTAACGAATGTTATTTCACATTTTTTTAGAGGCTAAAGGGAAGCATGAGTGGGAATCAACCATGTAATTGGAATATGATTCCTTGATGAAAAACTAGACTTGGGAACTAATGGAAGGGGTTAATTATGAGAAGACTTTTTCTCCTACTAAAAATATGGTAACTTTTCATTTGATTGTTGTTATTGCTACTTAGTTTGGATGGAAGGTGCACCAAATGGATGTCAAGAGTGATTTATTGAATGAAGATCTAGAGGAAGAAGTCTAAATGGTTTAGCCACAAGATTTTTAGGTTCCTGTTAAAAAAAAGTCTTGTTTATATGTTGATCAAGTCCTTTTATGGGCTTAAGTAGGCTCCTCAATCCTGGTATATGAAGATAGATACATACCCTAGGGAGTTTGGTTTCAAAAGGTGTAACTCTAAACCCAATCTCTATATAAAAGTGTCTAGTGATGATATCTTGATTCTCATTGTATATGTTGATTATTTATCCATCACTTGGAGTAGTGGTAGTCTCATTTAGTAGATGAAGTCTAATATTTATTGTACTTTTGACATGATAGACTTGAGACTACTGAAATACTATTTAGGTGTTGAGTTTTGGCAAGGTGATTGTGTTTTATTCATGTCACAAGATAAGTATGCCAAATCATTGTTGGAAAGGTTTAGAATGATGGATTTTAATCCAAATCACACACTTATGGAAGTTAGAGCTAAAATTTCAACTGATATTGTTTCATCTTTGATCAATGAAATAGTGTATCGATAGCTAGTGGGTAGTCTCATTTACCTCACTACCACTAGATAAGATATTTTTTTTGCAATGAGTTTTCTATCTCACTTCATGTATAAACCATAGGAAGTACATTGGCTAGCTACAAAATGGGTATTAAGATATGTTAAAGGTACTCTTGACTGTGGCGTATTATATGAGAAGTCTATAGATTTTGAGCTTTTAGGACATTTTGACTCTAATTGGGTAGGATCAATAGATTCAAGAAAATTTACAACAGGCTATGTATTCACTCTTGTTTCAAGAGTTTTCTCATGGCATATCAAACTAGAAACTACAGTGGCATTATCTTTAATAGAATTATATTATAAATTTATGGTTAGTACAGTTTGTGAAACTATATGGATAAAAAAATATTGGAGGATCTTCAATTTGATTCATCAAAGCCTACTCTAATTTTTTGTGACAACCAGAGTGTTTTGAAGATGGTGAAGAATATAGTATTCCATGATATGACCAAACACATTGAGGTTCACCATCATTACATCTTACAGTTGGTTACAAATGAAGACATCAGTCTCTTCTACTGCCCCACTATAGAGCAACTAGCTGGTATAATGACCAAATCACTTGGTGCAGACAAGTTCATAAAATTCAGAGATAAAATTGTTCTTATTTCTAGTTTTGTCATTAAGGAAGGGTGTTAGTGTAATTATGTATTTACCTTGGGTTATTGACTAAGGTAATATAGGTCTATGGTTAATTACCTTAACCACTTGGGTTAATAGGTTAGTTTGTTTTAATCAGACTTAGTTATTTCATGCTAGCCAACATTGGTGGTTTCACCCACCCTTTCCATGTTTCTCAGGTGGTTCATTTATTTTCATATTTAATAGGCCTTCATGTATGGTTTGTAAACATGTGTTGTGTAATGCAATATGGTTCTCTTTTCAATCTCTATGTTCAATCTTATAATCTCCTTAACAATATATTATTTTTGAATTAAAAAATTAAAAAAATTATCATTCCCTACTAAGTGAAATAAAAATTCTTCATAAATATTGTCCTCCATTACAATTAACATAATTTCCACCACATAAATAAATTCTACCTCCTTTTCATGGAGAAAATCCATCATAATAATGACCCCCATGTTTACAAGGTATTTTCCCACTTTAATAAATCAAAGGTGTATAATATCAAAGATTTATGATATTCAAACATCACTAAAGTGAGTTTAACCTTTGTTTTAAGAAAAATAAACTTTTAAAACGTGATGGGAGTAGGTAGAACTATGTGGAAGGCACAAGAGTAGCACACAAGCTGATGATGGAGAGGTAAGACCATGAGTGGGAGGTAAATGGGGATGGAGGATAGCAGTAGGCCATGTGGAGTGTTGTGTTAAAACGATCAACTAGGTGATCCAAGGATGATGATGATGAGGTAGGTGCAACTTTATATAGACTACCAATCTAGGGATCATGAGGAAAATGATCTAGAGGTAAGAATATTGTGACTAAATTTGATGTGTTGAAGGCATAAAAAATAGATTTATCAAACCACAAAACCTTTTCTATCATCAAGTTAGTAAACAAGAGAGAGCCACTAGCCATGCAAAATAGATCAAATTTGTTGTGGTCATAGGTTTGGAAGCAATGCTACTGGCAGCCATCAATCATCCAACATAGTCCTTTCAAGGACATAATATACATCTAATCTTTGATATGAATCTTAGTACAAATCAATCCAATATGGTTTAGATTTGAATGACATGTGGGACAAAATCCTTCCTTGGAAATAAATCTAAGTGAACCTTATCCCACTGAAGTAAATATAAGCACTTTATAGAGATCTCATTTCCATTGCTTATGTCTATGCCCATGATAAGATTTCCTTATAGACTTTATCATTTACCACCATCTCAACCTTTAGATCTGTCAAACGGACACAAAATAGGTAGATCCATAAAGAACCCATAAAATATTTTCAAAAAACATAAATATTTCAAGTAACCCATAAAAAACCATGTTTTAAAAAAAATGTTGTCATATAGATCAATCATTGGCTTGTTAAAAAAATGAGGTTTTGCAAAAATATTCATTTTTAACAAATTGATAGGTGTTCCTAAGGTTTTGAGGCCTTTTGGATTCAATGCCACATGCTAAAATACCTAAAACTAAGAAATGAATGTTGGATGGCAGCTCTAGTACCATGAAAGAGTTCACAACACTCTTCAATCAAGATCTCTCCAACACACCATTACCATAACCATGAGTGCTTCAACATACACACAAGGAAAAAAACCAACTATGAACAAAACTAATTGTTAATCATAATAAGAATATGAAAATTATTTATAATATAATTTAGATCTCTTTCTTAAGTAGTCAAGGAGAAATAAGACTCAAACCTAACTAGCCAATGTGGGATAAATCCTCACATAAGACGAAGCTAGAAAAAGGATGAAAATCCTTGCTAGAACCTAGCAAAAATGAGCAATATAATCTAATAGGATGTAAAGAGTTCCCTTCTTCATGGTGATATTAAAGAGGAAATATACATGAAACAACCATAAGGATTTGTGGAACATTCTTCCTTAGTTTTCAAACTTAAAAAATCTATCTATGGCCTCAAACAAGTTCCTTGAGATTGGTATGCTAAGATGGACTTATTTCTTCCTTCAGTTGGGTTCACTAGATGCAATTTTGATCCAAATGTCTAGATTTTATGGTAGGATGATTTTCTATTAATTCTATTTTTCTATGTGGATGACATATTGATCACTGGGAGTTATTCATCTACCATTTTAATAGTGAAAACTACTTTTTTTTATAGATTATCATTGACTAACTTGGGCTTGTTGCATTACTTCCTTGGGACTAATTTTATCAATTTTAATTTGGGATCACTATTACATAATTCAATTATTATTTTGATTTGATTTCATGGTTTAACATGGTTTAATGTAATCCAAATCCAACTTCATTTCTATCTAGCGTGAATCTTGAGGCTAATTATCCTTCTCCTTTGGTTGATCTTACCATTTATCAACAACTTGTTGAAAGTTTCATCTAATTTATGCACACTAACCTTGAAATTTAATATATAGTGGGCATGGTATTTATATTTATATAGGAACCACATGAGTGGAATTGGAAAACATCTAAGCAAATTTTCTACTACATTTAGAGTGCTCATAGTTTTGGGATCCACTATGGATCAGGCATTGAAGTTGACTTGATTGGGTATACAGATTCAAATTGGGCTTGTGATATTTAAAATCACAATTCTACTTCATTCTATAATTTTCCCCTTGGTTTAAGACCAATTAATTGGGAAAGAAAGGAGCAAAGTAGTTATTAATTCTACTATTGAGGCTATTTCGCTTTAGGGGATTCTCACTAAATTCACTATCTAATTTTGATGACCAATAGTCATCTTTTGTGAAAACCAAATAATAATCTATATTTATAAGAATCAAATCCTCCATCAATGGACCAAACATATTGATATTCACATGTATTTCATTCATGGTATTATCCATGAGCAAGTAATTGATCTTCACTACATCCAGACTATGCAGCAAATTGTAGATATATTCACCAAACCCTTCACTAAGAGCATGTATCTTCATTTGCAGGCTCTTCTTGGGGTTTGGGTAGCTCCATACTCCTCTAAGGGATTTCTATGTATTCAGTTACATCATCAGGTCATGTGCCAATACCTAGTTCTTATACGCAACTAAGCTATGCTTAGGGGGTGTTAGGGTAGGTTTTTATTCCATTTAATGGTTTTTAACTACACATGTTATTCAACTTGCTTAGGTATCATTTTAGGTCATCATGGAAAATATGGCTTAACCCTATAATCTAATTTTGAGTTTTTTTCTTATATAATATATATATATATTTACTAAATCTATTTGGTTAATGATCATAATATAATATTTGGTTGTTGAAGACAAGCTTCTTCCTGCTCATGTTGGATTTTGCTTCTATAACAAAAAAATTTCTTCATGCATTTTTAGCTATCCAGACTCAATCCTTGATTATGTCCCACTCCAACAATAACTAAACTTTCAATTCAAAACTTGTGTGTTAATTTGGAACGCATGTCATACATGATGTCTTTAAATTGAGCAAATCTTAGAGAAGATATGGGTAAATTCTGAGAATTAAGACTGTAAAATTGATTCAAATTGATCTAGACTTTCTAATATTTTGATAGAATCTAAAAATGACTATTTTCTAAGTTTTGGGACAACAACACCCTATTCGAACAATAATGGGGTTCACTGTCATCCATTTGGAGTGATCATGTACAAACTAATTCGTTGAGTGTTTTCTAATTATGAATTATGATCCACTAAATGCAAAATATGTAATTATGCTTGTGTTTGTTTGTGAAAGTATTGAGTGGGTATAGTATCTAAGACAAACCACTATGTATACCCCATATTTTAAGGTGAGCTTTTGAGCCTGCATGATAAATTAACTCAAAATAAAATGGTATGCAAGATATCTTATGATAAAATATGTAAATCTAAGTAGTAGTGCTAATATGGAGGATCACGACATCATAAACTAGGTATAATAGAAATGTGAGATGTATGTAAGGATAATCATACATAATGTGAATTTAAATATAAATTTTAGAAATTAGGCATGTAAATAAGTGATCAAAACTAAGTATCAAAATATAAATAGAACTACTTTGGGGGGGGGTGCATGATATCCATCATGGCATCAAAATTAGGAGATTTCATGATATCTATCATCACATCAAAATATGAGAAAATAATCAAATAATGAAAAAACCATCATGGCCATGATACACACACACATAAAGGAAA
Source organism: Torreya grandis (assembly GCA_037957365.1). Taxonomy (NCBI): domain Eukaryota; kingdom Viridiplantae; phylum Streptophyta; class Pinopsida; order Cupressales; family Taxaceae; genus Torreya; species Torreya grandis. Next base: position 147,800 of record JARHVA010007696.1, on the reverse strand, counting down.
TGTAAAGCACACAAGGCATGCAAAAATAGAAGGCCAAGGTGTCACTTTCAAGGGACATGTTAAAATATCTCTCACACACATAGAATTAGATAATGAAGAATTAGATCCCCATTCAATAACATATTCAAATGTACTCAAGAAAATAAACACACACAAGGTCATGTTCAAATGTACTGACATGCATAAAATCATAGAATGAAGGCTTGGAGCCATACATAATGGCATATTCAAATGTCCTCAAACATAGAAATAAACATAAGGGCATGTTCAAATTTCCTCACATGAATAGAATTAGAGAATGAAGGATTTGAGCCACACATAATGACATATTAAAATATCCTCAATCAAATAAGCACACAAAGACATGAAGCAAGAAAGTAAACATGAAAATCATGCATAATATATGTAGACTATTAACATAAGTAATTGTAAACACAAGTAGGTTTAGTAAATTAGATGACCAATAGTATATCAATGTGTTAATGCATGATCAAAGTTGATAGATATAATGCAATGAAATAACTAAGTTGTGAGCAATAAGGGAAAGCCATATAAGGATAAAACCTATGTATGAGATTCCCCCATTGAGCTTGTTGATGTGTATACAAGATACAGAATGCATGTGTGGTATGTGGGTTTGTAAAATTGATAGTTTATGCTCACTAAGACAACATTAGGGCAATATGACAACAAAGGGGTGCACTCTTGCCTATATAGGGCACTATTTTTTGAATACATATTTTTGTGTCTAGGACTATATGTAACTTGCACTAGAGTCTAGGATGGTAACTTGTATGCTCTACATTAAATCATGTTCACTATGAATCATATATGATATGAAAACTATATAGAGATAGATATTGAATACTACACATAAATTTAAATAGTGTAAATGAACTAAACATAAGCATGTATAGGCCCTGATTTTATATTTTTATGGAATATCTAATTTTTTGGTATTTTTGTAAATTTATGAACTAAGAAATAGAAATAAGGATACAAACTAATGATTTCCTTAAGAGACTTACCATTAATAGTTCATGTATCAAATACATGAATGGTTATATCTAGTGAATGAAGAGTATAATGCAACTATGAAGTATCTAGATATGAATAATTAACTATTCCATTCTATGGTATTGATCTTTCTAATTTATCTTTTATAATGTTTATTGTATTTTGTATCTCTAATGATATGTCATTACTTGTATCTCTTTGTATACTATCAAAATACATTATTTTTATTTGTTGTTCTTACTTTAAATAAATTCTATCTTCTCTTGAAACTATAATCATGACACTTTCATGTGCAAATGTGACATGGTTATGATATTTATGCATTTTTATTTATTTATTTCACCCATGATCTTCCTAATTCAATTTTATATTGGGCCAAACTATGACATACATGAAATATCACTGAACATATTTTTGGACCAACTATAAAAGGTAGCTTTATGAATCCAATAGATGATTTAGATATAGTAGTCTCACTCAAGTGTTCCTTATCATATCTAAGAAATTGTAAGAGTGTCATGCTATAAACATTTATTTAAATAGTGTTATTGACCACAAAATTAGTACATTTCTTCACATCTATGAGAGGGTTAAGAATCAAAGGATCTAGAAATGATGAACATTTTTAAATTGACCCCTTTGATTCCACATTTATAACATTAGACTTTTTAGGCATTTCTTACTTTAGACACTCTTTTGTTAGGAACCTTTCTTAAGTATTCTCTTTTGCTTATCTTGAATCTGATTTGATAAATTATCTTTTATTAATTTCAATTTTTATTATTGTAACCTTTGATTTTTGAATTGTTGTTTGTGTAATTGCTCCTTTTCAGCTTGTGTTTATTGTAATCTTTCTTGCTATAAATTTTCCTTTTTAATCTTTTCATTTTCTAATTGTGCCTTTTGAATATTGTCTCTGTCTAATTATGCCTTTTTAATCTTTCCTTGCTCTAATTTTTCCTTTTTAATATTTTCTTGCTCTAATTATGTCTTTTTCATCTTTTCTTGCTCTATTTTTTTCATTTGTAACTACTTTTACTCTTAATTATCCTCTTATATCCATACTTTTTTTTTTTTTTTGAGCTTGTGTTGTTGAAGATAAATGCATAAGGTGAATCGGTTTCTTGTTTGATGTATCTATTATAGGATCACCACTATAAATTGGACTATGTATTTTATTTTTCAAATCCAAACAAATATCTATATGATGCCCATGCATTCTATGATATACACAATAGTATTTTGATACCCTTAAAGAATGTAGAGGAGGTAGTTTGATCAAATTGTTTCTATATTTTTCCTTTATAATCTTATGTGAAATCTTATTATACATTTTCATAACTTTTGAATCATTTATTTTAGATGTATTATGTTGGAGCTTCTTATTTTGATATAAAGCCTTGTTGGATAAAACATTGTTAGATGATGTTATAAATGCATGATTAACACTAACACATTTGGGATTCTTGTCATACGTAAGGTAAATTTCCAATGATTAAATCTTTGAACTGAAATATTGATTTTTCTTTTGTAACTCTTACACTAACTTTCTCATGGTGATGACTTGATCCTTGAGGGTTTCACAAATGCAAAACCTAGGTATTTTAGATTGAATATGTACACACACACACACACACACACACCCACACACACACACACACACACCATCAAGAGGAGATGTTGGAGGTGGAGGAGGTTGAGGAAGGATAAACTAGTTATATTATTTTGCAACCATAGGATGGGATACCTTACCATTTGGAGTAGTGATAACATGAACCTGGTTAGAGGGACAATAGTTATCACCCTCTTGAGGATTAAGAGGAGGAAAAGATTCATTTTTAGCCATTTTAATTTTTCCAAAGACTAAAAGGAGAACAAGAGAAGAGAGATATATGAATGCTAAAAAATAATCCAACATACTTATAAAATTATAATTGAATTTGAAACGCTAGGAGGGAAAATATTTAGAAGGAAATGCTAGGTAGAAGACTAGGGCTTGCAATTTTTGAAAAATAAGATGGGTTTACCAATATGTTTTTCCAAATTTTGGACAACTAGGAGATATACTATCCTAATTATACAAACTAATGTGTAAAATCATACTGCTAAAAATATGTATTAAATGACATAATTGATTTATAAATTGATAAATTTGAAAACTTCAAAAATATGGGAAGTGTAAGAGAGAAACATAAAATTTAGTTGGGAAACTGAGATGTGGGTTGTTTTCGGATTTGATATTATGAGACTGACTATGTTTATTTTGCATGAAATAAAAATATGAGTTGGTTGGGTCCCTAGATAGGAGCATTGTGATTGGAAAATATAGGGGTGTGTTTTAGTCCTTAGACATCTTTTTTGTCCAACATTGAACATGGATCTAATATTTCTAGGTTTTTTGCACCTTCACTTATTTGCTCTGTGAACTATGAAGGAGATTTTGGTTTGCCTTGGTGACCAATATGTAACTAATTTTCCACTTGAAAACCCTAGCTCAATATGAAATAAGAACAATGCAAATCATGGAGTAAAAAAGGCTCAATGGTTGAAATTGGGTGTGACATCAACATCACTTATGTTGAACAATGCCTACATACCAAAACTTCAAAGAGGGATCAAAGTTTAAGTAGTTATCCAATGTTAAGGTGATGTGTGTGAAACTAATAAAAAAATTTAGATGTTGGTGCAATCCTTATGTGATTACGTGCTTCAATCATGAATTGTGACCTTAGATATTTATTTAGACTTTATCTCAAGGTTGTTAGGGTTGTATGTAATCAGAATTGGGAGAAATAATAATTTTCTCTCACTGTGTAACTATAATTCTTGTTTTTTTTTTATGTGAAATCCTCTTGTGTGAAAAAATGGTTTGAAATGTGCTTATATATTGGTAGTTTTTAAATTCCTTCAAATAGGTCTCACTAAATTTTATGGGCTGACCTTTACACAACTTTGAATTTAATAAAATAGTTGTTAGTTGGTAGGAGGACAACTTCTATATGATGTGGAAAATAACATGTTATGTTGTAGTCTAAATGAAGTGATTCTATCCAATAGGTGATAAAAGTTAAAAGAAAGGCATGAAACAATTTGAGCATGAGCCTTGGATATTTAGCAAGCTAGATAAATATATTCTGAGGTGTTTGAAAGAGTGGGTAATCATGTGGAAAGATACATAAAGTGGTCAAAAGACCCTAGAATAGGTCAAGAGCTAAGTGTTTCAAAAGGGTGATCACAAGTGCATAATTTCAAATTAAATGTTGTTTTATGTGACTACACAAAAACACCATGAGGTGATTCCTAAGCAGGGGGTACATTATCTTATGAAAAACTTTGGGAACTAACTTGCAAGCCCATTTTGGTGTCATGGTTTCTTCCTCTAAGTTTATCCATATCCAATGATGAGAGATTATAAGAGGGATACATAAAACAATAAAACCATCAAAATGGTGAAACCCAAGGCTAAAATAAATAAAGGAAAGTGAGGTCAGAATAACAGTCCTATAGAGCTGAAGAAAATGATGACAAAATGAAAAAACCCTAGGGAAAGACTGACATGACAATTAATTGAGTCCAAACATACTTTATAATTATAAAATGGATGAATAACAATTATGTTTATTAAATTTAATATATTAATACTTTACTTTTACCAGGGGAGAAGTCTCACTAGTGTTAACCTCAAAGTCCAACTAGGTATCACTAGGAATGTAAAAAATAATTCATTTGAAAGAATAATTTTTTTTTAGTTTATATTTTTTTGTTTGGAATTTTTAAATGGAGGGAAATTCATAATTTTAATTAATTTATAATAATAATTTTTAAATGCATGTAAAACTAATTGCTCTGTAATGTGATTATGGTATCAATATGTTATATACTAGTGAACTAATTATTAAAATAGGGCATGTCATGATGTGATTGATTATTGATAGGTAAAAATTATACAACTAATACATAGTACTATTATAACTATTAATTAATACAAAGTAAAGTATAATATATTATGTATTGAAAATCTATTTCAACTATTTGTGTACACTTCACAACTCCTCGGATATCTCTCCTAAATTCATCTAAAATTATTGTTTGATTTTGGAATTTTTTATTTTATCATCTAATTTTAAGAAAAATATACTTAATATTAATGCACTAAAAAAAAATAATAATAATATTAAATTCCCTTAGTATCACTAAATACATCAATAAAATATTATGAATGAAAAACCTCAAAAAAAGAAAGCAAAAGGTTATAAAAATGGCCTAATACTAAATTTATGTTGTGTTAAATAAGTATACAAATTTGAATGAATCTACACCATCATGTAAAATATCTCTCTATATTGAAAAGGGGAAAATGCTTTACAAACTCAACAAGTGTCTTATGCGGATTTAGAACTTGTTATTCAAAGGAGTAATATAAAAGATGGTAAAGTGGGTCCATTTATTAAAATATTTCTAGACTAAAAGTATGATGTTTGAACTTACACAACATGATATTAACATTATTTTAGAAAATTAATAATGTTTTAGTTCTTTAGATATCTATGTAGCAAACTATTTTCACAAGTTAAGAATATGAAATATGAAATGAGAAAGATAACATTTGTATTAACATTGAGCATTAAATTTGTATGGTACCCTACCCACTCATTCTTATACTCCAAATGAGGAAATATGAAATATATATGTGGATAAATAGAGTCATCACTCCATCTCTATCTCCAGGTTGATAAAGGACTATGAATTTCCAAAATATCCTATAGCAATAACACTTATAAAATTTTAGGAATGTATATCTTAAAAATTATTTTTTGTGTAAAGTGAGTGAGGGAGAAAATTTTGGGAAGATATTTTATTATATATCTAGAAGGTTTGACTAAAATATAAATCAAGGAGAGAATCTTTAGGGGCATATATGATGAATGAATAACATGAGTCCACTTAATCAAAAATAATATTGAGTCTAAGAATAATGTTGGATTGCACCTTTTTTAAATCAAAAATAGTATCAAGTTTACAAATGGCCTTTTATTTTCATTATACCCTACATTGAGCTTGTCTATGTTTCACCAAATTTGCTAAAAAAACATACTTTTTCCATATAGCTCTAAATATTCTTCTTAAAAATAGGTACTAAAGTCGCATCATGGTGCTTGTTTATTTTTGGTTTCTATGTTCAAGCATAGGTTCCTTTAACTTTAGAGGATGAATTCTAACTAGGGTATAATGTTGGTTCTCAAATAATTTTAATGTATTAAATAAAGGATGAAGTCAAGAATAAACCCTTAACAACTTGTAAAATTTAATATCATGACACAACCCTTAACAATTTTTAAAATTTAATATCATGATAAGAAAATATCAATTATTCATACATTGCCAATATCAACAAACTCAAAAATATATTTTTAAGAAATAAAAATAAATAACTAAGGGTTCTAGGTCTGATGTGCACCGCTACTATCTTTTTTGAACTAGTTATCTCCTTCACACTATGGTCCTAAAATGCACCTGTAAGATATTAAAATTTATTGGCATTTACTAACATTGCATTTTGGGTAAAATTTAGCTATATAATGACCTACTCACCTCCCCTTCTGGTTGTTGAAGCTGTGACAGATGAAAGAGGATCTCTAAATCATGGCACTGCCTTTCAACTGACTAGAAGTTTATCCCCAAAGTGTAACATGAGGTAGTGATTTTTAACCTGATGTGGTTTTACCCATGACTTACTTTAATAATGTTTATTAGTGGTTAGATAAATTTTACTTAATCAGTTATTTTGTGGGTCACATTCTTTTTTTAAGCATGTTTAAGACTTATGTTCAGTCTGCTTGGACCACTCATGGCATTACGCTAGAGAATATCCAAAACATAACCAAAGGCTTTTACCTCCTATATTTATCTGACCCCACCCATGTGGGTGTGATCCTGAATAAATCTTCCACTCAATACATTTATAACTCCCTGATGGTATTATCCCTTGGATCTATAACTTTGTTGATTAAGAACATATTGCGCTGAAGGTCCCCATCTAGGTGGAGTTTTCAATGTTACCCTTGCCTTGCTTACATTTTATAAATAAAATCACAACTTCCATTGGTTGTGTGGTTTACCATGAGCCAATGATATTTTTTTCCATTCACCCTCAAAATTGAGTCTATGTTAAAATTGACCTATCCATCTATCTCAAAGAATTTGTTGAGATTCAAGTGGGTGATAGTTGTTACTCTCAGCAAGTCCTATATATTAATTTTCCCAACACTTTCTTCCAATGTCAAGCCACAGACAACAAGATTAAGGATTGTCCTTTGTATTTTCCTTGCAAAAACCAATTCCCAAACCTAATTCTAGTATTCCCAAAATTTATTAGGATGAAGGATGGCAAACTATTACAGACCAAAAGAATAACTACAATAAATGTACCACTCATCATAACCATGTGAACAATAATAATCCATCTACAAACATTGTACCTACACCTCAACCTATTAAGAGATTTTATTGGAAACATTCAACCCACTAAGGAACATTCGTATGCTAAGATGGAATTATCCATTCCATATTTTCATAGCACCCCTTGACAGAAAATGTTTTTCTAGTTCTCAAGTTTCGTTGTAATATGCATTCAATAGTTTTTATCTTCCACCAATCTCTCATTTAGGCACATGTAATCACTCATGCATTCCTTCCAAATGTTCTCTACCTTGCTCTCATATTCTTTCTTGTTGGAACTCTTTCAAGGAGGCAGAGTATGTGGTTGAATTTGCCCAATGTTTGAAATTTATTCTTTTTAACACTGAGAAAATTTTAAGAATAAATATGAAGCCCTTCAAGGGATAAATGTTGAGGATATATCTCTTCACACCCATAATATATGAATTATTATTCATGGAATGTTTGGGGTCTCATAGACCAAGCTCATAAGTATGTGGTGAGAGATTTTAGAAGAAAAAAAATTGAAGGCATGGACATTCTCTACCTTTATGAAATTAAGGTGGTGAGTTTTCTCCTCTATGTTGTCCATAAAGTTATTTGGTATGACATCATAGTTTTGAATATCAATCATGATGCCGATCATGGAGGCCTTATGACCTTTATTTCCCTAAAGTGGTAGCCACACTTGGTGGATTATGGAAATAACATCTTACATCATGTCATTTGGTCCCTCTTCAATATCAAGAATAATTCTTTTGGCATCATTAATGTTTATGCTCCCAATGATGTGCATTAAAGGGAAACTCTATGGAAATGGATTTACAACTTTCTAACTGATGCCCATTGGGCTATTAGCAATGACTTTAATATGGTGGTTAGATTACTGACAAGATAGGCACCCTTACCATGTACTAGATTGCCAATGAAAGATAAACGTGGATTTTTATAAGAAGTAAATTTGGGTTTTATGACCTCAATATTGATTTTCATCCCATGTCTAAATTTTTTTACACATGGACCAGTCTTTGAAGTGGCATTGATCATGTGCTAAAATGGCTTGATCGAGCTATGATTTCTATGCAACAATACTTCTTTTTTAATAGTACCTTATCCCTCATAGTGAAATCTATGCTACATTTTGTTTTCTTTAAAAACTCATTAATCCACTTTCATATCATTTGGAAATTCAAAAGGCCCAAAATTTAAAAAAACACATTTTTTTCTAAACATGATCTTGCTGGATCATAACCCTAATTTGGTCCACATAAAGTGTGTTTGGAACCTTATACCCCAACCAACTCAACAATCAGGTTGGATCTAATGGTGGGTGAATTCACTCAATAAAACGACCATATTTATTCAAATATATGGTGCCAACTAACCAAGATTTGATGGTGATCTTATTCGCCCACCTATTTAGAGATGAGCCACATAGTGGTAACTTTTGATCAACACCCCTTCAATGACACTTTATAACTATAGGAGGCCAAATTATGGAAAAAAATCTAAATTTTAGAGATGTACAATGCCTGTGGACCCAACTTCATGCCCACCTACACTGGCTCAAAGTTGGGGATAAAGTCTTTAAGGAGTTCTTTCATATGCTCAAGGCCAAGTCTTCAACCCAACAAATCAAAGCCATATAATAAGGTGGCCATCACTATACTAAAACTCTAGATATGGTTCGAGCCTTAGTTAATCACTATGAGTAAGTGTTCATAGTTAAGGCCCCCTCTTTCGAGCACCAAAAAGTTCTGGACCAATGTTTATTAATCATCTTGATCAAATTCACTTCTAATCAAAGGGTTGACTGTGATAGATAACTCTTTATTGAGGACTTATGTGAAGTGGTTATGTAAATGGTCAATGACAAAGTGACTAGCTATGATGGGTTCCCTGGAAAATTTTACAAAAAGTTGTGGAATACTATTGGGGCTAACCTTTTATAGGTCTACCTTGATGCCTTCCATAATCAATCTTTAAGCCCAGGCATCAACAAAGGGCACATCAAGTTTATTCCAAAACATGGTGAACCTAAGTTAATATTAAATTGGAGGCCTTGTTAAGTTGTGCAGCTAAAAGCTTCACAGGTATGCAAATGTGGAGGTTGCTGAGTGACAAAGTAATCAACATCAGTCAGAACCAGTTAGGGGTCGATCGACATCAGTTATCTTCAGCTACACAATAACCATCATCAGTTATGGTTGGCTGACAACGATCAGACAGGAATCGACATCGGTCACCTATGTGTTTCTAGAACTATTATTCTAATTTTAGACGAACAGTTAGTTTGCATGTAAAGACTAATTTTAGTCTTGATTCTGCATTTCTAATTATTTTTTGGTTTGGGATCTATTTAAGAGACCCATGGGGCTGTATTGTAATGGACTAAAGGATTAGATCCTCAAGTGTAAGATCTAGAAGGTCTGCAAGAGTGCAAGACCAGGAAGATCTATAGGTAAGTAAGTAGGCAACAACAATTGGGTTGATTGTCACTGAAAGTGTAGGCAACAACAATCATTGGGTTGATTGTCACATGTAAGCAAGGTCAGTTGATCTGCAGGGTGTGCAAGATCAAGGAGATTTGCTGGTAGAGGGAACAACTCAGTGTTGAGTTGGTTGTAATTGATTGAGAGAGAACTCTTGAAGGAGAATTACTATATGCCCAAGAGGTGTGGGAAGAGTGAGATTTCTTCATTGTATTTCTTTCTAGAAGATTTGAATACAGATTGTATTGTTTCTCCTATTCTTTGTTGTTTCTGATTTCTAGTTACTTATTACTTCTAGTTTAATTCTGTGTTTAGTTGCTTATACAAAAGTAATCAATTATACTCAAAGGAGGATCCTGACAGTTGGTATCAGAGCTATGATCACTAACAAGTGGTAGAGCGGGTTAGTGTTTGTTGATTACAGGTCACTCTCAAGGGTTTCTGATTGAATGGGAGTAAAGCAATGGCAGAAGAAAGTAGACTAAGAATGGAGAAATTCAATGGCAAGAATTATCAATTATGGAGGATGCAAATAAAAGATTATCTGTATCAGAAAGATCTATACTTACCGTTGGGTGGGGTTTCAAGCAAGCCCATAAATATGCAAGATGAAGAATGGAATGTTCTTGATAGAAAGGTTCTTGGATCTATAAGGTTGAGCCTGGCATCTTCTATGATTTCCAACTTCTCACATGCAAAGACAATGGTAGAGTTAATGGAATCTTTGGCAAATTTATATGAAAACCCTCAGCTTCGAATAAGGTATTTCTTATGAAGCAATTATTTAATTTTCAAATGCAGGAAGGTGGATCGGTATATAGTCATCTTAGTGATTTCCATGGATTAGTAAATCAGTTAGTTTCAGTCAAAATAGCTTTTGATGATGAAATTAAGGCTCTCTTAATCTTATGCTCTTTACCTAAAAGTTGGGATAGTTTGGTAATGGCAGTTAGTAATGTTGTGTCTACTTCAAATATCTTGAATGTTGATGATGTTGTTAGTGTAATCTTGATTGAAGAAATTCGTAGGAAAAGCACAGGGGAAACATCAGGTAATGCTTTAAGTGTTGAAAGCAGGGGAAAGCAAAGAGAGAAGATCAAGCAAGGGAAATCAAGGTCAAAGATAGGCAGTAGATCCAAACCCAAAAATGGAAGAATAACCTACTAGAATTGTGGAAAGAAAGGGCATGTAAAGAAAGATTGTTGGTTGGTAGAAGATCAGCATGAAGGAAATAAAGAAGCAAATGATACAGGTATTATTGCACAGGATGCTCTTATATGTTTCTTGGATAAAGTAGAATCTTGGGTTTTAGATTTTGGTGCCTCTTTCCATGCAACCCCAAATAGAGAATTTTTCCATGATTATGTCCATGGAGACTTTGGAAAAGTTTATTTAGGGGATGGTGAGCCTTGTCAAATTGTTGGCAAAGAGAAAGTGTAGCTGAAATTACACACTGGAAACATATGGGTGTTGAAGGATGTCATGCATGTTCCCATCCTGAAGAGGAGTCTAATTTCTAAAGATAAGTTGGGTGATGAGGTTTGCACAATAACTCTCACAGCAAAATCTTGGAAAGTTTCCAAGGGTGCACTTGTATTAGCAAGAGGTAAGAAAGTAGGTATGCTTTATCTATCTACTTGTATTACGGATTCTCCTTCTGTTTTATCTACTTCAGATGTAGATGCAAAGTTGTGGCTTAGTAGGCTTGGTCACATGAGTGATAAGGGAATGGATGTTCTTAATTCAAAAGGTAAGCTTTCAGATTTGAAAAGCATAGATCGAGATTTCTGTAAGCATTGTATTTTTGGGAAATAGAAGAAAGTGAGGTTTCTCAAAATTGGGTCAACAAAGAAGAAGCACAAGTTGGAGCTTGTTCACGCAGATGTGTAGGGACCAACTCAGGGAGCTTCTATTAGAGGATCATAGTGTTATGCTACAAGAAAGGTATGGGTTTATTGCATAAAGAGGAAATCTGATGTTTTTGACATGTTTAAGAACTAGAAAGCTTTGGTTTTCAAGGAGAAGATGATGGACAGTGATCAGCTTAAGAGGTTGAATAATTTTGAGTGGGCAATGTTGATTTAGACAAGGTTATGATCCAAAATGAGCTCGTGGGTAAAAATCATCACTCACAGGAAAACACAGACACTGACATCGATCGGGCAGAGACCGACATTGATCAGGCAGGAACCAACATCAGTCCAATGGAGACCAAAGTCGGTGATGTCAGGTAGGTGAAAATTGACGTTGGTCAGGTGAGAACTGACATCGGTTAGGTCGATCAAGAGGAACTGACATCGGTCAGGTGCAGACTGAGAGATGACCAAGGTCGGTCACTGTTAGAACAAAATTTGGGTGGATAGCAAGCTGTCAATGAGTCTCAAACACACATGTGGAGGTTTGAAAGGATAAGTGAGCCTCAAATTAGTTATTTCCCTTCTTTGTATTACTTTTTGCTCACTAATGGTCGAGAACCAGGAAGTTTTGAAGAGGCAATGTAGGTAGAATATAGGAAACAGTGGGAGCATGGCATGAATGAGGAAATTGATTCCTTGGAAGAGAACCAAACATGGGTTTTGGTAGAGTTGCCAGCCAGAAATAAAGCACTAAAAAATGAATGGATATACAGGTTAAAGAAAGGAGAGGATGGACAGGTGAGACATAAGGCTAGGTTATATGGTCTTAAGCAAGCTCCAAGACAGTGGTGTTTGAGGTTTGATAGGTTTATGACAAAGCATGGCTTTAGTCAATGTCAATGTGACCATTGTGTTTACTTTACCAGGCTGGATAATATTAGCTACATTATCCTGTTACTGTATGTAGTGTATATGCTTGTTGTAGGGTCACACATGCAGGGAATTACTGAGCTAAAGGTAAAATTAGCTCACACATTTGCCATGAAGGATTTAAGAGCAAAAATCCTTGGCATGAATATTTCTAGAGATTGGAAAAATCACAGGTTGATTTTGTCTCAAGAGGATTGTGTGAATAAGGTAGTGAAGAGGTTCAATTTGCAGGATGTAAAATCGGTAAGCACACCTATGGTTGGACAGTTCAAGTTGAGCACAGAATAGTGTCCTAAATCACATGATGAGGTTGAGTACATGGTATGTACTAGACTTGATATTGCCCAAGTCATGGGAGTTGTCAGCAAGTTTATGGCCAATCTAGGAAAGAAGCACTAGAAAGCAGTTCAGTGGATTCTCAGATATCTGAGAGGGATCAGCAGTAGGTATTTATACTATGTAGGGTCAAACACTTCTCTACATGGGTATGTAGATTCAGATATGGTAGGTGACTTGGATGGTAGGGGAAGCACCACAGGATATGTGTTCACTATTAGTGGAACGACAGTTAGCTAGATTTCAGAGTTGCAGAAGGTTGTTGCAGTCACGGTGGCTAGCAAGGATAAGAACCCTACTGATATGTTAACAAAGTCGGTAACAAAGGAGAAGTTGAATTTTCATTCAAAGTTTGTTGGTCTTCAAGATTGAACTTGAATATGGAGATACAAGCCAGAAACAAATTAGAGGATGTTGTTATACAGGTACAGGTACAGGTGCAACTATTTATCTCCAAGTGGGAGATTGTTAAGTTGTGGAGCTAAAAGCTTCATAGGTATGCAAATGTGGAGGTTGCTAAGTGACAAAGTAACTGACATCAGTCAAAACTAGTTAGGGGTAGACAGACATTAGTTATCTTCAGCTACATAGTAACCAATATTGGTTATGGTCGGTCGGCATCAGTCAGACAGGAACTAACATCGGTCACTTGTGTGTTTCTAGAACTATTTTTCTAATTTTAGACGAACAATTAGTTTGCATGTAAAGACTAATTTTAGTCTTGAGTCTGCGTTTCTAATTATTGTTTGTTTTGGGATCTATTTAAGAGACCCATGGGGCTGTATTGTAATGAAGGACTAAAGGATTAGATCCTCAAGTGTAAGATCTAGAAGGTCTGCAAGAGTGCAAGACCAGGAAGATCTATAGGTAAGTAAGTAGGTAACAACAATTGGGTTGATTGTCACTGAAAGTGTAGGCAACAACAACCATTGGGTTGATTGTCACATGTAAGCAAGGTCAGTTGATTTGCAGGGTGTGCAAGAACAAGGAGATCTACTGGTAGAGGGAACAACTCAGTGTTGAGTTGGTTGTAATTGATTGAGAGAGAGAACTCTTGAAGGAGAATTACTATACGCCTAAGAGGTGTGGGAAGAGTGATATTTCTTCATTGTATTTCCTTCTGGAAGAGTTGAACATAGATTGTATTGTTTCTCTTATTCTTTATTGTTTCTGATTTCTAGTTACTTATTACTTCTGGTTTAATTTTGTGTTTAGTTGCTTATACAAAAGTAATCAATTGTACTCTAAGGAGGATCCTGATAGGCCTATCACCCTAATCAATGTATCCTATAAAATTATCACCAACGCCTTAGTGCTTTACCTCTACCATCTTCTCCATATAGTTATTCAGCCTGAGTAGACTAGATTCATACATGGTTGTTACATCTTGGACAATGTCATTATTGTGTGGGAATGCATGGAATGGGATGATCATTCTAACCAATAGGCCTTGTTCATTAAGATTGATTTTTAAAAATCTTATGACTGCATTGAATGGCCATTTTTCTATGTTGCAATTCCTAGGTTTTGGTCCCACTTTATTACAATTGGTATGTATGCTCTTTATTGATTATTCAAGTTTCCTCTCCATTAATGGAGTTATCTCAAAATATTTTAGCATTTTCAGATCCATTAAGCAAGGTCTCCCCTTTTCCCAACTCTCTATGTGCTTGTTGTTGAGGGTTTTGGCTATCTCCTTGCCAATGCCCAATCTCAAGGCCTTATTCGTGAAATTTCATTGCCTGCTAAGGAATCCACCAAAATTTTCAATGGACACTTTACAAATGATTCCTTATTCACTCTCATCGAGGATGAGGATAATTTTTCTAATGTCATGTTGTGTCTTGATAAATGTTGTCTCGCTTCTAGGTCTTCCATTAAATGGTGGAAAACCCAATGCTATAGACAATCCTTCCTCCCTCCGCCCCCTTCGATGTCACATTTTAATTGGAAACTGCTTCAACATTATGAGATATTTAAATTCGTAGGCATCCCCTCCATCTTCCAAGACTTTCCCTCTAGAATTTGGCAATATGTAGTGGACAAGGTGAAAAAAAATGCTTTATGGAAAACCAAGCTCCTTTAATTCACTAGAAAATTCAAAGTTTGTTACAAAGTGTTCACAGCCACCCATATGTACTACTCTTCTTGTTGGGTACCTTATAGGCAGTCTATCTTCAAGCTTGAAAAGTTTATTCATGTTTTTATTTGGGCTAATTCCACCACTCGTAAAGGATTTCATCAAGTGGACTAGGACTATTGTTGCCTCCTTTGGGAAGCAAGTGGGATGTGCCTTATTGATGTCTCCAGGCAAGGCTCAACGCTTTATGTGAAATGGATTATCCATGTCATTAAAGGCAACAAATCCTAGAAGGTGCTCATACATAATTATATTACCCAAGGATCTCCTTATGGGCAAAAATCTTAGAAGGGTTTGGGTTTTGCCAATCTCCCCACTCTTACAACCCTAGTTAAAATTGTGGGGTCTTTTGTTATCAAGAGTATATGGTCAGCTTGGGAGAAAGTTAAATCTTAGTTGTTATAGAATGGGACTAGTTTTCAATATGGCCTCTCTATCAGTCAAGATAATATATGTTGATCCCACATTATCAATATGCATACAGTTTCTCTCATTGAAGTTCCCTAGATCCATGCTCTTAAATTCTATCGTAAGGGAATTCATACGATGCAGGATTCGTTCTACAAAGCCACTCATTTTTGGCTCCCTTGGGATGAATTCAAAGTGAAATACAAAATTTTCTCTCTTGATAAAGAGTCTTTTGAGGAAATTATGGCAGTTGTTCCTGTAACTCTCCTACATAAAATCATGGTCACTTCCTATCATCTTTGGTGGAAAGATTGGAAGTGGTATGTGGACACACCTTTGAAGAACTACACTGCTCGAAAAGGTTATGAATGGTTGTCTCTTTGTCTACATATGGTGGACAAGTTCAATGATCATTGAAGCATACATTCCTCCCTTACTACTTGGGGGAGATTCTTCCAAATTGTTTGGTTTGTTTGTGGAGCCAAAGTTAGCTCATTTCAATTGGTGTCTTCTACACCAAAGGCTTCCTATAAGCAAATGACTTGTGTAAATGGGGTTGGTGAAACCTAGATGCCTTTTTTTGGGGCACTTGGAGACCATCATACACCTTTTCGGTATTGGCCAAAGGCCTAATGTGTGTGGTCATGGATACATGATTTCTTCCAACCAAATCACCTCGTCCACTTCATTTGGTCTCACACTCTGTTGGGAGATAGCCCACAAATGCCACTGCAATTCACCCAAGTCTGGCATGCTTTCAAAATCAAAATTATTTTTTGGATATGGAAGGAATGAAATTTAACTTTATTTTCAAATAATTTTGTTGACATTCAATTTTCTACTTATAATAAAGCTATGTTTGTGTCTAATGTTCTTCTGCAGATTCCAGTTCAAACTAATAAGGTGGACATGGAATTGGATTACATTCAGTGGCTCCTCCACCACTAAGGGGATTCCCCATGTGTTATTGCCCATATGCCACCCTTCCCACCGCAGAACTCTGCTCCTCAAGAGGCAGAGGACCTCCTTCAGTTAATTGTTTGTGCAAATGCTCTCGCAAACGATCTCGTGTTATTGGTTCTCCTCAAACGCTATACTCCCCCCCCCCCCTCTGACTCAACATGGAGGTTGTGGCTCTCTGCCCCTTCTTTCTCAAAAGGCTCAGGGGTAGGGTTCTTTGCCTTCGATAAACCAGCATAGGTGGAACTTTCCTCTTGGGAGTTTCTAGGGTGGCATACTTCAGCCCCCGTCGGACAAAGGTTTCCCTCGACTCTCTAGCTATCTCACCCCGACACTCCACACATGATAATGTTGAACAAGAAGAAGGTGACCACGATGCTACCACCTCTATATGGGACCCTCTTGCTTAAGGGAAAGATCTTCCAAGCTTTGGATGGGGTGATCCTCCAAACATGACCCTTCCTCGATTGGTCTCTTTGCTACTATTTACTTGAATATCTCTTTTTTAATGTACTAGAGCTTCTTCTAGGTCGGGCCTAATTTATTTATTGATTTTTGTAACTTTTTGCCTCATATTTCCTAGATACGGCCTAGTATAACGTTGTGACGTGTCCTCTACCATCTCTTTTTTTTGTGTGAATAATCTTATATATTAATATATTTATATTAATAACAAACTCTATTTCATCAAAAATAAATAAATAACTAAACCCTTTGGTCTTTTCTACTACTATTCATATTGTGCTTAACAATTCTTCAAAGCTTGACAAGTAAGGTTGTGGGATTAAATTTTAAAAAGGAAGGGTTATTTGGAGGTAGTGAAGTAATTATCATAGTATTTTTGGAGGCACCCTATGCATTATTATAATATTTTACTTTAATCATGTGTTATGTTTGGTAAAAGTCTGTTACTTTGCGCCTTTTTTTAAATGCAGCTTGCGCACATTGCCGTATTAAGTTTTTATGGATGTCAATGAACAGCAACTTCTATGAATCACCTTAAATTCACGGTCCATATGCCAATTCATCCCACAGTGGGAATAAAAGTGGGAGAGTGATTTACAGGCAAAGACATGACAAATGCGATGGATGCATCGTTTCAATAATTTTGATATTAGAAATAATTTCTTAGTTTTCATCTCCATTTATCTGCAGAGAATGGATACCACTTCGCTGAACACTCGGCTTGTTCAGCATCACACATCTAAATATGTTCGTGTGGGTTGGAGATTTTGGGAAGAATCAAAAAAGCTATGGAGAATTGCAGGCCCTGCTGTACTGTGTCGAATTGCAATGTATGGTGTGACTGTGGTCACTCAAGCTTTTGTTGGCAAAACTGGGGACTTAGAGCTTGCTGCTGTTTCCATGCTCATCAATGTCATTTGGGGCTTCAATTATGGCCTTCTGGTGAGTTTATATTATTTTTCATGCCCATGTCCATTAGAGTAGTGACTGCAGAATCTTATTGAACATTTCTTTTTCTCTTTAGATGATTTTTATTAATAGCTGTTTTAAATCGCATTTGCGTTATAAGGATCTTGTTATGAGCAGGAGTCCTAAAGTTTCAATCTACATTATCTGATTATATATCTTTCTGTATCTGTAATTGGGCACCAGTTGGAATTGGGAAGTGCCCTCCAAACTCTCTGTGGACAAGCATTCGGAGCTCAACATTACAGCGACCTGGGATTATATCTGCAACGCTCTTGGGTGGTGGTTTTCAGCTTCGCAGTGATATTTCTGCCTCTCTATATATTTGCCTCTCCTATTCTCAAGTTGTTGGGGCAATCAGATGACATAGCTGAATTAACAGGCAGAGTATCTTTGTGGTGCATACCCATGCATTTCTCCCTTTTATTATGGTGGACTATTACATGGTATCTCCAGGCCCAATCAAAAAACATGTTACTCGCCTGGGCATCATGTATGGCTCTAATAGCCCATGTCTTGTTAAGTTGGATACTGGTTGTAAAATTGGATTTGGGCCTTGGAGGTGCAGTTGCATCAATGAATTTAGCATGATGCTTGTCTGCTCTTGCCCTTCTTCTCTATGTAATCTGTGGTGGCTGTCCACTTACATGGAAGGAATTTTGCATGGATGCATTCTCCCAACTCTGGTCATACTTCAAATTGTCAGTGGGTTCAGGAATCATGCTAGCGTAAGTACATTAATAGCCTATATATTGCCCTTGGGTTAACCAATCTTATTCTTTTTCTGAATTGATGGATTTTATTGTATGATCAGCGTGGAGATATGGTATGTAAGATTGCTATTACTGCTCACAGGCAACCTTCAGAACAAACAAGTAGCAGTTGACTCACTTTCCATTTGGTAAAAGGTTAAACCCATTTTTTTTTTAAAGCAGTGATTTATTGCCGAAATATTGTTCAGTAACAGTCATATTTTCAATATTTTACTCATATTTTTGTAAAAAAAATTTATGGTTTCAGCATGAATATCAATGTATGGGAGTTTATGATACCCGTAGCCTTTCTTGTGGGCACCAGGTTAGTGCATATCTAAGAATCTGAGAGATCAGACCACTTATGATTTACTTGCTGGGATAAGATAAAACTATCTCGCTTGAAGTTATCTGAGATAGCATGGGAAAATTAGATTAATAGTAAGATATACATGTTTTTTTTGTTTTTGTGGAATATGCTACAGTGTGAGGGTGTCAAATGAACTTGGAGCTGGAAATGGCAAGGCAGCCAGATTCTCAGCACTTGTGTCTGCAACCACTTCCCTTGCAATAGGGATTGTCATTATGAATTTTATTATCGCCTTCCGTCATAGCTTTGCTTCATTATTCACACACAGTAGCATCCTTCGAAAGGCTGTTTCAAAGCTGGCGCTTCTGTTAGCGTTTACAATTCTTCTCAACAGTGTGCAGCCAGTTTTATCAGGTCAAAAAATTCTCTGCATCCTCCTGAACTTTATTGTTAAATATTTTTAGTTATGAACAATGTTAAATAGAAACTTGTTTTTGGGGATTAATTGTTTGAAGAATTTTGACCTCGACGTTTCGGATCATCTCCCGTGATTTTTATTCCAGAATTTTGATCTCGATGTTTCAGGTGGTGATCCGAAACATCAAGATCAAAATTCTTGAATAAAATCATGAGAGGTGATCCGAAATGTGAAGTCAAAATTCTTCACACAAAAAACAAGTCTCAATTATATGAACTATGAAAACATAAAATCTATAATATTAAATAGATTCGGCATAGATGCCTCAAAAAGCTTGGGTAGTTGAATTTAGTTGAGTGTGCTAAATTTAGCTTTTTATGTTTAGGTGTGGCGATTGGAACAGGAAAGCAAAGTACAGTTGCTTATGTGAATGTGATATGTTATTATCTAGTTGGGGTTCCATTTGGGGCTCTTCTTGGTTATCTCTTCCATTTGGGAGTAATGGTGAGTAACCACAACTCATTTGTAATTTGTTGAATTTTAAGCAGAAACAAAGGTCCTTGGTACTGTATGTTGCTAACAGTGTTTATGAAATATGGAAGGGCATCTGGATGGGAATGCTGTGTGGAACTGCAGTTCAGACTCTTGTACTTATGTTTATTGTATTCAGAACTGATTGGAACCGAGAGGTAGTCTCTTCAATCCTTTATCTCGCCCATTACTTGATCATTTTATTATAATTGTTCATGTCTGTGCGGTTTGCAGGCCGTCACTGCGATCGATCGTGTTAAAACGTGGTCGTGTGAAAGAAAAGATGAAATACAGACGTCTGACAACGAATCATTGGTTGGTTAAAACGTTGGACTGACTTTATTGGAGGAGATTTGACGGTAGGATTGAGGATAAGGTGGCCAAATATGGCTCATATTTAATAATTAAAACGTAGTTAAATTAAAAATATATATCTTTATATGGTTAAAGTTGAGATGTGGAAGTGTTGGTAAAGGATTTATTGTGTCCATTCTCATTTACATTTACATTTGGAAATCTGAATTTTAATTTTAAGTATAATTAGAATTAATATTTATTGTTTGGTATGATGAAATGAAAATTTGTTTTCAAAATAGGGTAAATATATTGTAGATTGATGTACTAATTGTCATAATTTAAATTAATATTTTTTTGTTTGATATGTTAAAAACAAAAATTTGTTGTCAATATATGGATATGGAGTAAATATGTTGTACGCTGATGTTTTGATTGTCATAAATATGTTATACACTGATATACTGAGTGTTATAATCTGAATTAATACTTTTTGTTTGCCCTGTTGAAATGAAAAATTTGTTGTTCAATACACGAATATGGGGTAAATATGTTATGCATTGATGAACTGATTGTCATAATTTGAATTAATATTTTTTGTTTAGCATGCTGAAATGAAAAATTTGTTGTCCAATACATAAGTATGGGGTAAAGATATTGTACATTGATGTACTAATTGTGGTCATAAATTAAATTGATATTTTTTGTTTGGCATGTTGAAATAAAAACTTTATTGTCTAATACATGAATATAGGATAAATATGTTATACATTGATGTACTGATTGTTGAAATAGGTAACCAAAAAGATCCTCAAGTGGAATCCTAATTAGAAAATAAGATATCAAATTCACATAAAAAAATTTATACTTTGCTTTCAACTACCATATATAAACAACAACTAGAGTCCAACATCAATTCAACAAACCTTAGGTTAATAAGAATGAGGTCATACAATATATTTAAAATAAGGAATTGCCTCAGAAAAATTGACATGTTCCAAAGGATAATGGAGGGAGTGTGGATGTTCTACGCATGTCTCAGACTCACGCTCAAAGGTGATAGGGAAACAAGGGATTCAGCTCAATATTCGGGAGGCACATGATGCTTGGGTGATAGGGGACTAGTCAAAGGGAAGTCTAGAGGGATGTCTGGGCAAAAGGCATGGCGGATTCCTTAACAAGCTAAGGAGCTCTAACAGTGCCACGACCAAGGCTTAGGAGTTGGACCAACCACAATCCCCTCTATTTCTTCTTGAAGGGTTTCCTTCAAACCAAATAGATGGATCTTCTTTCCTCCACCAAGATTTAGATTGAGTGGTGAAATTGGTTTCCCTCAATAGTGAGAGTTTTTCGACAAATGTTTTAAAAAGGGAAGAGCTCGGTCTTATTGGTAAGTTTTTTGGAAAATAACCAACTATTGGGGCAGTCAAAAGTTAGTTTTGCTAGATTGGGAGCGTGGACATTACCCTTGGTTTCTTGCCTAAAGGATTTTTGTAGCCATTTGCATTTCTCAGAGGAAGAAATAAGATATTTTAGGAGAGCCATGGCTAATGGACTGACCAAGGCTTTGGCTACAACAATGGTATCCTAACTTTGATTCTTTATTTGCTAAGGAAGCTTTTTGGTTTGGATTTGTCTCTACGGTCTCCCAATCAAATGTTGGACAGACAAATGACTCAAGAAAATTGGGACGTTGTTGGGTGAATTTGTCAAAATTGACCCGATGGCCACTGAAGGGGTTTTGGCATCCTATGCCTGGATTTGCCTTTTTCTAGACTTGGAGGAGGTCATCCTAGAGGCCATCTGTATTAACTCACTTGGTAGATCCTGGTAACAAAATATTGGTGTAGAAAGGGTAGCCTTTTGATGTTACAAGTGTGATAAGGTAGGTCACATTAGGATGGTCTATCCACAGGGGAGGTTACTTCATAAAGAGAAGCCTTCAAGACCCTCCTCAAGGGTTCAACCAGGTCTGCTTTCTGATAACCTCCTTCATTAGAGTCATGTGATGGGATCTATTGATAAGAGTGGTTTAGTTCTGCTTTTGAATGTGGAAACCATTGAGGCCCTTAATAATAATATGGAAGGAGGTTCATTTCTTTCTCTATCCATGATGCTCAATGAGTGTAGTTTTATCTCGATAGAAGCTAATAAGATTACCTCCATTATTATCATTGGTAAAGAGATAAGCCCTTCTTTGGGGATTGGTGGGCTAGAAGGTTTGGGAGAATCATCAGTCTTGGTTGGGGATCTTCAACTCTCACCTCTTGCTAAGAACTTTTTGGAAGATGTGGAAGATGAAGAAGAACTTAACTCAACTAAAGTTTTTAACTTATCTCAAAAGGCAAGAAAAAAAAATTAATAAAATTATGGAGCTCAGAAGAAATGAGGGAGGAAAAATAAAAAGGAGATGTCTAAGGAAATCATAGAGGTAGAAGGGTTGGCAGGCACCCAAACTGCCCTAGATATTTTTTTTCTTCTAACAAGTGAGGGGAGGAGGCTCCCTTATTAGCCCAATGAAAATTATTCCATGGAATGTTATGGGCTTAAATGCCCCTAAAAAATGTTGCCTTATTAGGTGACAGTTGATGAATACATGGTTTGATGTGTTCATTCTTTAGGAAATTAAACTGAGTAAGGAAGAAGCGGTGGGGTTGATGTCTAAAGGTTGGCATAAGTAGTAGGGTCTTTTTGTTGAGTCAGTTGGTAAATCGGTGGGCTTACAAATCATTTGGTTTTATTAAAAGGTACATGTGGAAGAATGTGAGTCTAGAAAGTAATTAGAAACTATACAAGGTTTTTGATTTTAGCTTGGATATTTTCATCTTTTTATTCAATGTTTATGGACCTAATTTTATCCAGCTTAAGGCTCATTGTTTGGAATAAATTCATCACCACTTGATTGCATTGAGTGGGAAAAAATGTGTGATTGGAGGAGATTTTAATGTCATTCTCACTAGCTCTAACAGAAGAGGGGGACTTTGCAAAGAATCTCAAACCCATATTGACTTTTCCAACTTTGTTTCTATTATGGGCTTGTTGTACCTAGTCCCTACAAATAGGTCCTTTTTGTGGACTAACTGAAGGGTTGGGTTATGTAATATTGCCAAATGATTGGATCACTTTTTGATCCACCCTAATTTTTTTTGACTTAAATTGGATCATGGAAAGTAATATTCTACCAGTTTTTGGGTCGGACATGCTCCAATTGAATTAAGAATCATTATTGATGGGGTCACCCCTAAATACATTTTTAAGTTTGAGATGATGTGCCTCCATGATCCACATATCCATAATTTGATCAAGTTCTAGTGGAACACATCTCCCCTCAATTCGGGCTTGAAAATGTTTAAATTTAGTAATAAGTTAGCATTTATTAAATCTTACTTGAGATCCTCTAATAAGGATTCTTTCAAAAATATTTTGCATGTACTTGATAGGGTTGAATCTAAGCTAATGGATGTTAATTATATGTTTCTTGCTTCAGGTATGGATTATTGGGAGAAGAAGTTGTTGGCAGAATTTAAGGAATGGTTAAGTAGGGAAGAAATTTTCTAGTGCCAAAAAATCAAAGAAACTTGGCTTAAAGAGGGGGATAAGAACACCCAATTTTTCCATAATACTATGAGGGTTAAGAAGATGGAAAATCCCATATATCAAAGATCAGAATAGAGAGACTCTAGATTTGAATTCATAGATTAGAATTAAATTTGTTCAATGGTTTTAGGAGTTATTAGTGGGGGAGGAGGCCTCCAATTTGAGGGCACAATCTAGGTGACTAGAAAACATTCCTAGCATTATCACAGCCTAATTGAATGAGTTGCTACTGGCCCCTTTTTCAAAGGAGGAATTTCAATCTATTGTCCTCTCTTTAGGTAACAATAAAGCACCATATAGAGATTAAATTATCATGTCACATAAATACTTAAAAATTACATTGATAGTTAGTTTAGAGTGTTGTCTATTTAATTATACATTTTTAGTGTGCACGTGTCGATCCAATGCTAATGTAGTGATTACCATGCAAGGTGTCATTATGAAACCTTTTTAAAAGTCAAACTAATAGCTGGTAATTAGAATCCCCCAAAATTTATTAGTGAAAGTCAAATTTGGAACATTTAAACTTTAGTTAAGATGGCTTTGTCCACATTATGTAAACACTCTATTTGAGGTGACAAATCAATAATACCTCACCAACCTACATTAACATCTTATTTTTTGGACATTAAATGAGATCATACCTACACTGAATCACACCAAACTAGTTTGGATTTCCATGAACCTATACATACATTGTGATACATCATTTTAAATTCCTATTGCAGTTTAAGGGGAATAACAAATGCAGTTTTCATCTAAATTTGATGGTGAAGAGGATGAAGTTGGTGGTACATCCACCAAAAGGAAAAGTAGTGGAAGTTGGCATCACCATAGTAGTAGTTTTTCATGGTCCCAAATTGATGAACCCACCTTAGAAAAAAAACATCCTCCTTCATTCTATCAGATGTTGATTTTGAGCTCCCCGTATTAGAAAAAATATCTTTTCAGGGCCATAGGTGCAATTGGTTTTAGGATCGGTTAACCCTTGCATGCCTTTGTCATAACAAATAATGCAAGGATGGTTTTTTAGTGTATTTTACTTAAAAGGTGAAAATTTTTAGGATTTTCAATGCAAGGTTGGTGAAGATGGAAAGCATTGAGCAGATTTATAACCCTAAAGGCAATGCTGACAATGGCCTTCTAGCTCCTACATGATGGAAAAAGAAGTTAGATTTACCTCACTTGTTTTTACTTTACTTTATTGTAAGTGTATTTTCTATTTTATGTTTCAAGTAGATCTCCTCCTTATGTTACATTTAATTTTGGGTTTTTTACTTCTTAGTTATGTAAAGCATAGGTCATCCAATCTCAATGAGTCAATTTTAGTTTTTTTTTCCTTAATTTGTTTTCTTGCATTTTACATGAAGTGTTTGTGTTCAATGTTATTGACTATTAATTTTAGTTCTCTATCAATGGGTTTTTGATTTGAACATGGAATATGGCACAATACATTACTTTTATGCCTGTTCAGTCATGTGGTCATTTCATGTATGAGTTTGCACTGGCATTTTTAAACACAATTAATCCTTCATTTGTATTTATTAATCCGTTAGATTCATATGTGTTATTCATTGATTGCCTTCCATTTTTTCTAAAAATTGAGACTGCCTACTGAATATCATTGCACCATTTTCCAAATGAGGGGAATTTTACATAAACCGCTCTATTGGAAGTTTAAAGAAAGTACCTAAAATTAAGCTTGATATATCTTATTTACCTTAAATACATTTTGTTTATTAGTTGTTACTTGTTACAATATCTTATGTTTCCCAATAATTAATTGCATAATCACAAACATCAAATTCCTATGTAATAGCATATTAGAGCACCACCTCTTCATTAGGTAGATTTGCATGAAGGGATGGCATTGAAAGACCTACATCTAGATTAGAAAATTCCAAATTCGCACCTAGTTGTGTTTCCCCCTCCTTGATCTAGTTTGGTTGGATTATTTTTATAGGAAGGCTCAACCCATCTCTAATAACATGTTCTCATAATATCAGGCACATACTTACCTTAACCCATGTTTTCAAATTATTGAGTACACTCTTGTGTCTAGGTTAGATGTGTGATTATTTTATACTATGTAAAAATGGAACTATTTTGTCATGTTGACCTGATCCCTCTCCTTCATTTTTAAGTTTAATAATTGCATCTATCTCATCCTCTGCATAGATAGCCAACCATATGATAATTTTAATTACACTTCTATCATATTCATATCCAAATTCAGATTATTGTATTAGTTCCATGTCTTCTACAAGTGCCTTTTTATTAAGTGGCCATATACGTGACCTCTTAAAACTTATATTTATATTTTTTATAGAAAGAGCCTTTTTGAAAGCTTTGTTTCCTAGTTCAACCAAATTAGTCCTATTGATCTCAAATCTATGATTTTGAACCATCCACATTGACCTTTTAGATGTGAAATAGTTTTTAAATAGTGAGAAGACACTCACATCCAATGGTTTTATATTTTGGGAAGTGTGTGCTAGGAAAGATACAAGATCAGTTCCCAAAATCTTAGCCTCTTCAACAATTGTCATTACTTCACGACTACTGTGGCCATTAAATACAGCATGTGCCTATTGGTAGGATAAAATCCACCAATTTTTTATCTCTTTAAATCATGTATCTGATTGATAAATAGTTATGTGGCCATCCAAGCATGGGGTTGCACTACCATACATGCTTCTAGTTTATAATGTACAATGTAGTTATTTAGCTATCTTCTACACTTGAAAAAATAGAATCTAAGAATGATTTGGCCTATTGTATTGACACAAAATGGAATGGTGATCCATTCCATGCTCTTTGGAATTATTTAGTGAACACTTCAACTTCCTCTTTTTTCTAGGACCCACAAACCAATATTCCTTCTAGCCTACAATCTAGTTTCATCACAATTCCAATTTAAGGTCCATAGTGATTAGCTTTATAGACCTTCACCAAGTTATTGTAAAATACATATACAATGGAAGGCCTTTTCTAGGTTTATCTATCTCTATCAAATAAGTTTTATAATCTAATGGAGATGTCTAGGTGCTTCTTCTTAAAGCTACCCAACCAAGACTTGTTGGGGATTCCATTCTTAAAAGGGTTGTGCCTATTTTCACATATGTGGGATACATATGAATTGAGTTTTTAATATCAATTCCATGACCAAGTTTTTCCATATATTTTCTCCATTTAAAAACCTCAAGTTATTCATCATCTTCCAATATAGTTTGAGGGTCCTTTTTTGGTAATTGTAATACCCAACAACCAATAGTTGAGTGAGGTTGTAGGGATTCCCCACTTCGCTATGACAGATTAAGTGGAGTACCTATTTTTTTCAACATCCCTCATAACATGCTCCATTTAGATTACAGTCCATTATGTTTGGAAGGATAACATTTTAGTTGATGAAGATCTTGATTTCATGTGTGTAGTAGTTTCATGAAGTTTGTGTGAATTTTTAGCTTCTTTAGTGTTTGAATGGTAACCCAATTTTTTTTTCTTTTTGTATTGAGCCGTGTATTACAAATTGTTTGATTTATATTTGAATTTTTCATTTTGTTTGCATCATTAAGTATGGAAAAGTTACTAAAATGCATCATTTAATATGAAGTTTGAATTCCATATAAAAGGACCTATAGACAATTGTGATTGTAAAATGATAAGATACATACTATAAATAATTACATAGGAACAAAATGTTAATTTAGAATTTTTAATAGCATGATAGAGTGTAGGGGCATGAGATAATTTAAGGCTGATACTCTTGCATGGGAATGATAGAGTGCAAATATAGGATCCTTCAATGCCCAAAATATTATGTTGAATGGTGGTGGGTGAGGTGATATGGCTAGAGCACCTCGAACAAGAATGAAAACTCCATAGGGATCTATAATAATATATATATATATATATATATATATATATATATATATATATATATATATAGAGAGAGAGAGAGAGAGAGAGAGAGAGAGAGAGAGAGAGAGTGTGTGTGTGTGTGTGTGTGTGTGTGTGTGTGTGTGTGTGTGTGTGTGTGTTTGTGTGTGTGTGTGTGTGTGTGTGTGTGAATATATAAATATGATATACATAAATACATACATATGGGCATGGGGCACTAGTAAGAGATAAAATTGATATCTTATAGATGAATTGTAAGAGGTAAATTTGATATCTTATGTTTTGACAACAATGAAATTGGAGATTAAATTGTGGGAAAAATAAAATATATCTTTGTTATAATTCAAACAATGTTTCTATGCATACCATTTGGTAAAAGATTAAAATTTTCTTATTAATAATATTAACACACACACACGTACACATTTAGACAATAAATTATTTTAATCAGAATGAAACATTTTTAAAAGTACAAAAAAATTGAATAAAACAATATATAAATTGCATAGTTCTTTTGATGTTTGCTTACTAGATAAATGTAATGTTTTATTATTGACAAATATATATGGTGGTTAAAAAATGTTGGTGCACTTGATGAAATTCCTTAAAAAATATATTAATATTCACTATAAAGAGGGATATGGAAATAACAACAAATAACAAGGATTCTTTATATAGGCAACCTAAGATTTGAATTTCAAAACTCATATGATCTATGGATTTTAATCTTATTGGTTAATTTAATCTTGATTGGATTGATTTTTGATGTGCTTTGCTAGATTAAGAAGAAAAATAAGTTTTTTTTTTTTTAAAATTATAATTTATTTTTCAAATGTTTTCAAATTATAACTAATATTTTGGTAAACCTTACATGTATTCAATTATGCAGGTACTTGTATTGGAGTGGTCTAAGGAGAGAAAATAAAAAAAATTAGAGTTATTATCTTTGAATATCACATAATTTTGTAACTTTGGGATTTAAAAATTATGACAAAGTAGATGTATACTTTCAAATTAAATATTATGAATATGACAGTTAGATTTCATAATTGTATAAGATATTTTGAATTTTTATACACATAATAAGTATAAATTTGATAGGATGTTGACTTTTTATTGTAAGTAAAGGATATAAATTATTTTTTAATTAATATGAAAATTCATATGAATGAACTGAATCTTAGCATTGATTATTACAAATTTTAAATTGATATATATGTGATTGAGATGGAGTGTACTAAGAATAGTACAATATTTTGTGTACAAATTTAATATTGCATATGAATTAGGCTATAGTATCAATGCAATATAATTAGGTATACATATATTTATAATGAAATAAAATTCCATCCACTTTTCATAGTAGAAATATACAAGATTTGGGCCTCACATCCCTAAATACCCTCTCATGTATTGGACCCCACTCAACTATTGGCGTCTCTCCCGTATTAATGATAAAATTTTGGGAATTATTTTTTTTAAAAACTTTAGACTGAAGGAGTTGGTGAAAATTTAAATGAGAAAATTAAATATTTTTCTTGAGACAAAATTGGGTAATTGACAAGAAATAAAATGGCATCCATATTGTTGACCTTCAATTTTAGATACAAAAGGAAACTGAAATAAATGTGAAGTATGAGAGAGTGCACATGATACATGCTTCTTCATCTTATGAATTACTAAAAAATATTAGAAGGGATGATGCACTAGATAAGTATGACACACACAAATAATTAAATCCCATGCCCTATCATATATTCCCTACATCATGATAAACTTATTACACCACCCCATGCTATATTAATCCATTCATTATCCCACTAACACCCCATTTAACCACTAATCTCACCTCATTGATTAACCACTTGACCCACTTACTAATTTAAAACTCAAATATATTTTACCTACCCCGTAGCCAACCTATCCCTATCATCTCCTATACACTTATATCCTTAAACCTCCCTAAACCCCTAATGAATCCCTATTAAATCCTAATCTAATCTAGAAGCCTCTAAAATCTAGAACTTTCCCTAACTTTCTAGAATTCTCTAAACTAGAAAGTTTTAATAAATTAAAATTTTATTTAAATCCCCCTCCATCACCTTATAAATAATTAATTATGGAGCTTGGTTAGACTAATTAGAAAGCTTGTAAGCCATCCTTGCATACATATACTAGCTCTCTAATAGACCTCATACTTTCTTGCATCCATTCTAGCATCCAATAAGCCATTAAACCATCCATCTTGAAGTCACCATGATCAAGCAATCCAACAAGAAAGTCAACAACCTTTGGAAAATTGGTTTGAATAATGTGGAGGGAAGCCAAAGAGGATCACAGTGATGGTAAGGATCTATTATAATTTCAATTTATTATTCTCTCCTTTTGATGTTTTTGGTAAGTTTTGGGTTAAATTACTATTTTTACTATATTTAGATCTATAGCTAAAATTTGCAAGCATACAGTTAGTACTTACTTAAAAAATATGATTTTAAAATTTTAGATGGAGTAATAATCAAAAAAATGTTAGAAAAGTTTGTTTCATTTTATATCATATTTTGTGTTAGGTTTTGAGTCAATCCTCCTTTGTTTGGACATTTTTATAGTTAATGCCTTGGTCAAATTGTCTTTTTTACTTTATGGCATAAATATTACATTTATAAAATTGTATGATGCAAATTTTCATCAGAGGAAAACCTAACTGTACATTATTGATTCGAATTTTTAAGCAATGTGCACAATTGAAGGAAAAGCACTAAATTAGAGATATTATGTCTCACCAAATTTAGTTTGGTCATGCCTAATATAATTTGCATCATGAAAAATTGTTGATGTAGATATTGCATCAATAATTGCATAAAAATAATTTTTTGACACAAAAAATATTGTAAATTCATGAAAATATACTACTTTAAACTTTGGTCTAAATCAAACTATGGGAAAATCTAACTATCTCAATACTTTATCCTTTGATGGAGTTCTACAACATGGAGTTTGATAAGTAAAGTATTTGTGCTATGAAGGATATTAAGAAACATGTTATTGAGAGTGTGGGTGCATAAGATGTGCATTTTAAGAAATTGATTTATAAGTTATTTTATGAAATTCATCCTTTGTAGCATGTACAGTGGTTTGTGGGTGGATTATTTCCATCAAAAATAACTAGCCATAATATATTTTTCAATATACTAAAGTCATTGGATGATACGCTTTGTATAAAAATTAAAAAAAAACTTACATATTGAAGTGGATCCCTTTTTGGAGGCTCAGACATCAAATATAGCTGCATAGATTTAAAAATTGTTTGTGAAGAATGTTCAAGAATTAAAAATAAATAAATATTATTGTGCAAATTTTTTGAGTCCGAAGGCCATACTAAGAACAATTATACCATAAGAATGCATAAGTTTTTATTAATTATTTTTAATCATGTCCAAATGGACACAAAACAAGGAAATATGCACTAGTTAAAAATGATAGACAAGTCAAGGTGATGTGGTGTAAAATATACAACACATACTTATGATACAATAAATTTTCAGTCATTGATGAGATTGGTATGTAGAAATTATGGCTTGACCCAAAAAATAAAAATAAATAATAAATTAAATAAACAAACAAACTTTCATGCAAAATCAACAACTTCGATAGGGAAAAGGGTTATGTTGGAAAGAATTTTGGAAGGTGAGGTAGTTGAAAATAAGGACAAAGATTTCAAGAAAACTAATTTTAAGCATGGAGCATCTTATCATTATTGAAAGGAGTTTAAGAAGTTCTTTACTTCTTATTATATGCAGGGTTAAAAGTTATAGGATTTATTGGATATTCAGAAAAATATCATACAAAATGATATGGTGGAAAAATATGTGAGAATGATTAATGTTTAGATTCGGAGGGAGTTCAAGAAGTTCCCTACTTCTCATTATATCCAGGTATAAAAGTTATAAAATTTATTGGATATTCAGAAAAATATCATACAAAATGATATGGTTGAATAATATGTGGGAATGATCAGTGTTTAGATTAGATAGTTAAGGACGCTAGACAAAAGGAAGGCACAGGCATAAAGTTGAACAACACCACAAGAGAAGAAGTGAATTATAATGCAAATAATGCATTGCTTCTTCAAAGGATGTAATGTGCAAGCCCTGATTAGTGTTATTGGACTAGTCAAAATTGAAAATGGATAAGAGGTTGCTAGCATATTTAAATGATATTGTGTAGTCTCCAAAAATAGTTGTGTACAATTAAAGAGATAGATGTGAAGATAAAAAAAGCATCATTACCATAAGAGTACCAATGACAAAGAAATAATAAAGATTATGAAAATTGTGTTCATGTAAAATAAATAAGAAATATTTTCGTTGTTAAAGTACTAATTAAAAATAAATATGAGAAACGTGTACACATAATTTTATGAAAAGATAAAATAATTTCAATGGTACCAATAATTTTCAATACGATCAGGGGTTAACTATTGATGCTCCTATGAATGATTGGGAGATATTCAACATATTGATTGATATGTGTGAAGAAATATATATATATATATATATAAAACCCTGGGCTATTGCCTTCAACTAATGTGTTGTTTAATACCATTGTGAGTATTTAGGAATGCGGATGCTGATTACTTTTGCAGAGGAAGACCGAATCAGGATTTATTGGGAAGGTTGTGTTTTCATTAAAACAATGTGGGTATGGACTAAAAACTGCACTGTATTATTTTGAAAATCGAGTGGAAAGGGTGGTGATCCATTTATATGGAAATCATATGATACAAATAAGTGCAATTTATGTGGAAGACTTGGATGACGTCTGGATAAAAAATATTTATTGCATTATGATCGATGAAAGAGAGTTTTATAGGGCTGAAGTTATTTTCATATATTGTTCAACATTTGTGAGAGGCCTCCCACATGACATAAACCATTTATTTGGTATAAGTACTATTATTTTCATTAGTGATTTAGGTTAGCTTTTTCATATTTATGTATATTGAAATATTATATGATTCATTTTGTTGACACATGTTTAATATTTTTATTATATTATATAAGTTTTCGTTAAAAAGGTTGATTAATTTTAAGTGGTTTTTCAAAATTTGTTGTTGAATGTACGAAACGTTAAATCAAAAGTTAAAGATTGGAATTTATCAATGTTTTAAATAGATAACTATTTGTCTTCTGAAGAAAAAATCTCATTTCATTAATCAACTCACTTATATGTAACAATTGTTTTGTCTTCAACACATAACAAAGAAATGTTTAAATCATTAAATATGTTAATAGCATATAATAACACAAAATTTAGTAAAAAAATGAATTTTGAAGAACTTGATGATGAATAATTAGATACCAAAATTATTATATCAAAAGGACAAAAAATAATGCTTACATCCAATTCATGAGTCGAATCTAGCTTCATCAATGATGATCTTAAAAAAATATATGTTTTAGAATCTATAATGTTTGTGGTTGTGCACATGAAAACATATATAGATTTAATATGGGATTTAAAAAATCTTCTATTTATATTGATTCTTCCCATAACTTAAGGTAATCTTAAAAAATTCAGGTTTAAAATCATATAAGCTTTAACAATACATAAATCATAGAGGTTAATATTGTAAAATGCTATAATTGATATTAGTAATAGTGAACACTTGGACCTAACTTTTACTGCACTATTTAAATTATAATCTTTACAACTCCTCCATATTTCATCTTTTTTCTCTTTTAACCGATCTACAAAAATATAAGATAACATATACATGACGACTAAATAAAAATAATAATTATATTCCTTAATAGAGCTCCATATTCATTGAAGTGGAATTCAATTCCCTCACCTTATTGGCATTTGCATTATCCTTTCCTCAAACAATTGATAGTATAATACTAATGTTTGTATGCCTTTCTTAGCATTCAAGTCTTAACCAATTGATAGTATAATACTAATGTTTGTATACATTTAACATAAATAACTTCTAAATATTTGTTTGCACCACTTGTATGTGGTAATATCCATGCAAGACGCAATTTTTTTAATCTTTGGACATAATAACTCACTTTAGGATAAGCTATAAGTTTCATTTTTCCCTTTCATTGGACCCAATTTTTTCAATGGGAATGGAGAGCTATGTGGTTGAAAGACGAAATGAGCTTTCCAAAGATAAATCTGCTTGATGAAAATATAATTATTTCCATTTCTTATTTCAACGACATAATCATTGTCTTTAGACAACATTCTTTCCCATTATATTGTCATTTGAATTTTGTGGGCACAATAACAACCATTCTTATTGGTATTTCCATATACCATTGTTTAATTGCGTGGGGG
The DNA here is from genome assembly GCA_037957365.1 of Torreya grandis. NCBI lineage: Eukaryota > Viridiplantae > Streptophyta > Pinopsida > Cupressales > Taxaceae > Torreya > Torreya grandis. Next base: position 113,648 of record JARHVA010007696.1, on the reverse strand, counting down.
AGTGGGGAAAGTGTAAAATTTAAAGGAACAACGTATGATATAATAGTGTTTCATTTATGTTGGGTAATATCTCATGTAATCATAAATTGGATTTACCCATTTCCGTTTGAATCGGTATGCAAATTATTATTGTGTGCAAGATAGGATTAGACTCCCTCCATATTTTAGATACATTTAAAAGTTGATTATGTAATGACTGTTTATTTGTGTTTAGTATGAATAAGTGTTACAAATGAGGTAGTCAGTTCTTATCATGTGATGGTGAGATTTGTAATTGTAAAAATATTATATCGTAAATTTTAGATAAATTTATGAATTATATAAAGAAAAATCAAACTATATATTTATATTTAATTTTAGTTTTACATATAGAAAATAGTACTTGAATTAAAAAAAATGCATCAAGTATTTTGAAAAAGGTTATAAGTTGAATGAAGAAAAACCAAACCATATAGTTACACTTAATTTTACATAAATAAATTATATTTGAATGAATAATAAACATGTTTAGATTCTAAATAAATATTTTTTTTAATAAAATAATGGAAAAAATATAGTATATACATTGATATGAATAAGAACCATATATCTATATATATTTAGAACACATGACTTGATTTAAAAACTAAAAGAATTTATTGACTCTAATGTTCCTTCTCTACCATGAATTAATATGTAGTGTGCACACCATATCTCACTTTAATTATAGGAAAAAAAAATAGGATATTTAAATGATGTGATCAGAGATCAACTAAAAATGTTTCACATGAAAGTACGCTTGTGAAGATAACTATTCATAATTTTTGTTAAAAAATAATAATTGAAAATGGGCCCTTACCCTATGGTACAAAACAATATGGATAGTACATCAAATCAATAAAGAAAAAATAAGTCTCCAGGAGAACATAAAAAGACATGCTAGAAGCCAAAAGGACAAACGACCACTAAGCCAAAAAACTAGTAACAAGAAAGAAGACCAAAGAACAAAAGTATAGAAGTTTCACTAAGAAATATACTAATAAATAACAAAAATCACTTCCCAAAGCAGTCCTTAAGTACATGAAATAATCAAACAATGGAACAACTCAGGGACAATAGTAAAACATCACTACCAAAAGCCATCATTGCCAACTTTCATAAAGTTCTTCAAGCACTAAATCAACATCTCTATCTAGAAAAATTTGAGGATGATTGAACCCAAGACAAATACTAAGGCTTCTTCAAGTACCACAAACACAATTGAACCAATATTCTAAAATATGGAGGAAGATTGAAGACTACAAAAAACTCTTTGATATCTAAAACATCGACTCTAAAAATAATAAATTGATCAAATGAGAGGTTGAAATTGGTTCAAGTGTTTTCTAATTAATTCTTTCCATACATCCTAAGGAGAGGACCTACACAGTGCCAAATTCATTAGGAGAAAGATGAGATTCAAAGATGGCTAGGAAATATGCTACAAAGTTAGTCTCATGATAGTTGTGAGGAAGAAATATCCTCAAAAAAAGGAACGACATGGAGGATATATGAATGCTTGAGTTGAGTTACAATTGATCAAATATTCTCGAGTTAATAACATTGATAATCAATAGAGAATCCTCTTCCACTAGCAATTTCTTGAAATTATATTCAATAGCAGTTCTCAAATCTCTAAGAAGAGCTAGTGATTTAGCTAAATTATTTGAAGACCATGGAATATTGAAGGCATAATAGGATAACACTTGACCTAGATTATTTATGAAGATGAATCCACCTCTAGAAATACTTGGGTTGCTTTTGGATTCCCCATCAAAATTAAAGTTGACATAATTGTCAATCAAGGGATTCTAAGAAGCCAACAACTTATTTTTTTTTAGGAGTGAGGTTAAATTCATTTTTCAATAGATTCCATTTTAAGAGAATATGACAATCTTTTCCTATGATTTTATTTTTTTGAGGTGGAACTTTAGCCTTAAAATCTTTTTGAAGTAGCGAATCAATTTTAAGAATAAAGAATTATTCATAGAGGGACAAGTTCTTGAAGACTCTATTATTTATTTATTTCCATAATCTTTAGACAATTAGAGATGGGGCCATGCACCATATACTACTAACTTGATCCCTTCCCTCTTCTATCTAGTTAATTAAAAGCTCCTGAATAGAATCTGGTGCTACCTAAAGTATGTTCATTTTCTTAAATAACTAAGACCAAATTATCTAATAAAAAATACAATGGAGGAAATGGTTCAAGGTTTTTGAATTATTCTTATAGAAAACACACCAATAGGGCCCTTGAAAACCAATCCTTTGAATTCTATCCTAGAAAAGAGAGTTATTTTTCATTATAAACTACATATTTTCATTAGCTTTAGGAAGATCTCAAAGGATCCATACTTTTTCTATAGGCCAAATTAGATAATTAATATGAGGGATTAACTTATTATATCCTTATTTCACCAAAAAAGTCTGGAAGGATCTCCATTCCATTTTAAGTCGTCCATCTCCTCTGAGTCATCTATAAACCAAGTGGATATTCCACACTAACTTTCACCAGCATGGACCCTTTCGATTTAAGGTATTCCTCTCAAGTTATATACCACAAAAACACCTAAAATTTTATTTTAATATGTATTCCAACTCTTAAGACTGTCATATGCGACATATAAAATAATACCTCCACACTCTAAACATGATACTACTCCAAACAAAACTACAATCAACATTCTTGCATAGAGGTGTAATGCCAAATGTGAAGTACTTTAATCATAGGGTTGAATCTTGAGCTCTCTTGAATATTTATGTATTAGCCTAGTTTCAAGGAATGTAAGTATGCAAGCAAAGGAAATAAACACAATAGCCATAAAAAGAGATACACAAGACATATCTTGGATAAACTCAATATGAGAAAAATTTAGCAAGAATGAAGCCATGCTTATTCATCTCCACAATGTTCTACATTTTACTATTATTTTTACCACTTGGGCTTACAAGGAAAATAACCCCATAAACTCATAATGACCTCCATAATATTCTTTGGAAGATTTGAAAGAAAACTACTAAAATCAGTATTTTCTAGTTGCATAGTATTTAATATATCACCTAAATCCAGTCAAAAATGAGAAAAGAGAAACAAGGAATCAAACCTATCTATACATAATGTGAATCCAATTAAACTACATCTCATTGCACTTGTTTCTATTTTTTCCTTTGGTCTCCTATGTAATATGCCTTCAAAAGACTTTTATTTAAACTCCATGCTTGGCATCCACCTAGGACTTAAAATGAATAGCCAAACATTGAAATGCTTAAAATTATTACATTCTCATCAAGCTTTGGAGTCTAATAATCCAAGCTCTAGAGTTGAATAGTTGGCTCCCAATAGGTCCTGAAGCTTAGAGGATGCCAACTTCAAATGGTCATAACTTTTGCATAGACTTTGAAATGATGTGCCATTTTTTAAAAAATTATCTATTTTACGAATACACATGGAATTAAAATTTAATATTTAAACCAAAAATATATTTTTTATCCCATATAACAAAAATGAGCAATTTCTCGATCTCAACATTTCATAGATTACACATATTTGATAACTAGTTGTTATACCAATGGATTTAGATGATAAACATGATTAAATTTATGATCACATGCCCAAAATTTAAAGGATTTTGGGTCCCCAAAAAATCTATAAAAATAAGATGAATATTTACATTCTATCACCCAAGTAATAAATCCATCTTATCATCCTCTTAGATAGTACCCATTTTAGGGTCCAATCTGATCTTCTTTTGGATAGCACCATGCCCAAGTTCTATTTTGATCAGATCTTGGACAATACCCTTTTCAAGTTCCAATATATTCAACTCTCCAATTTGAAGGCTTTCAATCCCACTAATTTATAAACTCAAATGGTGAGGAATCCTTACCACACTACTTTGAATGCCCTTTGGAATAACTTGCAGTCCCCTTATTGATATTTTTTCCTTCATAGAAATAAATTTTTTCCACTCCTCTTGGCCAATAGGATCAAGGATCTACAATCAAATATACAAAATGCCTTCTTTTTTCCATATGGAACGCTCAAAGAAACATTGGTCTTAAAATAAAAATAAAAGGAGACATATCCAACTAAAAAAATTCTTCCTCAAGCTTCATTGTGTTACCTTTTGAGTTTTTCATCAGTCAAGTACAACCAAACCCTATTATCATGAGGAAACTATGATCAAATCTATGTTGAGCATGTCTTTCTCTACACTTTAAAACTCTCTTAACCATTCTTCCTTTGGAAAAGTAATTTTTGCCAAGCTAAATGCTCATCTTTTTTCATGTCCCTTAGATGGTTGGTCCATCAAAGACTTTTGGTAAATAACATCACATAATAGAAGCCCATAATGTCTTGCATAAAAAATAGTAGTAGTATAAATTTAAACCACCTTATTTCCAATGCATTAAAGATAATCTATCCAATAGCACTTGATATCTGAGTAATGGGAAATATCTTCACAATGGTCACCACAACAACCACCAAAATAGAACACAAACAAAACTAGCATTTATAGAAATATGTTAGCAAACTTTTTAAGGAAAAAAATATAAACTGATATGATACCAATATGATCCGTAAACTAGGTGGATATTCTACTCTAAGTTTCACCAACACATACCCTTTCAAGTCAAGGTACTCCTCTCAAATTTTATGTCATACAAAACACCTTAAATGATGTTTTAATATGTATTCTAGCTCTTAATATTGTCATATACAACATTTAAAATAATACCTCCACATTCTAAACATGCCACTACTTCATACCAGAATGCAATTAACATGCTTACATAGAGGTCCAATGCCAAATGTTAAGTTATTTAATAATAGTGTTGAATTTTGAGCTCTCTTAAATGTTTGTGTATTAGCCTAGTTGTAAGGAATGTAAGTATGCAAATAAAGAAAATGAACACAATAACCAAAAAGAGAGATAAATAAGACATACCCTAGAGAAACTCAATGTAATAAAACTCTAGAAAGAGTGAATACATGCTTCCTTATCTCCACTATGCTCTATAGTTTACAAAGTTTTTTACATCTTGGGCTTACAAGGAAAATAACCCCATGCACTCACAATGATCTCTACAATATTCTTTGGAAAATTTGAAAAAAAAACTACTGAAATCAGTCTTTTCTAGCTGTGTAGTATTCACTCTATCACCTACAACCAAGAAATAATGAGAAAAAAATAACAAGGACTCAAGCTTACCCATACATAATGTGAATCCAGGTAAGCTACATCCCATTACACTTTATGCTATTTTTTCCTTTGTTCTCTTCTGTAATTTGGCTTCTAAAGACCTATATTTAATCTCCCTCATGATTGAAATCCACCCAAGACTTGAAGTGAACAACTAAACATTGAAATACTTCAAATTTTTGTGTTCTTGATAAGTTCTAAAGTCCAACAGTCGAATCTCTAGAATTGAAATGTTAGCTCTATGTCAGCTCTCGAGAGATCTCGAAGCTTAAGAGTATGCAAAATTCAAATGGTCATAAGTTTTGCATACGACCTCAAAATGACATTTCATTTTTTTTAACTTGTCTATTTTTCTAAATAAAATCTAAATATGTAATTAAAAATTGCTTAGGAAATAAAACATATGTTTTTTTAGCCTTTACAATAGAAAATAATAATTTATAGGTCTCAACATTTCACATATTACACATATTTGATAGTTGGTTGTTATACCAATTGAGTTGGATTATAAACATGATCAAATTTATTATCACTGAGTTACTGATATGATGAGATTCAAAAATAAGTTGAAAGAAATAAAAATATAACAAGAATGGTTATATGGAGAAAGACTTGGTTTTTTCCATCTTCTTTGAGGTTCCCATGTATTTTGGGTTTTACCCTATTAATTACAAACTAGGGGTCTCCATAGTTTTGAAATGTATTCTTATAAAGTAAGGATTATTATAGAGATGACCCACACTAGACCAAACATCCTTTCATAATTTAATGATTTCTACCATTCTTAATATCTTTGTAGACATTAAATATGAATTATATAACACCTTAGTCTTATACACTTGTAAAATACCTTCCATGGATTTACCCTTTAGCTAAACACTTTCCCATTGTTGAAAGGCTCATGTCTACTATCTCTTTGTGAAAACTTACTTATCTCTTAGTCTAACCATATTTTATTCTGATGATCAGGGCTTTTATACTATGAAAAATTCTCTAAACTTGATTATTATTCTTTTCTTCTAGTTTTGGAGATGTACCTATTTTCTATCTTCTTGGACACTTGCATCCCATCCAGACACCTACATTAATGTATGTTTTCCTACTCCAACTAAGTGTCCAGCGCTAAAAATGTATCTAATTTAAAAATGAATTGTATCCTAAAGGTTGGTCTAAGTTCTTTAATGTGAGATATTTTTAAAATGGATTAGTAAATATAAAATATCAACCTTCACTCATTGCCCACCTAGCAAATACTAAGAACCCATAATGCAACTTAACAAAAAACACATAATCAAAAATTTAAGTGAGCAAACCTACCCTATTCATCCTTATTTATATATCAATAAAAAGACAAGTATTCCCATAGGTCTTAAGTACTAAAGGATCATCCCATGATCCATATTTACCAAGTTACAAGGTAGGTAACTATATTTACTTGATCATCATATATTTTATCCTTGTACATACACAATCCAACACATAACAAAAAATATATAAAAATCTAAGGCTTTCTTTAGAGAATTGGATATGTAGGTAGTGTCCATTGATAGAGGGGTTTGTCAGGCATCTCGACACCATGAGCCCATTAACCTATTTTTACCACAATCAAACCAAGCGTGAAGAAGATAGGGTTTGATAATTTGATGAAGAGCGATAGTTTATGCACATGATTTGTACACATTAAAATAAAGGTGATGTAAAACCCATATCTCTAGTTGGTCACATATAGATCAAGTTAGTATTTTGTACACAACACCTACATCTAGATCAAACTCATGTATCAATATAATTTTTTATATCTAATACAAGCATGTGAGGACATAAAATGTAAAACTATAGAATCTAAAGACTGTTCCTATATACACATAATATTTTCAAACTTTTATCAAATTTTGACACTCTCTATCTTGTAAGAACCCATCAAATCTCAATATATTTGAGTGTATACCCTAAGGGGTACATCAAAAAAGGGGTGGGCAGACCATTGGTGATTTGCAAGATTATTTTCCCTTTTGTTACTTGTTATCTACACCCTTATCTCTTGAAAACCATTCCCCTAAGTTTTTTATCCTCTCTTGTATACTCCTCTAGTCATTTCCCACTTTCCAACCCCCTTTTTCTAACCTAAATCCCATTTTGATAGTCTATAGTACTAGGTCGATTGGGTTGACCCTGTACTCTTATGGGTAAAACTCATTTAGGGTTAAAGTCGACTCTTGGTCAACTTAGCCCATGACCTAGAAATTTTTTGTCCATAACAGTACTAGATTGATTGGGTCAACCCTATTGGAAAATTTTTGTCCATAAACAAGATCATTTCATCATTATTTAGAGAAGAGAAGAAGTAAGAGTTATTGTTCATCTACTTATCCACCATTCTAATTGAGATGCAAGTTTAGGGTTTCATACTTTTTTTGGAGATACTGATCTTGTCATGTGGAGAAGTATTTTGGATGCATTGATAAATTGTATATCCTAGATTTGATTTATCCTTATCATCTTTACATACCATAATTATCTCTTACGAATCACCTTGGCTAAAGGAGAGATTGAGGCTCGACGGGTTCATCTTTAAAGGTAAGTATTCCTAACTTTGTTCCTCCTTTGTAAATGTAGATAGATATTCATTTGTATTTATTTTCCATGCATTAGGATTTTGTATACATTGATGTGAGTATGTGTCTTATATGCATGTTTACTTTTATTGTTTATTACCCTAACTTTGTGCCACAAGATTTGGTGAGCACTAGATTAGACTTTACTTGTTATTAGTTTAGTGAATATGAAAACATAGGGCTAAGTTAGGGTTATTGATTGATTTTGATTGACTATAGGATTTGGAACCATCCCTAGTATTATTATTGTGATAGAGATCCCCTAATTAGGTCTAGCAGATCCACATATTGGTCATGTTCTCAATTATCTAATGTTTCCCCAAATGGGAAGTGTAATTAGGATTTATCTTCTCCAAGATATGATTGATTTATAGATCTAACGTATTTTTTATTGCATACATTATGATGAACCCAATGTAAATCTAACCCTTTTAGGTTTTCTTTCACATTTTTCATTTTTTATCATTTTATTTATTATTTTTATATATTTGTAATACTAGGTCGACATGACCGGTATAGTTTCTAACTTTTTGTGAAGGTTTAACACACAATCACATAAAAATGACTCTATTCTATTTGTGAAGGTCTTCATCTAAAATAGGTTACTAGGTTGAATAGGTCAACACATGGTATTTTTACAGGCTTTCTTAAACATACTAGGTCAACCAGGATGGTATAGTCATCTTACAGGTTTCCAAAAAAGCATACTAGGTTAATCAATTTGGTATAGTATTCCAAATAAATTCCAAAAAATATACTAGGTTAACTAGGCTAGTATAGTCATCTTCACATGCTTCAAAAAATAGGGAATTGTAGAACTAGGTCAACCCAGTTGACACAGTTGGTAGAATTTTCAAGTAACATTCAAGTCACTTCAATAGTAATCTCACATTCCTCTACATCTTCCAACCCACCAAGGTTCCTTTCTCTCTTTCTCTTTCATCTTATTAATTCCTTACAATTTTGTTTTTCATAGTTTACAGTCTTTAAAAATGCCCTCATATAGCAAATTAGGTTAACCTAGTTGATCATTTTTTTTATTTTTTCTTTTGTCTGCAAGACTAGGTTGATACTGCTAACATAGTTCTTAAATTACCCTTGATTTTATAGTACAGTAGCGATGTTGTCAACTCTATTCTATAATGTTTTAATAGATTATCATTTGAACCAACACTGTACTATGTTTCAAATTGGAATTAACATCTATATGATAGTAATTACTTCACACTTTCACTTTTAGTTGTTTGCATGCTTAGAATAAATCACATAGTTTAATTAGGTTGTTTTTTAATATACCATTTATTTTCACTATTTTTATCTTTCTTGCACAAACTACAAAAACACATAATTTTAAAACTCATTTAAATAATTTTCTATCCAAGGCCTACCTACTTGGATTCATCACCAAGGGGGAAGCTGACTTGGTTTTATGGCCAAGTATGAACACATGGTTAATGGTATTTATTGGCAAAGCACTTGACAGCCTTATCATTGTAGGATTGTGAAGTGAGGAGGTAGGCCCCAATACCAAGCTAGTACCATTTCCAACATAAATCTTTTTTAGCCTAAACATCCTGAAACCATCTATAACTATTTTCAGCCAACTTCTCTATCACACTTAGAATAACACTCTAATAATATAACAACATTCAAGATGACCACTTAGTTAGCATTTGATTTCTAAGTTGATTGCTTGTTCTTTGCTTATTTTATGTTGTATTGTAAAAAATTGCATTGGCCCGCATTGGTGTAAGGTTTTATGTTGTGTGACTCAATTGGATCATCCTCATTGACCCAATTGATTATGTGTTTACTTTCATTTCTTTTTTCAAAGTATATTGTAAAAAAACTCCCTACTTTTAGTACACTATCATTCTATTTGACATAATCTCTTATAGATTGTCTATTTCCCCTACCCACAGTACTGAGTTGACCCAGTATTCTTTTTTGTCTCTTAAAATACAATATTAAGTCAACCCTATCGACTATGTATCATTATCAAGTTGTTCTCTATCCTAGGTTATAGTACTAGGTCAACCCTATTGACTCTGTATCCTATTCATTGATTTTTTAGACCTTGTTTCCAATACTAGGTTGCCCCAATCAACTCTATACTCTTATCTACCCATTTGTCTTTCCTTACATTTTCATCACCCTTTGCCTTTCCTAATATCCCTCCTTCATTGTGATATTTATGTTTGAAGACAACATTGAGTTGAATTCAATAGGTATGATGAGTATTGCCAACCCTAATAGTTTCTCTCATTAGTAGCTTTTGGCTCTTATTATAGATGAAAGCAATGTTCATATAACCACTCGCACAACAAAATATGGGACCCCTCCTCATTCTTATTCACTTCATAATCCTCTTCACTTAAAGATCAACCTGAATTAGAGTATACACCATAAATGCTCTTTTTTATCTATGAATCTCCTCAATATTGAGGAAAATATCCTTCTACCATTTACCAACTCATGATAAGTGGTCAAACCAAATAGCCTCATTCACCTTCTCCCATGTTCTCACATGGATTTAGGAATACTAGCTTCTTTGTGTCTCATCCTCTTCCCTCTATTTAGACCCCTTATTATACCATGACTTCTTATTATTTGACTTCCTTTATCTCTATGCCTAGTATCTCTACTAACATGGTAGGTTCTACATCTAGTGGGCCTCTTCCAAGACCCACTCTTCTTAATTATTTCACTAGTGCATTATTTGCTACCCATGGTAATCATGCCCCTAGTACTGTTTCTTCTCATCCCTTTACTAGTCCATAGTTTGCCACACAAGCAAATTATGTCACTAGTGCCTCACTTACCAACAATTCTTCTCAAGCTCCTACTAACACCCATAGTGGTACCCAAGCCACTACTTCCAATTCTAATGTTTCAAACAATGCTAGAAATGAAACTCAAACTCATCACCTCCTATTAAAAAACCTTAATCAAATGAATTATTTCTAGGCTAATGATGTAAATCAAATGATGCAAGTGTAAAATCACCTTATCCATCTTCAAACCCACCCTCAACAGATGTCATGGGGCACACATAATCAAAATATTCCCCCACCTCCTCTTTGAGATTCCCGTGGTAATCTTATCCCTCAACCTCATCTTCTAAATAATATAATCAAGCACCTTCAAAATGATCCTCTTACATCTTAAATTGATAATATTGATATAGGAGTTATTAACCCTACCATTTCTTACAATGGATCAACCAATCCTACTCTTCATTTAAAAATATTTGGAAATCTATATAAAGACTAGGTCAAATTAAATACCTTTGCCACTACCAAGCTATTAGCCAAAAATATCATGGGTGATGATTTAGATTGGTACAACCAACTCAAAACTCATTCCATTACTAGTTTGGATGATTTAGTAAACGCTTTAGACCAAGAGTTCCAAACTAGTGATCTCTTTGAGAGTACTTTGGCCCATTTTATAAATTGTAAGCAACTTGAAACTGAAACTACACAAGATTTTGGTAAATGATGGAAGGCTTTGTCTAACAAATGTGAACACAATATGGTAGATTACAACCTTTTCCATCTCTTTACCAATGCTATTTTTCCCAAGTTACAATATTAGGTATAAAAATTTTCTCTGTGTACTTTGGAGGATGCTATTGACTAAGCTAAACAATCAATATTTACTTATGCATAAATTCGATCCATCCCAACCTTCTACAGGTACTTGTATGTTACTAAATAATAAGAATCATCATTCTATCAATGATGGTGTCATAGACTCTTATGATACCATTTACACTATTCAAGTTGTTCCTAACCAATATCCAGAACAAGCTTCGCCTCCTAACCCCATTACCAATCACATCAGTGTTCATAAACCTTTATCCTTGTTAGAATTAATAAAACATCTATCAAGACCTCTCCCACAATAACTTGATCCCACTCATCCTATGAAATCTTGGTATGATCCCAATAAATTTTGTTGGTTTCATGCTAGTTGGGGTCATTCTCATGAGACCTGTGGGTAGCTTCATAATTTATCTATGGATTTCCTTATTGGTCCCAATTTTGACCATGATTTTATCATTCATCAATGCCAACAATCCCATGAAATTACTTTCAAAACCCATGAAACAAATACTAAATCTCAAGCTAATGCTCATTTAGCCATCTATAAATATCCTCTTCCATATCACCAAGATACCCAAGACAAGTCCACCCCTTCTACCAATAATGTTGACAGTCTTATTGACCAACTCCTAAAGATAATGTGGTTAGTATGATTAATATGTGAAGGTCGGTTGCTTTCATTGATCCTCAACCCATATACACACCTCTCTCACACATTTCATGTTATCCAAGATTCTTCTCCAACTCACTTAAATGAGTTGGGGCAAGATGACCTTATAACTTTTGATGAACTAATTCCAACACCTCCTTTGGGTAACACTTCCCATTCTATTTCTACCATCTCTCCATCTTCTTCACTTAACACCAATGACACTCAAACTTCTATTAACACTCCTAATAATTCTCAAACCTAGCCTACATCAACTACCCCATCTTCTCAACATAATCTACAAACTTGTACTCCTACCAAACCTTTTGCCTCTTACCAACATAAATTTACATGTACTTTTGCTCCTCCTTCTGAGGACCTCCTTCAACAATATGCACCTCTTTCCAATAATATTTTTATGGATTATTATTAGTGGGATCCTATCATGTAAATCACTAATCTCCCATCCCATATCACATTTATAGAACTTATGATGACCTCTCTGCATCATCATAACCATCTTATGCATATTTTGATAAAAGTGAACATCCCTCATCCTCCCCTAGAAGGACATAAATCCACCTTATCTAGATCTAATGATAACATTTTACAACAATGCGAAGAGATGTCCATACATGTAAATGAAATAATAGACACTTCTCTTTCCCTCAAATTCCTCATTAGTTACATGATCCTGGATGAGATTTGATTCATACAGATGATCTTCATATATTCAATAGTGTCCAAATTGGTGACATCCAAGTCAAGCATGCATTGATTGATGAGGGTTGCCTCTCTCAATTTTATCAAAACCCTTGGATATTCTGAATGCAATCTTAAATCCACATGCAACACATTTCAAGGATATGACCAAATTCAAATGCCTCCTTTAGGTTGTGTGTGGCTCCTCATTACCATCCCACCTATCACCGTTTGTGTGAAGGTAATAATATTTAACTTTCCTCTATATTAAAAAAAATTGCTCGGTAGGCTATGGACTCATCGTATGAGAGAATTTGCCTCTTCTACTTACCAAAGCATCAAATTTCCTCACAATGGAGCCATTTATAGGATTTAAGGTGACACTAACCCTTAGAATTTAAAATTATTCCAAGACCGAGGAGTATTCAAGATTACTACCCTTGAAACCTTTCCAAGTGTTCCATTTCATGAATTTTAATGATTTAACTTTCCCATCAATGGTACTTGAGGTTACAATGGTCATTCAAAACTCATTGGGAATATTCTCCCTAACCTCCTAGATTCTAATGATGATGATCCTAATAAGATCAATCTCAAGATTAAAACTTCCAATCTCTCACCTATTAAGAATAAAACACTTATAAATCTAGATCTACTATTACCATAAACTAGATCTAAAGCTATGCAATAAAATGCATCATGGAAACATTCCTTAATTCACTATTAATATGAAAGCATAAATGAGAGCAAGATAATAATAACACAGATCTAATGTGGTTCACCCAATGTGGGTTACATCCACCAATGAAATTTATCAAAAAGATCAGTAATCTAAAACATTATTATAAGAACTCTCACAGAGATAGAAAAATCTCTTGTAGAAAGTGCTACAAAAAAAGATGCAATTTCACCTATGCATGTACAATGTTTTATCTCACAAGTTGTTAAACCACGCCCTATAATGAACACTTACACTTTGAAAAACACCTACCCTTTGATTCTGATCCTTAGAGCCACACCCTGCAAATAAACCATCAACCTCTAAAGGCCACACCACAACCTGTATATATAGGGAAATGAATAAAATCCACAAAAGGAGTAAATATGCAATGCTTATCCTATAAGAATTATCCAACATGTGACAACCCTCCTCCACCTCATCAAGCTTATCCAAAAGCTTTCCCAAGGAGTAATTCACCATTTCCATCTCTCCACCTTCTAAGGGAACATTTTCCAAACATCCCTTTTTTACCATATTTTCACATTATTTTCACCTCATTGGTGTCCCCTTTGTGAGTTGTAGTGTAAGACCACGGATAGGACCTAGCCTTTCTCACAATTTTTTTTCAATGTCCAAGTCACAACAAAATTTGGTGCCAAATATGAGATAAGATGTGATTGATTATGTATTACACATAATTAGCATGCTTTCCATCTTGATTTAGTATGTTTTATTCTTAATTCATTAATATTTCACTTTTATCTTCTTATTTTCTAATTCCATGTAAGAATCCAACCATTTTTCTTGAGTTTTTCATACTTTCCAACTTGAATTAGTGTGATTAATTTATGACCATTTTTGCCAATTTTTTAATTTTTTATACTTCCCAAGGTGATTTAGTATGATTGATTGAAGTAATTTACTTGTTTTTATACCATTTTTATTTTATTTTCTTTCCATTTTATTACATTATTTTCATACTTCCCAATGTGACTTAGTGTGATTTTACTTGTTTTAATTTGGTGTCAAATTTTTGTCATGGTTTAAAAACAACTCTTTACCCCATTGATTTCCATTCTATTTGGGTCTAATATACTTATTAATTTATTGATATTACACATTTCCCAATGTGAAATAGTGTGTATTACATTTTTTTTTTATTAATTTTATTTTAACAAAGTCTTTTTTGCCTGTTTCTTTTTAACCATGCATGTGTCCTATATAATGTTATAAAATAAAAGCATATACAAATAAAAGAAAAATACATGTGCTACAAAGTAAAATATCCATGCATTCACAACCAAAATAATAATAAAACCACATAATATCAACATCCAACTATCAAAATAAAATATCTCTATATATATCATGTGTTTTTTATACAAAGTACAAAAAGACATCGCTCCAACTCTATGGCTAGGTTCTATCATATCTATCTCATGGCCTAGCCACACTACCCATAGATGCCTCAAATAATTCCCTCTAAATAGTATGTTTTAAAGAGGATGTTTGAGATCTCAATCCTATCATTTATCCCTATAGGTTGGCCACCTAGACTTGTACATATCCTAATTGCATCACAATAGTTAAATGTATGGCTCTCTCTTGAGCCAAGGCCTTCTAGACCTATGCCTCTCTCACTCCTACCCCTATCAATGTATGTAGCTCATATATTCATGCTTGTAATCACCTCATGGCCTATCTTACTATTGTGAACTAGCTCACCTAAATTGAGGTAGATGGTACCATGAGATCATCCAAATTGGTAGGGTTATATGGTGTCAGTGCCTCTTCCAAGATATCATCGAGTGCTCTCCTCACCAGAAATCCCCATCTAGTCTGATCCTCCTCTATAATATCTAAAAACATCACATCAAATACATGTTATATCAGAAACACATCTCAAAATCTATCTATCTACAATCTATCTATCAAATCTTACATAACTAGTTTTCTATTTTCACAAACTTAAGAAAATTTTAATAATTTATTACTTATTTGGATGTTTCTTATCACTATCTCCCCATCTACTCATTCATCTACCATGATCTCTCCATAAAATCTTTCCTCAAGTAGCTTGTCCATGGGATTACTCCTAATTAATGCAAACCCTAGGGTCACCACCCATGCCTAGCTCAAGACTTACCTTAGTGGTGCATCTATAGACCATCTCTACCCTAGGTCGACTGATGGGTCATCCTTAATGACCACCCTCTATGTTCTCTCTCACCACTAGTGTCTTTACCGATGGTGAGATAGAGGTGATCATTTCTCCTCCTATTATGATACTACATGTGGTACTTATAACACTCCTATATCTACATCCATATCCTCTCTAACTACTAGCCATCATACTCAACCTATCTATGGTCTCTCATGCCATGATCTAATCTCTAGTCTCATGATTGGTGGTCCTTCTCCTCCTCTCCCCCTTGGATCTCTCACATGTCTAACCCAAAATATGGCCACCACTATAGGATCTACTAGGTGAGGGAGTCTAAACTATCCTGGCAAGCATGCCATTGGATGCAGCTCTACCCACTAGGTATATTGGCCTATAATCTACACTCATGCTAACTCTGGCACCACCATCCTCCAACTCAACCAAACTATCATGATGTGTGCATATACATACCATATGATATCTTCTCATGTAGCTATATGTAGTGATGACATGTGATAACTAATGGCACATGATTTTATCTTCATCTCAGTACCTGAGGTAACTAATCATCAACCACATGGGGTAACCCAACCAGTTGGTACATTAGGAACCTCTCATATATCCAAGCACTTAATAATATCACTATTCTCATGGTCTTATACCCTCTGGAAAACATGCCATACATATTATGTATGAGTTTAACCTATATGATAAAACAAAGGTCATAAAGTGCCCCTTACTCCAATATAGATTAGCATAAAATTATCACGTATAACAGTACCTTACCAAATAACTTGTAACATAACACTCATGATATCATAAGTCCTATCACTACCTTCCATATATCTAGAATTTAAGCTATATAGATATAAAAAAGGCTCTCCCTTAGCCCTGTATATATCTTATTTGATCAAGTCACCCATTGGGTTAATGTTTGTATTTCTTCCTGCCCCTCTGATATCCCCATGATCACCTGCATCCATCGTATTATAATTCCAAGTATAGCATGGACATCCTTCAACATTATACCTACCTCGATGGTATCCCCATCTATCACCCACCTAAAGTTATTAGTTAAACATTCCCAAACTTTTAGGAACATGACTACTAGATCTGCACTCAACAACACTCGACACATCTCCATGATACCTTCGAAGCCTAGTGCAACTAACCTAAATCAATCCTTTTTTGTCAACCACTTCAATAAATTTGGTATCCAATAAGCATCCACTAATTTTTAGGATTTGTGATGCCCCTATAACTATCAAACAAAAAAGATGTATTAGACCTACATGTCACTTATAATTAAATACATTCTTTTTAAATTTTAGTAAAAATGAACCTAATTTGCCTTAATCTATCCATTTTTGACCAATTTCACTTATTATTAGCTTACTTGGCCATTTTAGTACTCACTCGATCAAATAGGGCTTTACATATACTATTTCAACCAATTTCTTGCATTTCAGTACTATACTAGCCACTTAGTCACATACTAAATTGACAAAATAATATTGGGTCAACCCTATGGACTTAACAAACTAACTTGACCCTTTCATTTTCCCCTTAATACTAAGTCAACAGAATATAATAACTAAGTAAGTTGGCATAAGGGTACTAAGTTGTCACTCTTCCTCAACAAACTAAGTTGACCCATACCTACTAAGTTGTAGTGTTAAAAGTTGATTTTAAACCTACTAGGTCAACTAAGTTGACCTAGCTGGTTTAAATTACTTGTTCTTTCACATGCTTATAATAAATGCCTTTGGCATTTATTATTCCAATTCTTTTCAACCCATTTCCCCATTTGACCACTAGTACCCTTATCAACTCTTTTGGTTTCATTCCAATTTCTAGAAATGGTTTAAACTACAAATTTCAATAAAACACTTAATTTCAAATAAAATACTCAAAACAAGTTTGAAATTATTAGTTGCCTACCTATGCTTTACCTATTGTAGCCATTAGGCATCCTTTTCATCTTAGTTATCATCTCTTCACCATCCTGGCTCTTTTGGATAATGTCTTGTCTCTCAAATCTCTATTTTTCTCTCCAAATGAGTCAAACAATAGAAAATAACTTTATTTTCACTCTATTTAAAATTATTATTCACAATTCTTTACCTTTTAAATATATACCATTAGATTCTTTATTTTGATCATATTTTTGTTTTTACTCACTTATTTTTTGAACCATAAAAAGTTATGGAATCATGATGTTGTATAGAATATTTTCCACTACTATATGCCTATATTCTAAATTTTTGATTTTTTGCTCTTTTTTGCACTAATCTCTATAGGTTCACCTAATGTTCCTCACATTAGACACCTTTGCATCTCTCACAGTCTCCTTCTTTATCTATAGAAATAAGTAAAGGTATGTGTTTTTCAATTATGTCATTTTGTTTATCTTATTTTTTCCTTATTGCATTTTACTTAGCAACAGTGTTATGTGTCATCATGTTCTATTCCTGAAGCACCATCCCCTATTACACTTATGTGACAAGTGATGAGCTTTAAGTGAGGCATATGTATACACATAATATTTTTAAACTTTTATCAATTATTGATGCTCTCTATCTTGAAGGAACCCATTGAGTCTCAATCTATTTGAGCGCATGTCCTAATGGGTGGATCGAGTAAGGGGTGGGAAAACCATTGGTACTTTGCAAGATTGTTGTCACTTTTTCCACTTGTTATCTACACACATTTCTCCTAAAAACCATTCCCCAAAGTTTATTCTTCTCTCTTGTATACTCCTTCAATCATTTCCAACTTTTTGTCCTCCTTTTCCTAACCTAAAACCCCCTTTGAGAGTTTTTAGTACTAGGTCGATTGGGTCAACCTTATACTCTTATTGGTAAAATTCATTTAGGGTCTAGGTCAACTCTTAGTCGACTTAGCCCATGACCTAGTGAATTTTTGTCAATATCAGTACTAGGTCTACTAGGTTAACCATGTTGGCTAAAACATTTGGAAGGGCTTAGGGTTAAATCCACCTATATCTATAAGATCATTTTCCCATTATTTAGAGAAGATAAGAAGTAAGAGCTATTATGCATCTAATTATCCACCATTCTACTTGAAGAACAAGCTTAGGGTTACATACTTTCTTTGAAGATACAGCTCTTGTCTTGTGGAGAAGTCTTTTAGATGCATTGATAGGTTGTGTATCCTAGAGCTGATTTATCCTTATCATCTTTATATACCATAACAACCTCTTATGAATCACCTTGTCCAAGGGAGAGATTGAGGCTCAATAGTTTCATCTTCAAAGGTAAATATTCCTGACTTTTTTCCTCCTTTGTAAGAGTAGATAGATATGCATTTGTATTTTTCTTCCATGCATTAGGATTCTATATACATTGACATGAGTATATGTCTTCTATGTGTGTTTACTTTTATTGTTTATTACCCTAATTTTGTGTCATAAGCTTTGGTGAGCACTATATTAGACTTTAATTTACTTATTATTAGTTTTTTGAATATCAAAACATAGGGCTTAGTTAGGATTATTACTTGATTTTCTTTATTGGATGCTTTGAAACCCTCCCTAGTATTATTATTGTGATAAGATATCCCCTAATTGGGTCTAGTGGATCTACATATTGGTCATGTTCCCAATTATCTAATGTATCCCCAATCAGAAGTGTAAGTAGGATCTATCTTCTTTGAACCAGGATTGATTTATAGATGTAATGTATTTCTAATTACATACAGTTCCAAGGTCTTGATCTACTTCAATTCTAGTCTGTTTTAGCCCAGATATGCATGTGCATAGTAAACAAGCCAAGTACTCTTGTTTCTAATTTATATCAATCAATAGTTTTACTTTCTATTTTTGGCATATCTTAGTATTTAAATTTATAATATTGTTTATCTGAGTTTGAAAATTAATTATCCTACTATAGATCTATTTATCAACCTTGTGCTTATTCATTTCTATATTCTTAACACTAGATACCCCATATCATTAAATTTAGGGTTAAACATTTGGTGAACCTAACCTATGATATATATTATCACATAAGTATTCTATAATCAATGTTTTTCACCTATTTTGCATTAATATTTTTTTAGTTTATTTCTTTCATCATGTATGATATAGATTGCTTTGATGACTATAATAATGAAACTCTCCAAATCTATATCGAGGAAGGAGTAAAATTTGATTACCATTATCTTTTTCCCAATGCACAAGCACATCATATCTAATATTTTAATGGTGGTAGATACCATCCCTCTAACTAGGTCCATACCACCACCATCCTAAGAGATGTGTTAAACAATCTTAAGGAAGATACACAAAATTTTCCCTTGCCTTCTACAACCAATTTGGTTACATATGATAAAAATCCTCTTTCATTTGATTTTGCTAACTTTCATCAAATCCATAAGGATGTCATGGATGAATTATAAACTAGTCATAAAGGGGATTTTATTGCACGTGCATTGATTCAAAATCCTATAATTCCAACATTTCTAAACAATATCCCCCTCATTGAAGATGATGATGTTATTTTTCCTTAATTTGATATTGAAAGTTTTTGAAAGGTAAATAAATACATCATGGACTCTTTACCAAATAACATTATACCACCATGTATAAGGTTGCATAACAAACTTGAAGTGGAAAAATATCCTAATGTTCTAAAAGAAACACCTTTACCAAAGATAAATAAATGTGGATGAATTATTAAAGGATAGGCCCAAATTTCCAAAATTTAAATATCCAATACCATTGCCAACATATCCTAAATTCAATTATCTCAATCTTGCACTTTTTATTCATAAGGATGATAATACCAATATTCCTAAATTTAAAAGGGGTGATGGATTAAAACTAGTGATAACACTTTTTCCAGATGCCACCATTGTTAGTGATGATATCATATCCATAATGATTACTATTGGAGAGATTCAAAGACAAGTATATATACTCCAAGTTAAAATATCCCACTATAATGCTAATAAAAATATTACTTCATTTCATAATGAACTAATTATACAATGTATGGTTGAATATCCTTATCTTCAAGATTTTAAATTACAATAATTAACACTTTTTTATTGTCATAAATATCCCTTTGATCACATGATTAAATATGTAAATTATATTGGTTAATGGGATAAATAAGACAATTTTTTTCTAAAAACATTGCATATGATTATCACCAATGAGACTCACAATTGGTTCTATAGCTTAACTAAAGGTTCATTAACCATTTTTCACAATTACAAGATGTCTTCTTTTTGGATTTAAACATGAATAAGATGCCTAGACTTACATTAGAACATTTTCATAATTTCAAACAACATTTTGATGAATCCATTCAATATTATGATATTCAATTTAAAATTACATCATATGCCTTAGCATTTATACCTTTGGATTTGGGATTTCAATTCATATTTAGTAAAGGTCTTATTTCCCCATTAAGGTAACAAAAATTACATAAATAATATGAATCATTTACCTAATTATACTTGGATGTTCATAGATATGTGTCATTCATACTCATGTATAAAAATAAATTTAACATCTCTCCTTCCAAATAAAAATATATATTCCACATAAATGAGGAAGATGAATTACCAAATGAGAAATATGATCAAATGTGTAGTGTTATTCACATTCATATGGGATATTTACATTCATTACTAAATATGGGACTAATACAAAACACACATCCACAATAAACACCTCAAGTTACACAAATAAAAAATTATCGATGCCAATAAAATATAAAAATCACATTATTCATGGGTGGTACTTAATTTTAGCATAACCATGTTGATCTTACATAAAGGGAGTTATAAATACTCCTTGGGAAACATAAAAATACCAATTTATTTTGGTTCTAAAGTGATTCAAACAAGGGTTTGGGTTATGACACCAAAATTATAATATGTTGTCAAAGTGGGCCATACTTGAAGATTAATAACTAGATAGGATTGAAAGAATGAAGTTGAATATATATGGAGTTAAAAAATCATAAACATATGAGAAGAAGAGACTCCAAAATGTATAAAATTATTTAGATGTGATAAAATTCTAAGTTGGTTAGCTAAAATTACATGGGAATGTTCATATTATAGGTAGAACAAAGACATGTCCACACATTCTCATGAATGTGGGATTATCTTCCCCAATGACCTTTATTAAACACCTAAGTGACACCTAAGCAAGCTAACTAGACTATGTAGTAAAAACCACATGGTGGTAAAAAACCTACACTAACACTCCCACTTAAGCATAACTTAGGTGGAAAGTATAATTGGGTCCCATCAATGAGGCTTGATGAGGTACCCAAGTACTTAACAATCTCTCATAAAGTAGAGAAAAGGATAAAACCCCTAAGAAAAACTCCCCCCAAAAGAGATAAAATAAGAATAGTGGGATAAAAATCCCCACTAGAAGCTGCAACTACTTGTAGCCACCCTGTATCCTACAATATATGATGAATGTGTTCTTATATAAAGAAGAGAGAGAAGACAAGCATAAAATGTCACATGGAAAATGTTGTAATAGGTCCCTCTACAATAAATTATGTCTCTTGATTTTTTGATAAAGAGACCCCAAGCTATCAAGCTGATAAATTCCCACTCAAGTAGAATACATGTAGGAATCAAGATGTAAATATATGGAAAATGCACAATTGTCTCCAAGCTCATGTTCAAATGTCTCAAAATTTTATAAGGAATATTAGGCCTAACTATAGAATATGGAAAGAAAGAAGCATAAAATGAATGAGAGAGAGTAGGAAGGTTTTTATGTACCCTCATTACATCTAGATAAGAAGATTTAACTCAAATAGAGTTGTCATCAAATAGAAGACAATGTCCTCAATGGTGTCATCTAGATCCAAAGTGTGAGACTATAAAAACAAAGAAGAAATGTCTAGTAGAAAACTATCTTGATAAGGTGAATCCAAAATACATGTAATCCTATTGTAAATAATCACCAAAATCTCTCAAAGGAGTAACCTTGAACTCTGTACTAGTAACAAGGGAAGGTATAATCTAAGTGCATGTCATGTGACTAGACAACACATGCCATAAAATGTCCTTATATAAAGAACATATATGTGATGGCTCTAAAATAACAACATCCTATATATTAATTATTATTAGTTGAAATGTGCACCTGTGGATAACTTGTTGTATGGGAGTGATTGGAGATGGGTACAAAACATGAGTGCTTAGTGTGGGGTATGAAAGTACTTAGCATAGGGTACAAACATATTTTAGCTTACCAATGCATGAAGAATATCCTATGTCTCATCACAATAATGATAACATATTAAGGCATGGGACCCTTGTGATCCCTAGGATGAACCTCTAAACATGGTTGAATTCATTATAATCTATGTGCACTTGGTTTAGGACCAACACATAGAGCTATAAAGAGTAGAAAGGGAAACTACAAATAATGCTAAATATAATCTTGACAAAAGGAAAAGGGGTGAGAGAGGGTAAGAGGCTTGATTAAATGGAAATTGGTGAAGCACCAAGAAAAGAATGAGCACCTCACCCATTTAATAAAAACTAAAACTAAGGAACTAAATGTGCATAGTCTTCAAACAAAACACCAACTACATAAGTTTTTCACATAGAGGTATAGGAACACAATGCAACATTAAGAGGGATGTAAATGGTCCATATATAATTCCTACACAAAATCATTTATACAAAGTGTGAGAAATATAAAGGATTATGATTCCACATAGAGGTGTGAAGGGAGGGAAAAAATGAGAGGGACAAATATCCACAAACAAGGATCGACAACTTTTTAAAAATATAGAACACAAAACTTGAAGAAAGGTAATTATGTTATTATTAATTTCAAGGCCTAATATGATATTAAAACTTGGATGGACAGAGCTTTGTTATACCAAGGAGAGGGCTCCTTTTCATAATGAAAATAGGGGTTTATATAGAGATGGATAAGAACCTACATAATTAATTTAGCATTTGATATGGTAGATATGAACTTAATTCAAAGGTTAGCACTCAGAACTTAAGATAACCATACTCATATTCAATAGTTTCTATGATCAATTCTCTATAAATTTTGGGATGATAATCTAGTCATAAAAGTAGCTAGAAGGTCATTCTTAGATCTTAAGATAATATACATGAGCATTAAGGACATAAGTACACTCTTGTAGTCAGAGGAGGCATGTGTGCATGTTTTGTCCACTTGACCACCACCTTTTTATCTAATTCTACTCTAACTTGGACTCCTTCTATGTCCAATCAGGCCCAACTACCACATTTTCTTATTTATACCACTTATCAATCCACCTAGACTTACATGTTAATGCAAAGGCTATACATTCTTTATTTATATTTCACCATGTCATTTGTATGCATGTAATAGAGTTTTACACGCATCTTTATTTAGTATCATATACACATTATATCCCATTTACATTATACTTTTTTGATTTTTTTCTATCTATGCATATAAATCTATGCATAGAGAATCAGTGTTGAAGGGGAGTGCACATCTTTCATGATTCTTATAATCTTGGTTCTTCTCTATGTGTAGTTCATACCTACTTATCTTCAGCATTGTGAATACCTTCATTCACTCAAATAGTATAGTTCATGCTTACATCATGTTTTTTGTGTTGTGTGAATTTATACTTGAATGCATACTTTGTAAAGAGTGCATACAAAAGGTCATGAAATAGGATGAGCATTATAGCATAATGGCACAACATTATAGAGAAGTTACAAACCAAAAACATGGCACCAAGGAAATATTTTTCTAAAGGTGTAAGGATTTAATTCCTCATAAATATAGTCCCTTTTTTTAATCTTACAAGTCTACTCCTTGCATCTGAGATCTTACATTGAATTACAAAGGAAGTGGTGCACAACATAAATTACAGCGTAAAAATTATGAGAGTACAGATGTGGATTTATGTGATTGAGTGTGGAAATTCATAATTTAGACATGAAGAGCCTTTTAGATAGGATAATTTAAGGAGAAAAAATATCTTGGGTGCACACTTAAGTTTGAAAACTACATGCCATGTACTCTTCCTTTTGCATTATAAAGTTTAAGAACTCTAAATGCTGGACTTGTGTGCCAATACTTCTGTTTCATGGGAGGCACAAAGATATTTTATATAGGGTATGCATTAAGAGATATTTATAGGCATAAATCAACACTTATTTAATGTGTAGATCTGCACCAACTTTTGTCTTTGGGCACTCATGGGGAAGATCTATGTGCAAACTTATCTTTTGAGAAACTCAACACCGCGTAACCATGAAACCCTCCTTTAGGGTCTTATGAGATTCATGCAGGATGGGATAACTAAAGATTCAACACTTTTAGCAACATATATAATTCACTTATATGCTACATTGGGATCATTAGCCTTGAATTAATCCATTTGGTACAAAGTCATCTGGATCCCTTTGATCATTTACCCTTTATGTGATCAACTGTGATAGGCTTACTTGACCTTAGAAGAAATTAAGATACCTTTCATAGAGAAAAATCAAAGTAGGCAACTATGTCAAATGATGTTTAAAGTAATGAAATATAACCTAAGCAAGAACTATGCACAAACACTTGGAAAAAATTAAACTAATCTAAATAACAACACGTGTATGCAAAACTTAGGTAAATTAAGACATCTAATCTACTATTTACAAAATATACATGATTGTTATAGATATTGATTCAGATGAATCACATTG
Source organism: Torreya grandis (assembly GCA_037957365.1). Taxonomy (NCBI): domain Eukaryota; kingdom Viridiplantae; phylum Streptophyta; class Pinopsida; order Cupressales; family Taxaceae; genus Torreya; species Torreya grandis. Next base: position 88,244 of record JARHVA010007696.1, on the reverse strand, counting down.
ACAAGGAAGGGAAACACTTTTTGGCTTATCTATATGATTTGGAAGGCATTGGATTGCGTACAAGTAGCTATGGTGTATGGGTCACTCTATATAACACCAAACTTTGTATGCTTCCTAGCTTTTACCATGTTTGCATCCCATTTGAGTATTGAATCTCCTTCATCAAATCTTCAAGCAACATCTTTCCTATTGAATGTCCATCTTTTTTATGTTTTATGAAGCTCCATTGTGTGCATGGCCTATGCTCTTGTTTCTTCAAGATCTATTAGCTTGGACAACCTCAATATCATGTGATCACTCTCATACAACTCCTGCTAATGGGATAGCTATAATAAAGGCAACACAATATATGTAGGCAACCTAACTTCCCTCCCATAAACTAGTATGAAAGGTGAATTCCCCATACCCTTTTCACCATTATTTAGTCTTCCTAGAGGGTCATCTTGAGTTTGGTGTTCCATGATCACTAATTGTCCTCAATGGTTTTCTTGATGATGTAAATAAAGTTATTATTGGTGGACTCAGAAAAACCATTACCTAGATGGTAATAGTTTGAGGAAGTGATTAGGTGGATGTTATTTTTACTAACCATTCACTGATTTTGGTTCCAAAAAAATCCATAACATTATCATAAATGATGGTGACTAGAACACCAAATCTTGTTATAAGGCTTTCATAGAAATATAGAATAGAAATATCATTGACATCCTTAAGTGTTATTACCTCCATATACCTTGTGAAGTATTCAATTACTATAAGGGTCCATCTATATCTGATGCTTGATAATGGATTTATCATTCTGATGAAGTCTAAGACCCATTGGGCAAAAGGATGATCCATTTGTATTAGATGTATGGGTAGAGCTACTGATTTCTACTTACCTAAAAATAAGGCACACTTCTTGTATCATCATACCCATACGTGTGCATATTTAAATAGATTTGACCAATAATATCCAACATACATGATTTCAATAGCAATGGTTTTAGGTGAGTAATGGCCTCTTGATATCTCACCATGGAACTCTTTATGGATCCCAATTATTTGATCCTATTCCACACACCTTAAGAGAATTCCATTGATGTCTCTTCTGAATAGTGCATCACTAACAAGTGCATAAGAAATAGCTTGCAATCTAAAGTGTCTATGCTTATTTTTATTCAATCTATATGGATATGCACCAATCTAAAGGAAAATCCTCATGCTCTAACTCCAACCTGTTGGGTGGCTCTAGTCTATGGATTGATCCTTGCATAGTGTAAAGACTACTTTGTCTTCAACTTTTACATCCTTTACTAGCTATTTGCATAGTCCTTTCCCTTGTACTATATTGATGATTTGGATAACTATATCATATTCCATCACCTTTTTGATCCAACTAATTCTCTTCTCATTGATATCCTTACTAAGTAGAAACTCCTTTATACTTGAGTGAGAAACCATGAGCTAAATCTTGTTGTTGGAAAGCATATGCCTAAAATTCTTGAGTTCCCTTATGACTGTAAGGATGTGTTTCTCTAAAAAGATATAGTATAGCTCATAATCCTTGAGTACCTCAATAAAGAAATTAATAGGCTAGTTATTGTCACAATTTTTGAAAATTTAAAAATTAGTGAAATTGAATTAATTTTTGACTAATTTTGGTTTGGGTCTAAAATTTTTAATTTAAAAAATTAGAAATTAATTCATTAATTTTTTATTAATTAATTAATTTAATTTAAAATCAAGGTTGTGAGCAAAATGTCTTATTCCAAAATCGTGCAAATGCCATTTGAAGTTCTCATGTCATGTAAAAAGCTTTCAACTTCTCCCGTAACTTTGTAAAAGTTTCATTAACTCCTTTCAATTTGTGCAAGTGTTTTATATTTTTCTTTGAGTTATGCTAAATTTCCTAAACACTTCTTCAAGTCATGAAATTTTTTATTTCCACCTTTGCATGCAATGTAATTTCAAAATAAAATAATAATAAATTTAATTGAAATTATTTTAATTAAAATATGTAATTCACTTTTTAATTCCACTGTCGTGCAATTACCATGGATATTTCCCTGGTCATGAAAATGAGTCTTGGAACTTCTTCAAAACATATAATTAAGATCTTCACTTCCACTTTCATGCATGCAAGCTTCATTTATCCCCTCATCATGCAATTTGCTTTTTATTCTCCCCAAACCATACAAATACTATAAACATTTCTCTGAGTCATGTTAAAATAAATATTCTTCCCCTCCAAACATTTTAAAACCATTCCACACCATTCAAGTGTGTAAAATATCCAAATAATTTTTAATATACTTACTTAGCACTAGGTCAAAGATAATTTTATGTGATTTTTTAAGAGGAAACCATATGGTGCCATATGGATTGGAAGAAGATAATAAGTGGAAATTAAAAAAACAAGAAAATTAAATATGTTTTTTTGTCTTTGAAAACCATAAGGTGCAAGAGGAGAGATAGTATTTTTTTTTAAAGCATTAATTTATTTTCTTCTTTTTTCTCACCAAGAAAGCGTTGTATGACTAAGTGGCACCAACAGAGAATGCACAATATAAAAAAAGGAATAAATTAAATTGTTTTTTGTTTTCCCCTACAAAAACAAAATTATACGATGCAAATGTGGTGGGAGAGGTTAAAATTTTGAAAAAGAAATAATGAGGTCAATTTTATTTTTGTTTCTAACACATGAGATGCAAAATTACATGGTATCATTGAATTTGTATGTAGGTAAGTATTTGAAAACAAGAACAATAAAAATTCTCTTTAGTTTTTGTCATGGTGAGAAACTGTATAACAATGCCATTTAGGAAGATTAAAAAGCCTCAAATATAACTTTATTATTTATTCTTCTTATTTTTCTAAATAAAAACCATATTGTCATACATTAGAAAATAATGGTAATGTAAAAAGATTCAATTAACTTCTTCCTTTATAAAATACAAGAAGTGGTATGACAAACAGTGCAAATTTTCTTATATGTCTCAAAATAAAAGTTTCCTCTTTCCATGTGTAATAAAGGTGATTGAGCATGGTGATCAAATATGTACAATGATATTTAAGATTCACTCAAGCAATTGTTAAAAAAAAAAAATTAAAATGGCCAAGTTATTGGAGGCATATTTTCAAATGATTGTCATGCTTCTTCACAAATATGCCATAGTCTTATAAAAAGAGTGTGAAGCATTTAAAAAAAAATCAGGGGTTTTGATTAAATTATTTTGGTGTGTAGTTCTAATTTGAAATAAATAAGTAGTAAATAAAATTATTGAAATTATTCTAAGAAAAGAAGCATAAAACATGAAGTACGAGTTTTAGGTAGTAATGCCTTCATCACCTTTGGAATCTAATGTGGAGAATATTTTAGATACTAATCTAGGTCATATTGACTTAGATGAATTTTGGGAGAGGATGAATATAGTAATCAAAATTAACTTTGGTTAAATTATTTTTGACATCGGATTGGTGCAAGTTGTAGCCTTTCCAATTTCAGTGAAATCCCCTGAATTGGTTTTAGTCATGGAAGAACACTATAATTTAAAAACAAGGGAAATGAGAGATCCACATGGTGAATTGGTGGAAAGCTTGGCTCCAGATCACATAGTTAGTATGTTGCATATTCTATATAGAGAGAATTTTTTTCATTTAACTCTTAATTTCTCTCAAATTTGTTGGGATGATAATAACATCTCATGTGCTAAACAAGTCAACAATGAATGGTTAATCAAACCAAGGCACTCTTATACATGAATCCCAAAAAATCTTACAAGATCTAACTTCAAGAATGAGATAAATGATATAATAAAACTATTACATAAAATAATGTGGGGGGGCCAACAACTTAAAAAATTTAGACATGGATGTATAGGGTTATTTAAATCATTGACAAGAACATGTAATATTTCAATTGGGGGCAAGTAATCAGTGATGCAATCCATAAACAACTAATAGAAATAAAGGTCATATCAAAATTTTATATTACTTCCTATCTTATCTACGTTATTGCTAGTCATAGATATTTTGATGGATTACATATGGTGTGTGACTTTGGATTAATAAAAGTATATGATTTTTATCCCTAACTTGCATTGAAAGAAAGAACTTAACACTTTAGGAGGTAAAATGATTATTTCTTTCAATTTTTCATTTAGTTGTTTGTGAATTAAAATTTCAACACAAGGATATTAGTGGTAGATACCATAGCAATAGCCAGATGGGGAACTTGGTTCATACAATTCTCAATTTTTAGTTATTTGAGGACAAGTGGCTATGAAATTGATCCATACATGCTTCCATGATATGTCAATGACAAGCAAGCATTAATGGATCTAGTGAGACAACTTATTGAAACACATAAATTTTTTATAGGGATATATAGAGCAAGGGTCAAATTTTTATTTTTTATTGGTAGGTACATTTGTGCATTATTAATGAAATCTAAAATATTGGAGAAATATATGTCCCATTACAATCTATAAACTTTTGAAAGAAGTTTCACATTTGATATAAGGGGTTTAATTGAACATAATATTGGACCTTAATTTCAACATATATCACACTTTTAAGATAACTACATAGACTATGATGATGAAAAAATGGTCAAAATCAAGGACTATTCATGGTTTACCATGAAATAGATAGTCAAATTTGGAATAACAAAAAAACAAAAATAATTGGTAGATGTTGAAGTCACGTTGGATCCTATTTTTTAAAAGGAGGGCATTGTAACAAAACCACTACCTATAGTTCATTGGGATAATAAATAATCTATTTCTCTTAGAAGTAGAATAATGGAAGAGCTTGAAAGGACTCTCATGTGGTTAAGAAGTAAAGGAATTAATGTTGGGAATATTGATTTACCTACACCTCCTAGGGAAGATGAATTTTGCAATTTATATAAACAATAACATGTTGAAGCAGAGAAATAAAATGAAGGAGGTCCAAGTAGAAAACTCCTAGTGATATAAGAAACAAAAGAACCATAATTACTATCCAAAAATATATTCCACTACGAAGGGTTACATAAAAATCTCTCCTCTTTTCATAATCCCTCAATTTCCCAAGAAGTTCATGTTGATAGGTTCCCATAATCCCAAGATTTTGTATAAAATACAACTCAACAATTCCTTTCTTCTAATGACATATTACTTCCTATATCATTTACTTTTCCACTACAAGAAGTCATTCCTATTTCTTCTTCTCCCTCAAATCTTGAAATCCCTGTTATTTCCTCTCCAAGAACTCCAATTGATGTATTTAGCAAACAAAAACAAGAAGTGTCTTTTCAAGGTATCACAATTGACAAAACACCTTCTTTTGCCCTAGCAATGTCAGCCCCACAAGTCTCGAATTTTATTTGACCTCTTTCTTTAAGCACAACAATATTACATTGGTTTTTCACAGTGGTAGAGAAAAGAAGAAAAAAAGTTAAACCTGAGGAGATTGATTTTTGTACCCTAACAATTCCAATTATTTTTTTCAAAAAGATCAAAAAAAGCAAGAATTATCTCACAAATGGTAGCAGATGAAAGAAGAGAAAAATATGTAGAGGTGGCAATTCATATAGTTGAGAAAGACAAATCTAAGATCAAAGTTAAGGACTATTAGGTATTAATAGTTCATTTAGGGAAATCTACCAAAGAAGGGATGAAGGAAAATATGCAGCTGGTATTCAACACTATTTTTGAAAAAATGGACAAAGATAAAACAATGAAAGATGAATTAAAAAAATTGAAGTAGTTGAATTTAGCAATACAGAAGTTGATTAGACTAGTTAACCCAATAATTATTTCATCAAGTCTTCATGTTGAAATAATGGATAAAATAAAAGAAATATGGCAAATGGGTAATGTAGTAAAATATTAGATTGAGAAGATCACTAAATAGGAAGTTTCAACAATTTTCATTGCAATGATAGTGGTTTTTGAAGTCCAGTCAAAATGTGAACAGGTAACAAAAAAATAAATTGGGTATACGAAGGAAATACAAAACTAGAAAAAATTCATTCCTAAATTGATTAAATTATCAAAATTTCCATCTCGTAATCTTATTGAAGGAATCATCAAAAAATAAGTTATTTATCAGATTGAACTCCTTTGGGCCACAAAATTAGAATCCAATCACTTCAATAATGTATCAAAAATTTCAACAGTGCAAGGTTTCTTGGGAGTGACATAATGATATAAATTGTTATAGAAATCAAAAAATTGGAATGACCTTTTAATAACGATAGGGATTACCATGGAAATCATATTTCAGTAGAATTCATGGTTGAAGAATTCAAAAATCACATTCATTAAGTTTTAAGTCCCATGTCTTCATTTGATCATGAAATAATTCATCAATTAGCCAAATATCAATGCAATTCATATAATATTAATGTGAAAATAAACAAATTTTAAGAAATAAAAGAGATGGAGTGGATAGTAGATATTGCATACATGTATACAAATGGTCTTGATGAATATTTGATAAGATTATTTCTCTAGATAATTGATGATTTTTTTAAATAAAAGAAGTTATTAATAATGCAAAAAAAATATTGAGGCCATTCCTAACATTAGCAAGTAATGATATCAACTTCATCAAATTCTAGTTGATCTTATGATTTCAAAGCTTTCTTCTCACACTTCTTTTTTCAACTAGCTTATATTGTCACATTGTATTTCCCCTTAGAAATGTATATTGTTACTTTTAAAAATTATCTCTCTTGTAATTTTTCTAACTTGCTTCTTCAAGTTGTGAAAATTGATGATATACTTTTGCAAGCAGTGTAAAAACACCAAAACACTTTTTTCAAGTAGTGTTAAGTGCTCAATATAATTTTACACCCTTTCAAGTTGTAATTTGTTGTTGATGTTTTTACAACTTTTTAGAAAGGCAAAAAAGGTGGTTATGCACCATAACCACCTAGATTAGGCTCTAAATATAAGCTAAACCCTCATAATAAGGGTTTTGAGCATAGAAATTTTAGGCAAAGCTTTTTATAAAGGTAGATTGGATTTTATACTCTATGAATATCAATACAAAGAAGTTATTCTAAACTTTGTGTTAGTGATTCCTTTTAAATTTTGTATATCTGTTTAATTCAATGTACTTGATCCTCACTTTTGAATTGATATTGCTATCATCTTTTAATTTTTAAGTCCAAGAAATTATGTTACAAATTTCTATCTAGAATTATATATGATATTTTGAATATAATTGAAATCTTGGTGAGAATAGAAGTGATATTTTTATTGTTTTTGTTAGAAAATACAGAGGGTTAGTTATTTATGTTATTAGTGTTAGGTATATTTCTAGTGTATGTTTCATATTCTTAAGGATATGAATATGGCTTTTCAACCTATTGAATGAAAGATAATTCCTCTTTTGATGTCAATTTTTCCTCTGACACTTTTATCAAGTATCAGTGTTTAACTTGAGTTTATTGTCTAAAATATTCTCTCTCTTTCTCTCTAAATATTCCTTGCTATAAATTCATTTTCATACTTTTAGGTTAAAAGTACTAACCCATGATTTACACCTTTTTATTTGGAAATATTTATTTTTCGTTAGATTTTTTTGGCTTTCAATAAAGGTAGATCCTCCATCCAATAGGAGAGGGATTTTGTTCTCTACATTGCTGACATGAATGTAATAATTTATCCCCTCATAAATTTTCATGCCAATAATTTTTTACACCCACCATTGGGATTGTGTTTGTAAATTTCATGCTACCCATATTGTTATTTTAGTCTATATAACTCTATTATCCTATCAAGGACCACTCTACCAAACTGACCTAAGCTGGGAAAAATCAAATCAGAGCAATATTGTGTCAAACATCAGCCAAAATTTATGTGATTTTGATAGGGTTTCTCTACTCTAGTTCCAAATTGTCTTAGCCATTTTGAATCAATAAATTGACCACATAGAAAGAATTGAAAGAATTCAAGAATGCAGAAGAGATCATAGAACTTGTAAAACTTCTCATAACCATTAAAGTGTCATATAACTATTTTAGGCTATCATAATCCTGATCATCAACTTGGTTTGAATCGGGAAGAAGTTTTGGAAGAATATCTATCTTTAAGCATTAAATTGTTTATTTTTTATAATATAAAAATTGATGCTTAATTTGATATTGTTAGAGTAGAAATGAATATATAAGAAACATGTGTAGCCATTGACTAGAGGAATTTTGAAATAAATTCAAAAATTCAAGCTAGAAAACAAGCAAGGAAAATTGCCCACATAGTTATAATATATAAACTCATAGGAGAAAACTTGTCTCATGAAAATTTAGGGACTATAGGTCCCATTTCTTCAACCTAATATTTAAGAGATAAATTAGACTTAGGAAGATATCTAAACATGTTTGTGATCATTTGCATGGGATAATAGAAATAGTGTTGCTCAATTAAGAAGAGTAGTAAAAGTACTAGAAGAAGAAGAAAAAGACCGAGTTATTCTTATAAAAATATATAAATCAATATATAAAAGGATAGTTTATCAAAAAAGACCTACTTAAATATATCCTTAATTTCAACCTCAACAATAATAACTCTTCTCAAACTAGTAAGAAAACATTTTACTAGGTCAAGTATGTCTAAATGTGAAATTGACCCATTTTATCAATTACAAGAATCTTCTAGTTTTAGTCTAAGCCTTAAACATCAAAGTAAAATTAGGTGAGCAACAAGTCTTCCATCAAATCTCAATAAACATAAACAACTTTAGGGTAGAACAACAAGAGATTGAGAACTCATTTTATCAAGAATTGTTCTTCCCCTACAGGAATTTTTCCCAACCATGGTAATACCATGGAGAAATGTTCTTGGCCCTTTGGATTTATGGAATTTGCATGACTTCCCAAAAGGGTCAATAAATAAATTCCTAAAATTATATGCAGATGGAAAATAATACCCAGATGAACAGCCTATTTCATTCAACATAGTTTGTGGTGTCTTTGGTGTAGAACATGAAGATGTGGTAATTAGACTATTTGTTGAGGTACTTCAGATTACTATTATAAAATGGTTCTACCATCTCACCACAAGATCCATCAACAATTAGGATACCATGAATAAAATTTGAAGATATATTCAATTCTACTAAGGATGATCATGCTTTGTTAGCATAGTTGAAATACCATATTAGGAATTTTGTAGCTAAATTTAATAAGCTACTATATAAAATACCTATATTTTTAAAATCAACATATTATAATAATAATAATAATAATAATAATAATAATAATAATAATAATAATAATAATAATAATAATAATAATAATAAATGCTTGTTTATTAATTCCTAATTACCTAAAGTTAGTTATTAATTGAGAAGATCTAGGGTAGTATATCTTGATGCAACACAAACATTGGCTATAGAAGTCAAAGATGATTTGATTATGGTGGATAAATTAGAAAAAGAACTATCCAAAAGAAAAGCATAGGTAAGTGATCAGAGTTACACAAAATAGTTATTGTAAAAAATGGAAAATGTTATTATAGCATTAAGTAAGTAGATTCCTCAAAAGGTTATAACCCCACCTTATCAAGATATGCTAAGAATATTTTTTTTGCCTTTCCATAGTAATCATCCATGATTACAGGCTCCCTAATAAAAGCTCATAATTGAACCACCTCCATTATAATTTGAATCCTCTAGTCAATGCTATTCCATAAATAGAATAATTTTTTTAATGTGAAATTGAAGAAGAAATAGAAATACAAAATCTGGTTCTTAAAAAATGTGAAGTCAAAGAACCAAGTGGTGACTCCACAAATGCATTTTTATAATACAAATTATAATGACGAAGATGATTATGAATAAAATATTGGGGATATTAATAGTCAATCCTTTGTAGTTTTCACTAAAGCTTAGAATCAAAAAAAGCAATCTATTGATCCGCATGAAGAAAATACAAAAGTTATCCTCCCATGAGGAACTACTCCACCAATGTAAACAAAAGGAAGGCAACCACAAATAAGTAATTTTTCCTATGTCAGTAATGTTAATGTTTCCCAACCTTTTGAAAATCCTTCTGGTTATTTGCTAATTTTTGATATAATTGATCATGTCAAAAAAATCAAAATCAAAATGTCACAAACTGAGTAACAAAGAGCATACCCAGAATAGTTAGATAGGTTAGTAGATTTCATTAAAGGCAAAAATCCCAATGCTATAAAATTCAATGTCAAAGGAATCCTAACTAACCCTATTAATTCAAATCAATTCAACATAATTTTTGAATCCACTTCCAATTCTAATAAATTTTAACCATTCTATATTTTTTTATTCCTGAAAGGATGCAAAGTTAACAATTGCATCATTGACATGAGAGACATAGATAATGTCATCCCTACAAAATTTGCTCATGTCATTGGCCTAACTTGTATCAAAGAATTTAGACATTGTTATTCTATGGAGGTGAAACAAGTTCCACTCATTGGATAGATAAAGGACACACAAGTGGATTTGGCATATTTTCACTATAAAAGGATTAAAATCAATATTTTAGTCATAAACATTCTAGGAGCATATGGTATTCTTTTAGGTAGAATTTTTTGCAAAGAATTGGGTGGAGAAATCCAATTGAATTTGTAACATGTCATGATTCCATTCAAAGGGGTTTAAATAATTCATCAAACTTGGATTGAAAATAAAAAATACAATGCAAAAACTAGATGATCCCAAGGCAGACATTTTACATGAGCATGTCAAAATTGGTAACTATGTTCTGATGATAGAAAATGATATGGAATTACTAGAAATGATATTGTGTGTAGCAGTATTTTGAGCTCTGTATAAATTAATCTACCTAATTCAACCAAACACTAAAACTACCTATTAGGAAGAATTCTATAAATAAATTAGAATGATATAGAACTTACCAAATTCCTTGTTTCATCTCACCTCCTTCTAGGATGTTCAAATGGATGATTGATTGCATATTAGACTTAGATTTTTGGCATTATGATGACATGAAGTTTGATGTTGGATGCTTGGATCAACTGATGGTTAGACATGGATTTGATATGGATTCCTAAGATGGCCTCCATGGAGGAGGAGCCTTGATTATATAGATTATGAAGGGAAGATCAAGGGTTAAAATTCAAAGTTAGTGGGATGATATCAATGATTGTCATTTATCCAATGAACTAAAAATTCCTTGGAAGCCTCTAGACATAGAGGCTTTTAGAGAGGGAGGATAAGTTATAGAAGATTCTAAAATCTTCCAATTATAAAATCATCTTAGGGATAATTAGGATTAGAGGGAGGTTAGATATGGATTAGGTGAGGATTAGGGACTAGGGGTATAGGAATGTCTAGGGAGTAGGCTAGTAGGTGGTTAGGTGGGAGTATGGGAATTTAAAATTCCTAAATAATTGATAACTAGGATTAGATTAGGATAATAGGGATTACAAGGAATTAATGGAGGAGTGGGATGATTAAGGTTAATAGATGAAGAATAATCAAAGAGGGGGATATTAGTTAAATGGCTAGGATTAGGATAAATTGATGGGATAAAAAAGATATTAAAACAAGATGAATTAAAATAAATAGGATTAGTAGAATTAATGTCAATTAATAGGAATATTAGTTATGTTAATAAGGAAAGTGAATTTAGGTGCATACATTTTCCCCTTCTTTTAAAAGGCATTACAAGTGGATGAAGTGGAAAGAGTAATGGTATTTCTAAGAAAACCATTTCATAGATGAATGTTAATAAATGATGTTATGGGATATGATGCCCCCTTGAGGGGACACATGGGGAAGAATGAGGTGGATGGCCACTTAAAGGAAGAATAAAGGGGTGGGATTTTATGGAGAGACAAGGGGATGGGATGGCAAATGTGAGATAAAAGATGAAGAAGATGAAGTCGAGACTAGCAATGAGCTAAAAATTCATGATGCCCCTAGTAAAGACACATGTACAAGGTATAAATATGATGGGTGTCATGATTGTCAACATATCCCAAAGGGGAATCAACCATAACATAATGATTATAGGATAAAATACCACAAGATTTGGATGTATCCCAAGCAAGGATGCATGCAAGGGAGAGATATAGGCCAGTATAAGTTGATGAGTTAATGAGATTAATGATGGGTATAACTCAAAGACAAAGTTGATTGATATGATGAAAGTTATGATAGAGAATAATTGATATGATCGAGTGACTAATTGACTACATTTCATAAACTTAATGAGTTATAATGATGATGTCCCTAACAAGAACATATGCAAGGGGTGATAATCAATTAACTAATCATCTAATCATCTAATCATCTAATCATCATATCATAACTATCATAAGTATCATAAGTATCATCATAGTCTAAGCAATCTGATAAATATATCACTTGAAAATATGCCTCATGATATAAGGATGACCAAGAGGACATTGTGCTAAAGTGTGGGAAAATGGTGAGCTCTGCATCCTCAAGGGAACTTTTGATGTCCTCATAGCTTCCTAATTTATTACCCAAAAAAGAGACACAATTCAAACAAAAACAAAATAAAAACAAGATATATACATGATGCAAACAAGATAAACAACACATGCAAGTATCTACATGCAATGTCATAATGTCTTGTCTAAGGATGGGATGAGTGATTTGGGGATGGATTGGACTAGGATGATCATGATGTAATTGGGACTTAAGATTGACATAGGTTTGGATAAGATGATAATGAGGAGGATTAGGATGAGATATTTCCCCTAATTTAGGACAAAAGTATGGATGATGTGATAAGGTCGTTGAATATTGGTTTGGTCTTGAGATTAAATAAAAACGTAGCCTAAGAAGGTGTTATAAAAGTGATGACCAAGGATTAGTAATAGGCAAGTCCTTGAAAGACTCAAATATAGAAATAGGAGGAGGATTGATGGGATAAAATACCATCCATACCAGTAAAATGGTGATTGGATGGGTGCTTAGTATGGAGAGGCATTGATAGAGAGGTGATGGGTGCCAGATTAAATTCTTTGACAAGGCTATGGATATCGATAATACCTAGAAAAAAAGATGATGAAGATATGACAGGATGGGTGACCACTCTGATTTGGTTTCAAGACCAAACATAATGTCTAAGAATGATAACCAAGATGATATGAGATGGATAGAGATGGATGTGATTAGGGGATTTGGGATAAGACAAGACATCATGGACAATTTTTGAATTTTTCAAGTTTTATGGTTTTTAGGGATTTTTGGGATAAGTATGTACACTTTACAAATGGGGTTACTATAAAATGGAATACCAAGCCTAAAAAATAGGATGAGGATGGTGGATGAGATGACAAAAGGCATGAGGGTGATGTGGACCAAGGAGGAATGGACTAGGGATTATCAATGAATACATCATGAAGGAACCAAATGCTTAGTTACCCAAGTATCCATTGGAGGATATTCCAATATGGTTTTGGGACATTTTCTCAATACATATTCCACTTCCTTATGAAGGTCAAGATAATAATAGTAGATAAGATGGAAGGCATGATGGCAGATGATGGATAGGAAGAATGTATGTAGGACAAGGGATGGATGTGATCAGGAAAAAGGATGGAATCTGACCCCAAGTGTTGAGTTAAAATGTGGATAATTAATTATTCTACCATGATGTCAAAAACTAATTTTCATCATGTTACTCACCCAAGATGCTATAAGACTATTTTTCACCATTGGATGAATGATTTTGTTTTTTTGAATTTTTGAATTTTTTAGATGCCATCTCAATTTATTAGATGATGGGAAAGATGCAAGGTGTGGACACTTGATATATTATTTATCCAACACATGTTATATTATGGATGCCAGATGTCTAGATGTCTTGATGGCCTTTAGTGATTCTTGATTGTGGCACCTCTAGATATCTAGACCAAGTGTCTTTGTCACCCCTAGGAGAGACAATGTTACTCAGGGAGGTGATGTGAGGTATGGATTTGATTATATATTGATAGGGATGAATGGGACTGAAATGGATTGTAGGACTTAATGGGATTATGGGTTAATAATAGAATGGTATGATGGATGGTAGAGGATTAGGACTAGCAGTCACATACATCATTGGAGATGTGGGATATGCTAAATTTGATTAGTGTTAATTGATAAAAGACTGTAGGAGATCCAATACACTTTGAATATATGATTCATTTTTGATATGATCACTTGATGGATGATCAACCATGATTTTGACATTATTTGGATTTTGACTACTCCCTAGTGCCTAATTTTGGGCTTTACTAGGGGAGATTGATTTTTGACTTGATAAATGATGATTTTGACTTTGACATTCCTCTAGTACCTAATATTAGGATTTGCTAAGGGAAGACATATTTAGATTTGGTCAATTATTTAACTTTTTTTTACTTATGGGATCAAAGATAATTTTATTATTATGATTAACTTTTTGACTATAGTCTTGGACCTTTGTATTTGTGGCACACATTATATTACTTGAGGAAGTATCTAATGATATATGTTCCTATTCATCCTTATGGAGGGTGGTGAATAAATGATCATTGATTTGGAAAAAAGTGTCCATGATGGATGGAGGTGGTGGTTAGGGCATGATGAGGTCAATGAGTGGTGATGGGGTAGCATGGTCTTCATAAGGATTCTTAGGAGACCTAGTTTCAACATCAGATAAAATCTCCTCAAGATCATCAAAAATATCATGATGACTAGCCAGGAGACACACATCTAAAGTAGGTATAGATCCACTTTGATAGTCTTCAATAGATAAATATTGCATGAACTCATTTATGACTTCATTATTCTAATTCAAAAATATGCCTAGTGATGGATTGGAAATATCGAGACTAGAGATACCCTTGTAAGGATAGGCATTATCAGCATCAATAAGGGATGACATTTTTTATAAATAATCTGATTCAAATCTTGGCATTGAACATGATTTTGATGATGACAAGACTTATGTTGGCTCCAATGTACAATATTCAATGCTTCTACTAAAAGAGTGATTATTCATGATTGACCTCTCAATATGGGTATTTTGGTGTGATGGTGGAGAGGTAGATGATGGAGAAAAAATGGTTTTGGAAAAGAGAGGGTCAAGAAAGGATTCATGAGAAATCAGGGGACTAGGCTCATGGGGTGTAGGCTTAGTAGGATCAAGATATCAGATAGGTGGATAGACCATCATGTTGGTGGTGAATAATTATTTGAAAAGGGCTTCCAAGGATATAAGAAGGGGAGTATAATGACCCACTTCACTTTGTGATTTATATGTAGAAGAATTAGACTTTAGATTAGATGGTTGTTGACATAATTGGGTAGATGGACCAGAGGTAGGTGAGGTGGCCAAGATTGTATTTCTTTTGCTAGTATGGAAATGGGAAGTTAATGGTTTATGACTAAAAGATGGAGGATTGGTATGGAACTCACATGAAGGGGATTGGATATAAGGTGAAATGAGTTGAATGGGGTCAACACCTTTAATAAATGGTACACCCATCATAAGGAACTTTAATAGGATCTCATCCTTATGGGAAATTATGTATTGGTCAATAAAAGTTGGGTCTAGCTCCATGGTGATGGTTAAGGAGGGATGGATGATAGAGGTAGGATAATAATTGGATGGGGTTATTAAATAAAATAGGTTGAAAGGACCAAGCTATTATGATTAAATTATGATGACAATGTGGTGAACTAAATGTGATTAGGATGATATAAGACTAAAGTTAGATTTTAGATGGATAGTTTAATAGGCACTAATATCCTATCAATAATGCCTAGTTGTCAAGCTATCAAAAGGGATTGGGGGTTTTGATGGGTGCTTAGGTTCCAAAAATATCAAGATTATGATTGTATGGGTTCTAATTAGGAGTAGGCAAAGATGATAAGACTAAATTGATGATGATGGGTTTGCTAGATTGAGACTGATAAAGTGATAAGATGTTAGTAAGATATCAACTAGGTATGATACCTGACTAGTGATAAGTAATAGTTTGACTAGGATGATAAGATGATATGGGAAGGATAAAAGGACTAGCTCAAGCCTTGAACTAATTTTCTCAAGATGAGATGGCATTATGTGATGAAGGTGATAGGATAATGAAATAATGACAAATATGACAATAAACATTGATGAGATTTATTAGGGATAGATGAGATGGGGATGGTGTGGACTTGTATATAACCTAAAGATCCAACTCGGATAGGACAAGGTTAGAAAAGGACAAGACAAATGATGATGGGTAGAATGGGCTTATGATAGGAGATGGATGATGAAACAAAATGTGCCTAGGATAAGTAAGGGTATGAACAATGACAAGTATAACTAGGATAAGATGTGACTAGAAAGATTAAAAGAGAATAAATATATGTACAATACAATTAAGGAAAATATATACAAGATGATGGGATAATGAGACAAGATAATATGGGATGATGAAGACTATGGATGAAGTGGATTTAGGATAATATGTGGATAACAAGGTGATATGTGATGAGTGGGATATGACTAGAATAAGATAGGAGATGGAATAGGATGGTGATGGGAGATAATATGTATAAGAGAAATGATGAAAAGTATGTAAGAAATGATGTGAAAAGACCTAGATAGGTGTATAGGTTTGGGTGAAATGCTGACCCAGCTCACAAACAACATAGGTTTAACACAACTAATACCCAAGCACGTAAACCGTAAACCTATGATTAATAAATTTAAGGATGTGTAACCTAATAACCACACCATCTAATAGATTCATATTTGAGGATTTAGGTTGATTATCCATTACATTATCGACAAAACCCTCTCAACCCCACTCATACTCAATGGTTACTTCAGAGTTGATACTAACTCCTAAAGTGGTACACCTGTTATGACTAAAATGTCCTAAGCTAGGTATACACAAATTCTCTAGGTGCATACCTGATATATGTAAAGGAAATTTGGGGACAAAATCTATGTATAATACTATCCAATGCCATGTTTAAAGAGTTAACTCTTCCTCTTCATGGATGACCTGTATAGGGTCAACTACTTAGCCTAACGATAACTACTTCTAATTTTTATACTCCACTATAACACAGAGTTTGGTTAGTGCATGGTGATGAAATTCATGACACTAATCCATATATACTAAGCCTATGTGTGGGTATCAATTCCATGTCACATGCTATCTTGAGGGTGTTTAACAAACAACAAAACAAATGATATGATTAAATGCAAGAATGTACAAGTAAAATGATATCTATAATAAGATGATTAAAAATGATATATATGACAAAAATGATTAAAATGATTTGAAAATGATTTTAAGAGTGCCAAAATGGATCTTTGATGAGTGGACTACAATCACACAAGTTAGAAGTTTGATTGGCACTCAAAAGAGAGGGGTCCTGTAACAAAAAGATTAGTAGTTTTAATGACTTTTTAAAAAACTACTACTCTCTATAAAATCACATATTCATAGAGAAAAATTGTAACCAAAGAATGCAAAGTCTTGACTAGGGAGGAAAAAACTACTGATTATGAGTTATACTATTGAAACTAAGAGATGATCATGATGGTTACCTAAAAAACAAAGGTTAGCCATATAATATCATGACTCAAATTGATAATATTGTTACTGATTATATGTTGATAGTTGTAGTTTTTTGATAAACTACAAAACCATGATGGGGGACTAAAAAATCATGATTGTCAGTAAATTGATAGTTCATATATTGTTAGAAATAACAAAAATTCAAGATTTATATTTGACAGAGATAAATATTTATTCATTATGAAACAGATAGTTTAGATACTAAGAATGTCTATTACATGATGATTAATGTCAGATCAAAGTTTGATTATCACATATCCAATTTTGATTCAAGATAACATGATTAGTGAAAATGGAACAAAACCAAAATAAATTCACAAAATACATAGATCACCTCAGTTAACTATTATTCTAGATCTATCATGTATGATTTAAAAATGAACAATAAATAAAATAGGAGTCAAATTACAAAATTTGTAAAGTCACAACTAGGACTTACAATACCGTGACTCCAAAAAACAATATCACAAGTCTGAAAATACCTACAATTTTGGTTTTGTCGAAAAAATTGGGAAAGAGGTAAGGATTGATGTGATTGTGTTCCTTCTTCTCTTGGCCTCCTTCCCTACTGAACCTGTAAAACACATAGATCAGATAGAGCGAGAAAAAACTTTGGCACAAAATTGGGGCTAGTTTTTCAAATATGGTCATAACATAAAAACACATAAAATATTAAATAAAAGACTTTATGATGATAGAACCCCCTATAATAACATAGACCATTAGATTGAAACACTACATAGTCTAATTATAGGTAGTCCTTCCTTCCCAAAAAGGAGCTCTTACTTCATATGGTCATTAATGAGCACAACATTTACTAAGTACACACCCCTCATCTTTTGTTTCTCTCCATTTTTCCTAAAAGTTAAAAAAATAGAGTAAGAAATAGTAGGAAACATTATGTCATGCCCGATAGGACCTCTTCTAGGTTCTTAGTTCTCTTTAGGCATATAGTTGCATTAGTGAAAATTCATGCTCTTGTATTTATGTTATTTCTAAATTTCAAAAGATAGAAATTTTATCTCTTTTCCTTATTAAAAATTAGAAAAGGGGTGGGGGGTTCATATTAGGGATAGGTTGAATTTTTCATCTTGCATTAGTTGCATTTTTAGTTGTTTTTGGTTTACATACAAAGACATCAAAAAATTTATTTTGGGTCAAAATTAAGTGCATTCATTATTTTACCTGCTTAATGATTAGCTCACCTAGATTAGTTAAATGCATTATGAATTAATCATAGCACACATATGTTTTTGATAAAATAAGGTGGAAAAAATAGGGGTTGAACCCTTATAAAAAAACCCATATTAGTGCCAAAAAAGGCTCACAAACAAAAAGAGATGCTATCTGCAAAGATAATAAAAATTGCCAAAAATAGCATATGGTAAGAACCTATAGTCTAACAGTAAATAGAAAAAGAAAAATAGCAACAAGGTTAATTCAAAACATCCTCCCAACCTTTAGCAATAAACTTATACATATTATCAAAAGCTTTGGCTTTATCCTCATCAACATCCTAGGTAAAAACCTCCAATTCCTGCAATAGAGTCAATTTAACCAAAGTTGGGTGGCAAAGCATGTTATTTAAGAGGCAACCAAAGGTGAAAATACTTTTTTATAGAAGATCCACATTGTTCCTCAAAATTGAGATGTCCTCCACTTGTCTAATATCTTCCTCATCCATAAACATCTTTCCTTCTTCAAGTTGTTTCTGGTCAATAGGAACTTAATCATTACTAATGTCCTCAGAGTGAAATCCCTGAGTCTCTTTCTCTTCAAGTCTCTTAGTCTCATTAGAGTCAAACTCTTGCACCTGTAAATCATCCCCTTTAGACATCTTGTCACCTTCTTGAGTTATATAATTAGAGATACTCTTGAAGTACTCAATCATCTTAGTTTTGGGGGTAGGTCTACCCACGATTCTCCCAGAACACCTCACAATAGAAAAAGTGCTCACAATTATAATAGACTTAGAGTTAACATTTTTAGAGGGACCCTCATCACCACTTTTTGGAATTTTATGGATTCTATTTTCACCCTCTAAATCAATGATCATAGTAATTTCCTCATCCCCCAACTACCATTTCTTTCTTTTGGGGGGAGGGGTTTTAAAACCCTCAATGGTGGTTACTTCCAGGGTATCAGACATGGAAGCATCTTTAGCATGCAAACTAGAAGGGGTAAAATTAAAAGGCTTCTCAAAGGTAGAGGGATTACCTTTAGGGGAATTAGTAGTTAGGGGAATAGGTTTTGATGGACTTAAGGCTAGATGGAAATTATAGAGCTAATTAATGAGACCCTAGTGAAGTGATATAGGCTTCTTGGTAGGTTTTTTGGCATACTTGGCTTTAAATAGAGGATCGAGAGTTCAAGAGAGGACATCAAATAGAAAGGAAAACTAATAGCCACATTTCTTTTAAAATGATTCAATAAAGGAAGGTGATAATTATATAACCTAGTAAAATGTCCCTCTAGAGTGATGTATTTCATCAACAAATAGCACATCTCACCCCAAGGTTCAGGTAGCCTGACACGTTCAAAGCCTCCCTAGTAAGGTTCTAACTCTTCTCCTTCACCCAAAAATAGACTCTAGCTTTTAAGTTTAGTGACCCTAGTTTTCCTTTTTAGTTTCATACCCTTAATGGAAAGGCCCATGGCCATAGAAATGACCTTCAAGACCTCAAACTCAATAATTCCAATTTTCATCCTATGATTGTCCCATGAGAGCGCACATTGCAGTGAGAGATTTTCATCCTGAACATTAAGGAATTATAAAAAAGAAGAAATGTCCCCTTCTTTTCAATAGTTCTAGACAATAACATTGTCTCTAAATTCATCATAGGATAAGGGCTCAATTATAATTCTATCCCCCCCATAATTGAATTATTAGTAAATTCCACTAACATAGTAAAAAAGTAAAACCCAAAAACCACAACCACAATGGATTCTTTCAAGAAAATGTAGATTTCTAGGGCTTCACAACAAGGGTAAGTAAAAATGATTAAGGACTTAAGGTTAAATTAATTTTGAGTCCTTTGGTAATTATTATGAGGATGCACTGCCACATTAAACCAATAATTCCCTGCTTTTAGTGTACTTTTCTCATGCTTGTAAATTTTCCCATTGATCTTCCAGTCTACATCAGGTCATCTCAACATACATAAGAGCTACACTAAAGTGGTAGAAAATAAGGTAACATGATGGATTAGATTGATCTTTTGTAATTAACTCTATAATTAGTGAAGGCATATTTTGGCTTTGGTACAACACTGCTAGTTTTCAAACTGCTAACCATGATTAACAAGGGCATCAACAACCCTATTACCTTCCATATAAATATCAGATATAGTCACCATAGGGAGACCACTTATAATGGTTTTGATATCCATAATAATATCTTTTAGCCTCCAACCACTTATAGAGACTTTGTTCATTGCATCAATAATTAAAATAGAGTCCCCCTCTATATTCAGATTTTGTATACCCAGAGTGACCACCAACTTGACTCCCCATAAAAAGGTAGAGGCCTCAAAAAAATTATTGGTTTGATAACTAAAACCCCTAGCATAGGCTAAAACAAGCTCCACTCTATCAATCTTGATGATTCCACCCCCACTAGCTTTATCATTGGATTTTGAGGCCCCATCAAAATTTAGTTTGAACCAATCTGGCTTTGGATAAGACCACATAGTATTCAATCTCTTAAGTTTCTTTGAGTTATCATAAGCAAGGATTTGATTGAGAATACCCCAATTGGTGGTCGAGATAATTTCAAATTAGGTAAGCAATTCATCAATAGTCTTAATTCTAGAATTAGCCACATTTTCAATCAGAAGTGTGGAGAAAAAGGAGTATGGTTCTATTATTTCTTTCTTTCCAAATAATCCATCCCATGAAATGGATATTTTGATTTCATAGCTCTACTAACCAGGGTTGAGAAAAAGGAGAATTCCAATTAATGATGACCTCTTTTACCTCTTGATTGCACACCCATGGCATGTCAAAATTAGAAAGAATTATGCTCCAAATTTCTCTAGAAAACCCACAATGAGGAATGAGGTGAGAGATAGTCTCTTCCTCCTTGAGGCACATAACACATCTATTGACCAAATGAAAACCCCTTTTTTGAGATTATCCTAAGTTGATATCTTATTATGAACCACATCCCACTATAATAAATTAACTTTTGGGAGAATTTTATGATTCTAAACTTTCTTTCAAAGGTCCTCTTTTTAACCTACATCAATCAGTAAATGATAAGCAGACTTAACTAAAAAAATACCTCTTGTATCCATGGCCCAAAGTAACTCATTAGGGCTTGGAAAAACAGGGGCTCTAACTCTCTAGACCAACTATTACATAACATTCATATGAGAGAGAATATCCTGGTGATTCTAAAAACATTTAAGTAGATTTTTCCATTGTCTAAAACCATGTCTCTATTGAATATACTAGTTAACATTTATGCCAAAAAACTTCTTAGCCAAAAAATCCAAGGCCCCAATACCATCTTGAGTTGAAAACACATGATCAACCAACAAAGGTTCATCCCAAAATTTTATATTGGTCCTATCCCCAAGTTTCCACTTCATTCCTTTCCTTATTAAGCTCCTATATTTGATCATCTTATTCCAAATAACAGAACCTTGAGGGAGGCCCTCTAAGTTTATGAAATTAGCAATGTCGTGACCTTGTAAATATTTATCTCTCATGATTTCCCCTTAATCTTTATTTTTATTAATAAAATTCTAATTGATCTTAGATAATAGAGTTTTATTAACTTTTTGAATGGTTCTAATGTTAAGTCCACCATGAGTTTTAGGGAGACAAACCTTCTCCCATTTAACAAGAGACATTCTCCTTCTGTCCTCCAAGCCTATCCATAGAAAATTTATTTGGATCTGTTCAAGTTTATCCACCAAATAATTAGGCATTTTTAAAAGAGAAAGGAAGTAGGTAGGGATACCTTGTAAATAAGCCTGTAAACACTACATTTTTCTATCACTACTCAATAGTTTTCCTTTCCAACCAACCAAATTTTTATGAGTTGTTTCAAGAATATAATTCCAAAATCTAGTGGTAACCTCCTTAACATTCAATGGGAGACCAAGGTAGGCATAATGTAAAACCACATTATCACACCCTAAGATGTTAATGATTTTCCTTTGAAGATCAGTAGGAGTGTTGAAGAAAAATATATTGCTTTTCTAGATGTTAATATATTGACTTAAAGCCTTATCATAATCATTAAGAATATTTCTCCAACTACGGGCTTTCAAAATTGAGGAGATGCCAAAGAGGATTGTATCATCCACAAACTATTGAATAGATATAAAAGGAAGAGTAGAGGCAAACTTAATGCTAGTAATTTCCATAGAATTGATCATAGAGTGAACCAAACTCCCAAGGGCTTCAGCCAAAATAATGAAGAGATAAGGAGATAAATGATCCCCCTGTCTGATACCTATAGAAGAAGAGAAGAAACCTCTAGGGACTCCATTAACAAGGATAGAGAATTTAGCAGTGGTGACAACTTCCTAGATAAGGAAAATCACTTTTTCATTAAATCCAAATTTTTGAATGACTTGAAAAATAAACTACTAAGAAACCCTATCATAAGCTTTAGAAATATCAAGTTTAAAAGCCATACCTACTGCTCGACTTTTATTCATAAAATGAATTGTTTCATGAGTGGCAATAACAACATCCAAAATCTCTCCTAGGCACAAAATCTTTCTAAGAGGGAGAGATAATTTTATCCAAAAAGGGTTGAAATCTAAAAAAAAGGAGCTTGGTGCATATACTATAGAGTGTATTACATAAGTTAATAGGTCTATAGTCAAAAAAAAACATAGGGTTTGGTTTCTCCACAATAAGAGAAATATAGGTGTTATTGAGATGTTTAAGGAGCTTCCCTATTCTAGAAAAATCTTTGACAAAAGAAGTAACATCATACCCCATAATGTCCCAAAATCCACTTATTCAAACATCAAATTCTAGAAAACATTAGCACCCTGAATACCAATTTCCTTATCTTCAAACATCTCCTTACCATCCTCCAAAGTCAATTTAGAAATAGCATTAGATTTCCTATGTTTCATAGCCAAAAAGTGGAAAAAAATAGTATTACGATCTCCTTCCTTGAGCCACTGCACTCTAGACTTTTGTTTCTTGAATAATTCTTCTTTGATCATAAGGTTTTTCCAATCCCTAATTAAAATGATTTTAGCTTGAGCAGTTTCTTCAGTAGTATCTCCCTAGGCCATACCATTCTAGATATTAGTTAATTAAATAGATATAGTCTTCTTTTGATCAAAAACATTCCCAAAGCTATACTTATTCCAACCCCTCACCTCTCTTTTGACATGAAGGAGATTCTAATTAAGTCTGAACATGGGGGTGCCTTGGACTGAATGTTGCCACCATATAGAAAGAAGATTTCTAAAATATGGGTGTTTAATCCACATAGCCTCAAATATAAAAGGAAAAGGTACCTTTTTTCTTAATTCCACCCAATCTAGGAGAATAGGATTATGATTAGAAGTAGTTCTTGGGAGAGTTTCCAGCTTAAGAGTGATTGAATTATCCTAATTATTAGAAATGCAAAATCTATCTAAATTAACCTAAATCAAATGATCCCCCATTCTCTTATTAATATAGGTAAAGTTTTGATTCATCAGCTCTATATCTAAAATCCCAAAAGTATTAATGAAGTTATCAAGGTCAAGCATACTATCCAAATAATCAAGGATGCCTCTAAACTTCTCAAAAGGGTATAAAGGGGTATTGAAACCCCCCACAAACATCCAAAAGGTTTTAGGATTAGAAATAATATGATCAGATAACTCTTCCCACAAAGACTTCCTCATCACCCTAGTGTTTGGGGTATATACATTGACCAAGGTCCAATTGAAAGAAGGTAGAGAAAAATTAATCAAAAGACAATGTTTATTAAACAACGTAAGTATACCTCCAACTTTGGTATCATTCCACTTCATGATAATCCCATAAGAAGCACCAATAATAGGGATGATACAATAGGTAACATTAGGCTATATTTTTGAAATAATCATTTTGAAATTTTCTTCTGACATTTTCACTTCTTAGAGTAATAAATTATCAACTCTCTGATCTAAAATACAATTTTTGACTTCAAACTATTTTCAAGGGCTATTAAGATAATTCATATTCCATGACATAATTTTCATTTAAATAATTTTTGAGACTGAATCTCCAGTGTCTTATATTTTCCATTGGCTATTTCCCTTGCTACCTCTCTTTATCTTGTCTCTACCCAATTTTGGGTCTATGCCCACATCTAAATACTTCTTTGGTTTATGTCCTTTCTTATTGGGGGTAATCCAATCATCTTGATCATGTATTTTAGTAGGTCCTGCACCTGAGGAGAGGTGCGAGGAACTAGTATCCTAGTTAGGGGGGATGATATAACATTTCCCCCATGGTGGGGATGGCATCATGAACTCCACTAACTTCTAAAGGTGGCTAAGGTATATTCTGATTAGGGGTAAATCCTTTATTTACTAGGTTAGTCTTTTGTCCTAGATCTAGAGGGTGAAGCACCTCACCATTTGGTCTTTGGGATTCTTGATTAGTAGTCAAAGCATGCATATTTCCATCAAAGTTAATATCCTCAAAGTTAATATGTATCTCACCATCTTCCAAATTTGGTGGGATTATCTCATTTGAAATTTGTTGAGGAATTTCCTCAATCTTTTCAATTTCATTAGGATCTCTAGGCAAATCCCTAGAATGAGATTTAGGGTCATCAAATTTATCCTTAGATTCCTCAAATTTCTTGAGCTTACAATGAGAAATCAAATGACCCTTTTTTTACAGAGATAATAAAAAGTGGTCACACTCTCATATAAAATGTTTTGTGTCCAAACTCCATACTTAGATTTTAGGTTTATGGACAAGGGTAAGGTTTTATGAAATTTAACATTAACACAAAACCTAGCTTAAATAAGTCTAGATTTGGCATGGATAGTGTTATCCAGAGTAACAAACTAGACAAGAGTAGAAGCTATTGAAGTAAACACTAATTCATCCTAGTATTCCAAAGGAAAGCCCAAGAGTCAGACCCAAACCAGGGTGGTTTAGTTTAGATCGGTACTAGGATCCAACCCAGGTCTCCAACTACACAAGGAAAGTAAATGCATGCCATACAACAATGGCCCACCTACTTAAATAACTATCATTTTTCCTTGCTAATAAAAAAAATAAGAAAAGACCCCACACCATTGCACTAGACATTTACACACCTTTAAGGCTCCATCTATTAGATACCCACTTCCTAACCATTTCAATGTTAGGGTACAAAGAATAAAAAATTACCCACCAAAGTAAGATCCATGTAAGTAACAACTTTTTCCAATAGATCATCAGGAACCACAAGGGTTGAACCCTTCAAATTCTCCGTCTACAAAATGACTATAGTTTAAACCTTAGAGGTAAGGTCGTCTTATCCTATGAGGACATTTTTCCAAATATTAGGATTGTGAACACCTAACACTAATAGGGGCCCAAGGGTACTGCCCAAGGTAGTACCCACCGTACCCATGAGGTACAAAGATACGAAGTCAAATCAAACCCTAAAAAAAAGCATGCAAAGCCTCCTTGGGTTTGGTATTTCCTCCCAATCAATAATTGTAATACATATGATTATCTCAAAATAGAAAAAAACATTCCCTAAGATCCATGTTAAGATGCAATTTTGATTTATATTCTTCAATAATGTTTAATTTTTATTAGCACACATATGTTACACTACCAAACCACTTGAACAAAATAAACATCAAAACTTACTTGAGACAAGGCCCATTAGGAGT
The DNA here is from genome assembly GCA_037957365.1 of Torreya grandis. NCBI lineage: Eukaryota > Viridiplantae > Streptophyta > Pinopsida > Cupressales > Taxaceae > Torreya > Torreya grandis. The sequence continues at coordinate 61,834 of JARHVA010007696.1, read as the reverse complement.
TCATAACCCTTTGGATCACTTTACCCTACCCAATAATCTCACTTGGATTTCATCACCAAGGTGAGGACCCAATCCATTCTCTGGTGAAGTATAAATTCTAGACAAATGGTATCTATTAGCTAAGTAGCCTGCTCAACTTTAGGTTCCTGAAGTGTAGGGAGCAAGCCCCTAGTATTATGCCATATACCCAATATAGTGTAGATTCTTTGAGCACCAAAAATTAACCTAAAACTATCCTTAGATGGATTTTCTAGTACCTAATTTGTAAGCCAATTTCTCCTTTCAAACTTTTTAAGGCATACGCCAAAAGTGATTTAAAATGAATCATAAGATTAATTGTGCTTTTAGTGTGTGTTTTACTTTTTTGGGGTTTTTCTTTGTTTGCTTATTGTTTGAGGTGAGTTATTATCGATTTCTAAATTCTCATATGGTCTTAACTAAACAACAAGTGAGAAATTAGAATAATCAATGACCATCTTTTTCTTTATCCTCATCCATGGATTTTACCTCAGATGTTGATAGATCACCCCATGCTTTACCACACCATTCTCCCCCACCTAAGACACCTCTCATGATTCCTAAAGGTGATCCAGATTTTACCACCTTTCTAGACAACAATATGGTTGCTTTACAACACTATCTTAATACCTTAGCCTACCATACTTATACAGCTTTAGTTCCTCTCATGGATCCACCCTATGGTATGCCACACCAATTCATGTTGGTGTTACATCATACCAACCTTTTGTTATCTAAGCTTCATCTTCTACCATTGGTTCATCTACCACCACCACCTAGAAACCTATTACCCTAACCAATAACTCTAATGTTGGATCAACTTTACCCCTTGTCACTTCTACCCCTTTTGTTGATGTAGTGTTTTCCACACCCATCTCTACCATTACCATAACCTAAACTAATGTACCAACCTATACCCCATTTCAAAACTTGGTACTCTCCATACCACAAACACTTCCCCCTATTAGCACTAGGGTTACTACTCATCAACAACCCATAGGAACTTTAGCATTCCCAACCCAAACATACCCCTAAAACAACTATTATCAGTTCTTCAACAAATACCTACAGCATCCTATCAATATATTCCCAACCCATTGGGATATATTTCACCTTCTACCCAACCTTTAATGCCTATTAGTCTTGTTAGGGAACTATCCCAACCCCAAGTCACCACATACCAATATGTGTCTACCTCTATACCTCCCATCTCATACCAATTCATAGCTGTAACTCAGCCTCAATAAAAATTATCAACAAATTATGTGGTTTTCCAACCCTAACCTAACCTAATATGGATGTTCATGGATAAGATGATCCAACTTGATTCATCTATCTCTAGGTCCCATAACCTTTTATCCTACGTCCAAATCTACAATGAACCTATCAACCCTTCTTTCCTAATTCATGCTTATCTTCCTCAATAAGAGCTCCCCAAATTCTATAGGTTTTAGAGTAAGGAGGATCCTCAACAAAATTTGAGGGCATTTCACTATTTTTGTTACTTTATCACATATGATGATGTCCTCCTTCACCAAACCTTCCCTATGTCTTTATCAAGGCCCACCTTAGATTGGTATTGTGCCCTTCCTAGGTATTCTATCTTTTCATTCTCCCAACTTGCCCAAATTTTTTTAGAACATTTTTCTATCAATATATCCAAGAAGGTCTCCATAACCGACCTCTATTCCATTAAGAAGTTTGATGATAAATCAATTGTCAACTTCATTTCATGATGACGAGGTCTCATTAATCACCTATCCTTTTCACTACTCCAAATGGAACTCATTAATCTTTTCTCTAGGGGTTGTGAAAAACACATCACTCCCACCCTTCAGGTGCAAACATTTAGAACCTTTGTTGAAGCATTCACAATGACATACAAACTTGAAAACCAAGCCATAAATGAGGGTAAATTGAAATTATGAAATAAGAATTCTAGCTTCAAATCTAATGATCCCTCTTCTACCAAAACAACTAACCAATCCAATTCTAAAGCCAAAGTTTTGACAAACTCAATGGTGCTGAAAGCTATCCCACCTCTGTCTATTGATCAACCCCATCAAACCACTCCTTATAACCCCACTTATCCATAAAACCAAAACCAAAACCATGACCCCCTAAATAGTTCACACCTATAGGAGAATCATATGCCTCTGTACTGGACAAACTACTCAAAGCTAACCTTATTCAACTTCCACTAATCAAGCCACCCCAATAATTTGACCCCTCTCACCCCATGCCTAGGTGGTAGAATAAAAATGGTCATTGTGCTTTCCATTGGGTCATTGGGCATGACATAAATTGGTGTAACACTTTCAAAAGTCTTATCCAAAACTTGATTAATAATGGTGAATTGTCATTTGACAACCCTAATGTACCTCCTAACCATTCTCTCAATATTTTCCACAAACCATTTCCTAACCATCCTTCACTTACTCAAGCCCATGACAATCAATTTGAACCATCTTCATCTCATGAGGCACACACAATCAACATCATCATAAATGATCCCATGGGGGATGAGCCTCACATTTTTATTGATCCTTCAACAACCTCACCTATGGAAGAAGCAAAATCACCTTTTATCCCTTTAGAGACCCAAATAGAAGGATCTATAACCCCCACATCTTTACTTGATCAAACCATACCCATGTCTTCTCCTTTCATAAAAGCATTTGTTACTTTAACCACTTCTTCTACCCCACTATATGAAATTTTATAACTCCCTTCTTCTCCTTTGGATACCCTAGTAAAGGAAGGAGCCATGACCGTACCTACACCCTCGATCAAACAACCATCTCCTCCCTTAATCACCCCACAAGTAACCATTATTTTTTAACCTTATAAATCAATTAAAAATTAAGGAACCATTACCTCTTATTCACCCAAGGGCTTAACATTTAAAATGGTTGATCAAGGACCCAAACTAGTTTACAAGACCTTTTCTCAATTAGTGCAAAGTCTAGAATTTACCTTGCAACCTAACCTAGATAGAGCCACCTTTTGGCACTGTTTGAGGCTCCCATACCAAAATAGAACCAAATCCTTGACCTTTTTGGAATCCACTCTCCAACCTATTATCACCCCATCATCAATTAATTCTTTCTCCTAAGACATGAGAGAACCATATCACCCACCTCCACCTAGATCATCTCATAATTTTATAGCTAAATCAAAGAAGAATCTGGGTATGCTTCCTACACATTGTATTGCCTATCCACCAATCAAATTAGACCTAACTCCCTTTATTCTACCTAAAAAACCACCAACCAAGATGGACCAAAGGGTAAATTTACCTAAACCTCATCCTCAGGCTCGACCTATGTCATCTCCTTCTCATTTGGCATCTATTTTGGGACCCCACCCATCCACCATCCTGATCACTTATTCCACTTCAATTAAACCAATAACCTTTTCTATGTCTACCCCTCCACCACCCATGCCATCAACTTCTTCATCATTCTTAGCTAGTTTATCCCCCTCTACTTTTCCACCTATTATAAACCCTTCATCTTGTACTTCAAAACCATCCACTGGTACATCGATCATAGCTAAACCAATCCAACCCAAACCATATACCAAAGTTTCCCAACCACCTACCCTCTCTAAGGTCAAGACCATGCCTTAGAGGGTTCTTATTTCCTTGATGAGAATTTCAACACCCTCAACACCTTTGAATGAATCTTAGTCCATTATTTTATAGAGGCTATTGTAAACATCATCCATTAAACTTCCACCTATTAAGCCATTCACCCCCTCTAATACCAAATCCTCTTAGTTTGATGATACTCAAATCTATGCATATCATATGATGGTAGGACATGATACAAAGAACTAAAAATCTCTCCAAGCTCTTGTTCATCATTTATATGATGATGATGATCTATTATCAAATGAACCAATTTCACCTACCTTACCAACCCAACTACCAACCCAACTAATCCAACCACTATCCCAACCTATATCTACTTCCTCATTCTCATCTATAGGTAAGGGTGAGGAACCAAAAATAATCACCTAGTCTAATTAAGCTCATTGTCCATACCATCCACATGATTACCAGATCTTGGGATTAATAAAGGGGTAAAGGAAGAGACAATGCATCTATTCCATGGACACATCCTTTAGATTCTCAACCTTCTAACCAAGCTCAAACACTAATTCCTACACCATCACCAATACCCAAAGTGTCCATCCTTAGTTCCCCTCCCACTAACTCTTCCATGTTCATTCAATAAACCATGTTAAAATAACTTCACCAAGCAGCAGTGAAGGTGAGCCTTTATGACTTGATCAACACCTCTCCCCACCATCATCAAACATTGATAGAGGCTCTCTAATATATAGAGGTATAACCAGATGAACCTTAGCCTCCTTTATCTTTCATTGGAGCCCTCTAACATTCAGCCATTATTATCTTCCAAGATTCTGAGATACCTCCAACACACTTCAAGGAATCCAATCCACCTTTCTTTGTTACCACATAAATTAATCACACCCATGTCAGAAAGTTGATGATTGATGGAGGAGCTAGCATCAACATAATCTCCTCCTATGCTTTTTATCAACTATGTTTACCAAAGAACATCATGGCTAAAATCATAGTGATTCTTCACTCCTTTAATGACATAATGGCCACTACCTTGGGGACCATTGTCCTTCAAATACACTTGGGGCCTCACACCATTCCTAAGTTATTTTATGTTGTAGATGGTGAGTTCTAATATAACATTCTACTCAAAGACCCTTAGATCTAAGCTATGAGTTACATCCCCTCCATTTTACACTGTTGCATCAAATTCAAACATGAAGGATAGGTTATAACCACTAAGGTTGATCCTAATCTTTTTACATCTTGCAAAATGACCTATAAGCCTAATGATGTTCTCCTTCCACATTCATCACCTACATAGTCAACCAACCCCATTACCACAATTGTACTACCAACCATATCTTGTAGTACCTCAATCATCAACAATGATGAAGCCTCAATTAGTGCATCTATCCCTTCTTTCCAAATTCTCATTGAGGATTCCCTAGCACAAAATATCTAGCATCTCTCCCTTGGAGAATATTGACTTTTAGCTTTAGATGCCTTTCTCACTCCATAAGAATATTGGATCCTTCAAAATGACCCTTTTTATGACCCCAAATAGGTACCATTATCCCCTTTGGACTTCCCAACAATAGAATAAATTTTGTCTATGAGGGACTTGATCAACCACTTCTTACTCCTATCCCCACTCCATACATTCAACATTTCACTTCCAATTTCTCCTATCTAAGTAATCTATCCTTTATCAAAACCTATCTTCATCATTATGCTTGGAAAGGATTTGGTATGGGCCTTTACAAACAAGGACCTTATGAATTGCCCATTATCAAAACTCAGAAACCTTGTGAGTTCTTTGGGCTCAGATTTGAACCACTAGAAGAACCCACCTCACCAAAATGCATTGCTACCCCCATGGAAGAGATGCAATCTTCACCCAGTTCATCTTCTCAATCTAAAGACTTTGATATCATCCCATCTAACTTTTTTTTATAAATACTGTTAGTTTAGAACCACTAAGCTATCAATAAGGGGGCCAAACTAAGACCTTTCCTCTCATTCATCCTGAGATGATTTATCAAGATTCACCCACTATTCACACCATCCAATATCAATATGATTCTTCCATCCTCACCTATCTCAATGTGGGGGATTATTTTGTATACAAATCCCTTCCCCCTGAGAACAAAACCATGATAAATGAGTCAACTATTGACATTAACTTGGGGACCTAGGAGGATCCTCATATCATTAAACTTAGCCAATCCTTAAACTTAGATGATAAACAAGACTATCTTACCTTCCTTTAAGATTGTAGCATCACATTTGTGTGGTCTTATCAAGACATGCCCAGAATTGACCCCTCCATCACTCTTCATAACATTGTTATCTATCTTGAGGTTAAGTCAATACAATAAAAGCTTCATAAAATGCACCCTTGTATATCTCTTGTCATCAAATAAGAACTTCAATGCCTTCTATCTGTTAACTTAATTCAACCCATTGATTATCCATAATGGGTCTCTAACATTGTGCCTATTACCAAACTGACCAGCAAACTTCATCTTTGTATTAACTTTCATGACCTTAACCTTGCATGCCCCAAAGATGACTTTACTTTACCTAACATCTTTTAAACATTACCAAATCTAGTTAGTACCCTAATCTACCAATAAATTCATAGATACAATGGATTCCCTTGCATCTCAAATCCCCTCTCAACTTGATAAGTCTAAACTATTTGTCACCATCCTTCATTTCATCAGGCCCTCATATATAAATTCAACCATTCCTACCATTTATAGTGTAGAGACATCCCCTTCCAACATCTGGTATGATCAAACTTTCAATTACCTTAACCTTGGCATTATTCCACCTAACCTCTCAAAAAACACCTAGAAGGCCTTTGTTCAGAGTACATCTCAATATACCATACTAGGGGGAATCCTATACAAATATGGCTTTGACAAACTTCTTCTCCCTTGCTTGTGTAGTCATGAGATTTCCCATGCCATCAAGGAAACTCATGAAGAATTTTGTGGAGGACATTTAGTGGCTTCGTTGTCACCAAAAGAATCTTGCACCTTGGCTACTATTATCCTACCCTAAATCAAGACTATTGTGACTATGTAAAAAAGTGTGTCAAATGCTAACTTACATCATACACCCATTCATGGAATCCAAGTATCCAAAGATTATTGGCCCTTTTCATATTGAGGGCTTGATCTCATTAGAGAAATCAATCCTTACTCATCTCAATGACACCAATTTATCATCACCGCTACTGAATATTTCACTAAATGGGTGGAATACATCCCCTTCATCTTGATCAAAGCCAAAAAAAATATCAATTTTATCAATCATCACATTATATATTATTTTGGTGTCCCTCACAAAATCATCACTAATAATGGCAAACCATTAAAAAACAAGAAAGTTCAAGCCCTTTGTAATGCTTTTGGCATCAAACTAAGTCATTCATCACCCTATCATCCATATCCAAATCGATAGGTTGAATCCTCTAAAAAAACCCTCATTAAAATGCTAATTAAAGTTGTAAGTGCTTCAAGCCAGGATTGACACCTACACATCCCATTCACTTTGTGGGCCTATCACACTAGTATTTGAACCTCCACGGGTGTCATACCTTTTTCCTTGGTATTTGGCATAGAGGCCATTTTACCTATCAAAGTCTAGATCCTTTCTCTTTTCATATCCCTACAAGACATAATTTATGAAGATGAATATCGACAATAATGCCTTACATGCCTTGAGTTGCTCAATGAACATCACCTTGTCACCCTTAATCATCTTCATGTCTACCAAGAACATATCACCCATGATTACAACAAACATCTGGAAAAACATGAATTTAACATTGGAGACCTCATCCTAAAAGAAAACCAACATGTAATAAATATGGAGAAAATAAAAAAGGGCAAGTTTTCTTTTAATTAGCTTGGAGCCTATATCATCACCCATAAGTATGGATTAGGAGCTTATAGTTTGTCCTCTCTTAAAGGCAAACTAGAACCTAAACCTCTCAACACTTTGCATCTGCATCCTTTCTATTATTAAGAGAGATCTAAAATAACCCTATGGTCTAACTAAAGCTCACCTCTTAGTTTTATAACATTCACCCCTCTCTTATCCTATTACCCTATTCCTCTTAGGGACATTTGATTACAATAGACCCATGTGATTATCCGTCATAGTTTTAGCCCAATATTAAGCATGGGTACCATGGCTCTACCCATGGCATGGTTTTCATGGATACTTTTTGTCTTTAACTAGATGAAATCCCATGGTTATTTGTTTCCAAAAAATCACTTTTCCTTACCTAGAAACCACCTTTTATGGTAAAAATCTTACCCTGATAACGTCAACCTCTAAGCTTGGATAGATGGTTCCATGTCTAAGAAAACATTCAAATGTTCTCTATGGGATATAACATATTATTGGGGTCCATTTTTAAAAATAGACCACTCCCTTGAAGGATAGCTATCTAATAAATTCAACAACAAATAGATTGATCCCTTAAAGGATGGATATCAAATAAATTCAAAAACAAATAGATTTATCCCTTAAATGATAGCGATCACAATCAGACTTAGACTGCTCCCTTGAAGGACAACTAAGCCAAACATGTCAAAAATAATATGTTCATACTAGCCACAATTGGCTCAATCAAAGTATTCGAAGCTTCTTGCATTGATCAAATTCACTTTTTTTATAAAATTAATAAATTAATGAACCTCATTGAAATACATTTATCCCAAAAAGGGATGCAATCGACTCTCCCATTAAAAATTCTATTTGTGGACTTCTCGCATCGATCAGCCTACACCTTGTTAAGACATGAACTTATCTATTCTAGTTCTTAGGTCACCTATCAAAAGGGTAATTAAATCCACATTAGGTTCCTACATCATCCCTTTTCCCTCCATTTACTTATCACCCCATTTCCTTGTATACCCTATACAAAACAAGGGACTATGGGCTCACTTGGCAACATTGAATTTATAATGATACATTTTCACTAGAGATGTGCTAATGTGAAGCCTATCAAAGGTTTATTTTCATTAAGATCCTATCTAGCCTTGGTCTAATAGGGTCCTCACCAATGAATCCAATATGCATTTTTCTATTTATGATGGCTCACAAGGACATTGTCTCTTATCATTCTTTCTCAAATATTATAGACTTATGAAAGAATACCACAACATCATGATCCATAATGAACAAACATATCATGAAACATAAAATCAAAATCATCACCTAAGATGATAGTTTATAACATCACGATCACATATTTCCATCATATCAATATAGGAACATCATATAAATCAAAATCAAAACATCATTTAAACTTTAAATCATATATCAACACATGCCAATACAAAGCAAGGTAGTCATCGTCATGACAAGTCTCATACATGATCATCATATATAACATCTAAAATCAACATCACTCATACTCAACACATAAGAATCCATCTCATAAAACATGAAACCATAAAACATCTCAAATGATGTGTGTGTGTGGGCACGCACGCACGTGCGTGTGTGTCAATAGATGTATATATCTCTTACTCATATATACATCTTGTATCTATGGCATGTAGGACAAAATCAAAATTAAATAATACATTTATACCAAAAACTCATGTTAAGATCTTAAGGCACCATTTCCACTAGCCCCATCCACACATGTACCTATACCTACACCTATCTTAGTGCTTATACCTATCCTAAGTGGAAGCCCTATCATATTACCCACTACCATAGCCCATAATCACCATTCCACCATCCAAGCCAACCTGATACTCTCCCCACCTCAGCTCATTAGGACACTATGCTATTATAATGCCCTCATAGTAACACAACTCCTGTATGGTCATTAAATATCTACCTATATATCAAAACCTAGAGGTCCTACCACTACTCTACCAGCCCACTATAGAGAGTCTCTCTCCCATGTCACTAAATCAAGTGAGACCCTTGCCTGGTCTTACTTTCCTATCATTGTGGTAACCTACCCCTATAAAATGGCTACTTGACCCTATAAAGTGGTGACCTATGTCTAGGCTTGACCTTTGTACATTGTCACTCCTCCTAGTTGACCTTGAAGAGTGGCAATTTACCCCTATAACATGACAATCTAAGCTTGTACTATTGCCACTACCTGTGGATCACCCTATGTTAGCCTTTATCCTAGATCAACATCCATCAACTCCTGGTCCTTATCTCCCCAACCAAAATTGACCACTACATATCTACCCTAAAACTATGTAAGATAGTCAGCTATAATGTTTGCATCATCTCTATTTCTAAATGGTAGCTCCTCACGATCCAACTCCTCCTACAGTTATAGTTCTTGTAAAAAAAACTTTGTGTCTTTCCTGTACTATACAAAATCAAGAGGGATGCCTTGAACAAGTCTAAACTATTTTTGCACCCTCTCAAAGGGGATACACTCAATCTCAACATCTCACCTCTCAAACACCCATCTCCATCTCTACAATGCTAATGTGTGGTATTGATATCCAACCCATATAGGTCAATTCCTATATGACCTCAAAACTATGTCTCTAAGTACTAAGCCCTCTAAGGCACCTCAAGACTAATCAATATGTATCAACCCACCACTAGCCCCTATCATCACCTCATCCCTCTTCCATAGATAAAATCTAACTATGTAGTCTTTTGGTAGGTAATCTTCTATTGGTAGGACCAATGGTCTTAGTACCCGTATGTGCTTGAATTCCTAATAGTGAAGCATGAACCCCACACCGATATTGTACAACCTATGTGCTTTGAAGCCCCATAGCTCTTTATAAATCTAGACCAATAACACCTAACTCCATCCAAAATAAGTCCTCCTAAGCATTATCTCCACTATAACTCCCAATAAAGCACATAAAAGCCTCCCTCTAACCAAATTTGGTAATGCATAACATGTCACTGTTAACTATAGTATAGTCATTAAGTGCCTCTCTCCCTTGGCCCTCTAGTATAGTGGCATAATACTAAACCCTCCCAAATGAAAATGTGCATCTAATCTATCATCCCCATATATAACCTCCATGCACTCATCACTCTCCTCACTCTTTATTTGGTAGATGGGGTCTCCACAGAAAGGCAAGTGCATGACTAGATGCACATCCTCTAAAAGGATGCTCATCTCCCCTTTCAGTAACCAGAATGTGTTATTCACCAAGTCCCATCTCAATGAGGGAAACTATCATCACAACATCCTTGGGAAGGCACTTGTAATAACACATCCCTTCAAATCCAATCAGCTCCATGTGTCATTAGTTCTCAGCAGACATAGCATCCTTCACCTCTCCAAAGATCTCAGGCACTCGATTCTATATTTGGATCTAATCTCATGCTAATAAAATAAACATATCAAGAATTAAGTAATAAACTATCCATATGTACATGACAACTATTAAACACTTGCATTTATACTAACACTATTCCATCTACCCTTTATTTATTATACCTATCTCTCATAACTACAAACACATTCAATCTTTCATGGATTTCGCACACCTATCCCACTACTTAGTTATAATAACATCTATCCTACCCTGCATCCCATTCTAAATAGTCATTTAAACAATTACCTACCTCTCATTGACTATCTATACTATGTTTCCCAAAAACTTTCTTCTTTTATCCCATCTATACACCCCACAAAATTTTCATCCCTTAAAACACTTATTTACATCTATAACCATTATACCCTACCCTCATATTTATCATCTCCACAACGTTAACCTATTCCTCAAAATGATATTTCACACATTATCAACATAAAATATTAATAAACTAATCAACATTAATCAATATTATACATAAATAACTAGTTCATCAACTTATTCCACATTAATAAATATAAAAATAAATCATCAAATTAAATACAATATACCAATATGCAAACTCATCTATACCACTCTTATTTTTCAATCAGTTACTTTAAACAAATCATGCCCCCTACCTTTTTCCCCTTCTTTTTCCCACCTAAACCCCTTCCTCCTTGATCATCAATGGATCTCCCCAACCGTCGATGGTATCTAAGGGGTACTTTTACCCCTAGGGTTGACCATCGCTAGTCGGGTCAACCCTCGATGGTCATTATTAGTGACCATCGATGGTGAACCTCAACCCCCCAAATCTCCTCCACAAAAACCTAATCTCTCCTACATAAACCTTCCCATCATTTTTTAACTATCTATACACTCCTACAAACACCTTACAACTCTACACTTATACCTCCATTCCTCTATATTACTCATACACCCTCCAAAACCCTCAAAGAATCCAACCCTATGGCATGTCCTACACATATAGTCTACGCTAACCTCATATTAATACATATTTTCTCTATCTTATATTCAAAAATTATAACTCACATCATATTTAAAACATAAGCCTACTTCATTTCATGACTGGTGGCAATGCCTCAATTTGTGCCCCACCCCTTGACCATGACCATCTCTAGCATCCATCTCAACTCCACTCGATCAATCACATGCACCACTCTCAGCTTGACACCTCACCACACTTCCATGTATAAGTAATAAATCTTCATACCAAATGATTAGAAATGACAAAAAACCAATCACTCAATTTGTAAAATGAATACAAACTACCAACCATTTGCCTTTTTTACCATGGTTTTAGGGTTTTCACCCAACCATTGATAGTTCCTTAACCATCGATGGTTGACCCTAACCATCAATGATTGACCTAACGATTGATAGTTACCTAACCATCGATGGTTGACCCTAACCATGAATGGTTTCCCCTAACCATCAATGGTTAGGGTTTGGCTCTATTTAGCCCACCTTTTTACCCCTTTTCTACCTAAACTAAACCTATTAATACATCCAAATGAGGTAGCTTATTTCTTCCCACACCTTGACCTATTATGAGTTACCTTCCCCTGATTAACCATGAATTAAATTCAACCTAACATCCATGTTAGATCCAATATCTATGGGGCTATGTAGGTAGCATCCTCTTATCTAGTGCATCAGGAGTCAGCCTGACCATTCCCTACCCAATCACCCCACCCACTTACTTGCATCTACCTCGACATTGGTTCCTTTTTTTTGAACCAACTTATTTGCATACCTTGTGATAACCTTGCCTTGGTCATGATGACCACCTTGACTAATTTTTCCATGATGAACTTTTAAATTACACACCACCTTTTACGTGACCTAAACCATTTGTGTTTTTCTCAAGAGCACTTCCTACCCTAGATACCTAAGTAAACATTGACCTTTTCTAGGCAACTCAATCTATGTGACTTGATCATCTATGAAAAATGTTGGGGATTGGTTACCTTATCATTTATCTTAGAAACTAAGCTTATCAACATTGGAAACTTTCATCTTTGCATGCTTTTGACTATCATATTTTGTCACATGTTGTGTGTGTATTTGTGTTTCAAATGTTCACACTTTTTTTTCACCCAACTTGTGACCTTCATTTTAAAGTTTATCAAACCATGACCCAATTTCGATGTTACCTCATTAACTCTTAGTTTGAGGGGAATACCATCCTCCCATACTTAGGACAATTGAACTTTGACCATCAATACTCTATTTTTATTCTATGACTTATTTACCCAAAGTTGCATAACAAAAAGGGGTAAAATGTAGACATTTAAAAATATCCCTTAGCTAGTTTTTGTTGTCACATCACCTTTGACTGATTCTTTACCTTAGCTATTCACCTAGCTATCTCACTTCTAAAACAACCTTTACACTTGTTAAATCACCTAGGCACCCTTTGTCAAACATTTATCAACATCTTTCTTACACCCATTTTTAACCCTTTTACACTTAGGAATCGACCATCGATGGTTAGCCTAACTATCAATGATTAGGTCTCTAAACATGCAACATAAAAACATCCATCTATAAGCCAAGTATTCATGGGAAAAATAGAAAATTTCCCATGCATACCTCATGGTTTTCTTCCCTTTGAGTTGACATCTTTATCCTCACTTAACTTAGCAATTGTCTCTCTCCTTACATAGTAGTTTTGTGCTATAAATTGAGGGATCTTAGAGGAAATGAGGATCCAAAAAATTTCATCCAAAATCTTTTGTTTTCTTTGGGAAGGTTACCAAGACCCCAAAACTCTATCTGTGTGACTATTGAAAGCTAGAGATATTGTTATGTTACCCAATTTCCTTCAAGATACTATCATCATCCATTTGGAATTTTACAAGTATCTCTTGTTTATTTTTATCAGTTCCATTCTTTATTGACTTCTCTATCTTGATCAAGCCACCTACACTTCATCTCTTACCTCCATAACCCCTTTCAAATCTTCTTCCCATAAGACATTTTCTCCCTAACTCCATATTCTCTAGACTTCCCATAGGTAACCATCATTAGTTACTGTAACTATCACCGATCAATCTAACCACTACTGGTCACTATCAAAAAATAACATATTGTTATTTTCAAAAAAAAATCACCCAATTAGACCCCTTTTCTATTTCTAGCTTGTTTACAGAGCCTATTCAAAAATTTTAAACTAGATCTTGACCTACCCACTACATGACATTTAGTCACCTTATAGAACAATTACTTTTCTTTTTTTTCTGGTATAAGCATTTTCTTTCTTGTTAATTTGAATACAAATATATTTTATTTCTGTTATCAAATATTTTTATCATTAGGGGAGTGGATTGACAATCGTCTAAGAGAGATTTCACCTTAGATCTAGTATTGTTAGGAAGTCCACCCTTCATACTCATCTAACAAACAAGTTGTTTTAGTGTAGTCTAATTGCAGGTAGTCTTTCCTATCCAAAAAAGAACTCTCACTTTATCTAGTCATCAATGAGCATAATTTTTACCAAGTACACACCCCTCATTTTTTTTCTCTTCTTTTTCCTAAAAGTTAAAAAAATAGAGTAAAAAATAGTCCCACCATAGTCATGAATGTGTGTAGTAAAATTTTGAGCTCTATATGAATTAAACTACCTTATTCAACCCAAAAATCAAACTACCTATTAGGAAGGATTTTAGAAACAAATCAAAATGAAATATAACTTACAAAATTCCTTGTTTCATCTCACTCCTTCCAAGATGTTGAAATGGATGATTGATTGTATATTAGACTTAGATTTTTGGCATTATGATGGCATGAAGTTGGACATTGGATGCTTGGATCAAATGATGGTTGGGCATAGATTTGATATGGATTCATAATATTGCCTCCATGGAAGAGGATCCTCAGTTATATAGACTCTAGATGGAAGATCAAGGGTTGAAATTCAAAGTTAGTGGGATGAGATCAATGGTTGTATTTTATCCAAGGAATTAAAAATTCCTTGGAATCCTCTAGACTTAGATACTTCTAGAGAGGAAGGCTAAGTTAGAGAGGATTATAGAATCCTCTTAGGGATAATTAGGATTAGAAGGAGGTTAGATAGGGATTAGGTGAGGATTAGGGACTAGAGGTGTAAGAAAGCCTGGGGAGTAGGCTAGTAGGTGGTTAGGTGGGATTATGGGAATTTAAAAATCACAAATAATTGATAACTAGGATTAGATTAGGCTAATAATGATTAAGAGGAATTAATGGAGAAGTGGGATGATTAAGGTTAATAGATGAAGAAGAATAAAGGAGGGGATATTAGTTAAATGGCTAGGATTAGGATAAATTAGTGGGATAAAGGAGGATATTAGAACTATATTAATTAGAATAAATGGGATTAGATGAATTCATGTCAATTAATAAGAATATTAGTGACGTTAATGAGGAAAGAGAGTTTAGGTACATACACACAATCAAATGCAAATTATATTTGGATGTTGGAATTCAATGGTAGTTTTTTATAAACAGGTTCAGGGATAGGTGTGATCCTAATATATTCATCTAAATAAATCTTTCCCTTCTCTTACAATTTAAAATTTGAATGTACCAACAACACAACCAAATATGAAGTGCTTTTTCAGGGGTTGTAGGCTACATAATAAATGGGAATCATAAATTTGAAATACTTGGGTAATGATGATCTTGTTGTAAAATATGCCAAAATTCAATACCAAGTAAATAATTATCATCTAAGACATTACATAATAAATTCTGAAATAACATAGAAGTTTTTTATGTTTTTTCTATCAATATAATTTCTCGTGAACACAACTCTAAAGTTGATTCTTTGGTAGCATTAGCTTATTTTATGATTCTTCATGTAGATATTGGTACATAAAATATATAATTGAACTAATATATATGCCAAGTGTTGTAGATATGTAGATAATTGGCAAGTTTTAAATGATGATCAATAGATTATTTCATTCCTAGATAAATTAGATACCTTCATCAATCTATATTTTGATGTTAGTGATTTTCTATATAGGGAATCTTTAGCTCACACGTCAAAAGAAGGAATCATAGATGAACAAGATGAATAAGGAATTATGAAGTCAAAAAGAAACACAATCTCTAAAGTCTTAGTATTCTTAGAAGAATTTTTTGAAAAACATGATAGATTCATAAAGAGTAAAATGTAAAAATTAAATCTCAATTATTTTGATTACAAAAAAGTGAGCATTGGCTCTAAGGAACATCCTAGGCTTGTCAATATCAAGAAGTATTGTTCTCTTGAATTAAAATGAAAAAATTTCAACCTTTTTCACAAGTATATTGACATATTCATGTATTCATATGTATACCTAAATATTTTTATACCAAATAAATACAACATATGGTTCCTCTAAATCTTGATGTAAAGCCTTTCATAAAAAATATAGATAATAAAATCCCAAAATTATAGGAAAAATTCTTGTCAAAGTTTGAAATATGCTTGATCCTTGCATTATCTTTCTTTTTCACCATTCAAATTGGGTAGCTAATATATTACCATTCAATAAGAAAAATGGTGAGATTAGAATCTACATCAACTTTATAAATCTCAATCAAACTTTCCTCAAATACCACTATCCATTTTTTTATCATGGATCAAGGTCTCCAAGAAGTAACTGATGTTGAGATGCTTTCAATGCTTGATGGTTTTTCAGGGTACAATAAGATCAAGGTTAACAAGGAATACCAACACAAAATAATTTTCATAGGACCTTGGGGTAATTTTACATATAGGTAGATTTTATTTAAATTAAGCAATGTGAGAGCCACTTTTCAAAGGTAAATGGATCTAGATTTCAAATAGTTGAAGAAAAAATAAGTGTGTTATATCTTGATGCCCTGAAAGTATTTTCAAAAAAGAGAAAAGATTGTTATACACATTTGGAGAAAGTTTTTGAAAAGTTCCAATTGCATGGAATTTATCTTAACCCCAAGAATTCTATCTTTGGAGTGACTAAAATTAATATCCTAGGCCTTGTTGATTCAAAATAAGGAATAAAATTTGATCTAGAAAGGGTTAAGGTAATTCAAAAACTTTCCTTGCCTATTGGTAAACTAGGAGTATATTATTTTTTTTGGGAAAGTGAACTTTTTATGGAGATTTATTTCTAACTTTGATGAGATCACTAGACATATTGTGGATATGATGAAAGGAAACCCCTATTTCAAATGAAATAATGAAGGTAAAGATAAATAAGAAAAAATAAAGGTTACAATTTTTTGTGCACTGACATTAGTTTGTCCTAATTTTTAGGAGTTCAATATTGATCGCTATGGTTTAGATCATACACTTCAGCAATATTGATCCATAAAAATAACAAAGGTATTGAATCTATGATTGTTGAATGAGTTTTAATCTCAAATATTATGATTTATAATATTCTTCTGAAGAAAATTATGCCTATACAGTGGTGAAATAAGTCAAACAATTTAGTTATGACATATTTCATTCACACTCTATCGTAATGATACCTAACACGATAGTAAAATCAATCTTGACATAACATGAACCTGATTATAAAAGAGTAAATTAGATAACTAAGGTTCAAGACTATGATCTAGAGATCAAACCCATGAAATTGGTTTGAGGAGTAAAGAAACATTTAGTCAAATTCTTCAATAGGTTCTGATGATCAAGATAATAATGAATTTATTCTAGTATTGTTTGTTGATTATTATAATGAATGGTTTTACCACATTACTTTCTTCCCAACATATGGGGAATGTATTTCACACTTTAATGCTAAGCAATGTAGTATGGTCAAGCTATAGGCCAAAAAATATGTCATATGGGATGGCACTTTTTTAAAGAAAATTATTGATGGTTTCTTCCTAAGGTGTGTTGATAAAGAACATAAAAATCTATTGAAAGATTTTCATGATCAAGCCTATGGAGGAAACTTTTATTCCAAATTAATGGCATATAATATACTTAGGGCCCATTAATATTAGCTAACTCTTTTCCAATATTTAGATGAATGGGTGAGAAAGTGTGAAACATGGATTTAATTTATGGGCAAACCTAAATTGGTATAACTTCCTCTTCAAATAGTGATAGTAGAAGAACATTTCTAACAATGGGGATTGGATTTTGTTGGTATGTTGAACCCTCATTAAAGCATAGGGAACACTCATGTCCTCATAGAAATAGATTACTTTAATAAGTGGGTGGAATCGATTCCTGCTAAGTAGACAACTTTAGAGGTCATATGTAATTTCATTAAAGAGAACATCTTAGTGTGATATGGGATTCCACAAAATATAATCAAAAATAATGTTCTTACCTTTTATTGTTCAAAAATGATCACATTTTATTATGTGTATGGAATTTCATTGTCCCATTCATCAAACTATCATCCATAAGGAAATGGATAGGTTGAGTCTTGAATAACAAGAACCTATTCACAATCATGTATAAAGTGGTTGATGAAAATTAGATAAATTGACATAAAAATATCTATGATGCTCTTTGGGTAGATCATGCAACACCTAAAAAGGCTATTAGAATGTACCCATTCTAGTTTCTATATGGAATAGATGCCAAAATTCCTATAAATCTTGAGTTGCCTACCCTAAAATTTTCTAGAGTTGTTGAGAATTTGAATTTTGAATGCCCATTAGATAAAATAATTTTCTACCTACAACAATTGAAAGAGGAAAAGACATAGGTATTTGATAGAATTATAGAACATCAAGCTTGTGTTAAGGTTCTCTTTGATAAGAAGGAGAAAAAAATATAATTCCAAGTAAAGGACCTGGTCCTACTCTGAGATAGTCATAGATAAGCAAAGGGAAGTCACAAGAAAGTTGATTTAATCTGGATGGGTCCATTTAAAATTAGGCACTTATGTGGTAATGACACTATATATGATGTATCACGATGGAATTCATCTACCATTTCCCTTTAGTGGGAAATATCTCAAGCACTATTTATAGTAATAAGTAGATAGTCTTCTTTTTTGTATATATGTGACTATAATTTTGGTCATGTTTCCTTTCTAGTTATCCTTTTTGGCTTGTGTCATGTTCATTATTTACTTTTCCTTTCTGACCTCTTTTTTGGTTTGTATCATTATGAGTCCTTCTCTTTTATATAGTCTCTATAAATTTGTATATTCAATGAATCTATATCCCATTAACCTTTTACTAATTTTATAGGTAAATTCTTATTCACCTCTAAACTTCTCTCCTTTTCAATCATGGTTCATTTTGGTTAGATCAATTTATAATGCAAGCCTTGCATTCTATTTATTAAATGAAAGTATCGTGATGACTAAAGTTAATCCTCAATCAAGTTTTAGTCATTCTAAATTCAATCATAATAAGTTTAAGAGAGGTTTCTCTCTTTGCATTTTAGTTTATGTGAAAACACAAAAAATGTCATTGCATACACTACCCTTTGGGATATGTGATAGCATCTATTACGTTAAGTATCTGATGCCCTCAGATACATTTTCCATTAACATGTGATAGCATTATGATAGTTTGAGGATCCATCATTTTATCAAAGATCAGTTATCTCTTAATTGATCAAGTTGCAGTTAAATTTAAAACTCTATTGCCCAATGGATAAGATACTTATCTACGAAACTAGAATCTAAGTTCTTGATATCCCTTGCAATTCAAAATCATAGTCAGAGCCAATTGTTGTCACAATTTTTTAAAATTTTAAAATTAGTGAAAATTGAACTCATTTTCAATTAATTTTGGTTTGGGTCTAAAATTTTCAATTTTAAAAAATTGAAATTTAATTAATTAATTTAATTTAAAATCAAAGTTGTGAACAAAATATCTTATTTGCCAAACTGTGTAAATTCCCTTTGAAGTTCCTGTGTCATGTAACAAGCTTTCAAATTCTCCCAAAACATGCAAAAGTCTCATTAACTCATTTTTGTTGGTGTAGGATATTAATTTTATACTCTTTAGCTTACTTAGGTTTTATTTCATTGGAGATCTTTATCCCACATCCATGAGGATGATAGGTTTATGCCTTACTTCTACCTATATTGGGGAAGTTAGTACCACATACATGGAATGGTTGAAATTCTCCTATCTTCTACCTATTTTTACATATCTATTATGAAATATTTGATAAATAATAGAATGGAATAGTTGGTTTATTCTTGGTGTACAATACTAGAGCTTTTATGGATTTAGTAATGGTATCTTAGAGAGATCTTGGCTAAATATTTTTTTTGACTCTTTAATGGTATCAAATCCACCCTTTAACAACCATTTCTCAATTTTAGGTTTCTCCCATTGTAGCAAATCCACCATTATTTAGCTAAATGAGCCCTTTTTCATAACCTTTTGAACCACTCTCTGTAGTCAACTATTTTTTGGTACATTTTAAGTTTTCTAACCTATGTCATTGAATACATAAAGGCTCAAAACTCTAGGAACACCTCTCCAATCTTCCAAAATGGATATTTCTAGGAAAAAAAAAAAAAAAGGGGGAGTTTAGCTTCCTGATGACAAATTCATATAAATTTGTACATTGAATTTCTATATATTTTTTCAAGAAAATTTTCTTAATTTTTATGGGTTCTGCAAGATTTTTAGTGGGTCTTTAAAAATTTTCTACCCTTGACACCTCTGTTACATATCTAGTTGTCATAGATGCATGTAATAAATGACATATTTTGGTGGTGCCATTTACTAACATAGTGCAAAATTGGTCCTTGTTTATCTCCACTCCACTGGTATTAGTTTGCAACTACTGCATGGAGATATATAGTCCAAGAAGCACCATCTAAAAGAATCATGAATTTAGTTTGCATACATTACATGATGGGGCATCCAAGGGAGACCAATGACTCATTTCAAGATATTTGAAGATTTTGTAGGCTTTTACCATATCTAGTCTGTAGCGATTGTAAAAAGGTTTATTTTTCATTACAGAGGAAACGGCCCAACCATGTTATCAATGTGAGGATTGCTCACATCGATGCTTCCTCTCTATTATGTTGTGGCCTTTATTTATTATATTTATTTTTTAGTAGAATGGCTCAGATTTGGTATTCTTTACAATGGAGTAGAACTACAAAAATTTTGACACTACTTATCATCCTCCTACGACCAGTTCTATGTTACATGGCCTTATCCCTTCACCCTAATCATTGTCCAAAACCCTCTTTATGGTCCTCACCTTGCTGCTATAATTTTATCTTACCCCTCATAGGTGCCTATCTATTCATTGTTCAAGTATCTCCTTCATCATCCTCCATGGGCTCCAAAACCACCTGCTACCAAAACCCATGTTTTTCTGAGTAATGTCAAGGTAAAACCATGTGTTTTGTTTTGGTAAAAGTTAAATCTTTTAATTTTTTTTGGTGAATTTTTTAAATGGGGTAAATGTTTTATGCATGTTGGGGGCAAATTAGTGGCAATGGAGATATTTGACCAAATCTACATCCTCATAAAATGGTGAGTGGGTTTTACATGGTGGATATTTATTATGAGTGGGGGGTTTAACTTTTTAATGGTGGTGAACATATTGAGGGACATTTTTAATGTGGGGGGACATTCTATTTGTTACTAGAAAGGGATCATAACGATGGATATTTTTTAATTATTTTTTATAAAAAAAATATTATTGAGAGATTTTATATTGGGGACAATCATTATAAGGATAATTTTTATTATTTGTTGGATCCTTTACATTATATCTTATTGTTAAAGACCAGTGGGTGAGGTCTAGTTTGGTGGGAGGCTAGACCCCCTTATGAGCAAATAAATTCATTTTTTTATTCTTTACAATTGCTCTCTCATTGATATTTTGGATGCATTTTTGGCTGTGACTGATGTCCTATTTACATGATATTTGGCCCACATTACTCTTTCTTGGCCCATATTGTATTGCTTATACCAATATTACACTTTGCATTATCTCTGATGTATTTTGGTTGAGTTTGATGTCCTTCACATATGCTTTTATAGGTTGTATTTTTTTATAATTGATCATTTCAAGTGTGTCTTTGCATACATGATGGTTTTTTTTGTCATCTACCACACTCTTCCATCAACCCATGACATGCTCTATTCTATTTATTGCATTGGCACTTTGACACACTTTTAGTTTGTGTCATGTCTCCATCAAGGCCCCTTTATTAATTCCTTGCCTTCTTATATGGAGACACTTTTTCAATCCCTTGTATTTTGGAGCATCTCTCATAATAATTGATGGATTTTTGATAGGTCAATAGTCTAGTTTCGATCCATTCTGGTGAATCCTAGTGCCTTTTTGGTTTTTAATTTAATGTTTATTGGGATATTATACTCGCATTGATTTATAAAGTGCCATGGGGGGTTTATGTTAGGAATAAAACACTTATAAATCTAGATCTATTATTACCATAAACTAGATCTAAAGCTATGAAATAAAATGCATCACAGAAACATTCCTTAATTCACCATTAATATGAAAGCATACATGAGAGCAAGATAAAAATAGCATAGATGAGACAGATCTAACGTGGTTCACACAATGTGGGTTACATCCACCAATGAAAGTTCTCAAATAAATCAGTAAAAAAGACAAGATTACAATGAACTCTCATAGAGATAGAAAAATCTCTTATAAAAAGTGTTGCACAAAAACTACACTTTCACCTACACTTGCACAATGTTGTATCTCAGAAGTTTCTAAACCACACCCTATAATGAACACCTGCACTTTGTAAAACACCTACACTTTGACTATGATCATCAAAGCCACACCCTGAAAATAAAACATCAATCTCTAAAGGCCACACCACACCCTATATATATAGAAAAATGAAGAAAATCCATAAAAGGAGCAAATATGCAATGATTATCCAAGATAAGCATTACATAACATGTGACAACCTTTTTCCACCTCATCAAGCCTATCTAAAAGCTCTCTCAAGGAGAAATTAACCATATTCATCTTCTCCACCTTCTAAGGGCACATTTTCCCATGAACATGTGATCACAACCAACTCCTCTCAAAAAAGGAGTTCCCTTTTTTTAAAAACAACTAGCTTCCTCAAAACAAGGAAGTAAACATGGGAAAAAGCATCTTATAAATAACTCCATGAAATATGAAATACATAAAAATTAGGAATACAAAGAATATTCCACTCATAAGTGGAGAAAATGAAAATTATGTCCCCCACATCTTTAGAGCTCTTTAGGCCCCAAAAATGTATTCCTATGGTCATGTTATAGCTCCAAAGGGCTCCACACTCAATAATCTCCCACTTGGAGACTGTTTCTCCTAAACAAAATCTGTCACTGCTCCATGACCACTAAGGCCAACCAAATCTAAACATAGTCTCAACTTGTCCAATGTGACCACCTTGGCCATCATATCCATAGGATTCTAGGTAGTATGAATCTTCTCCAGCTTCACCAAATTCTCCTCCAAAGTTGTCATGATGAAGTGATAATGTAACTGAATGTGTTTCATCCTTGAGTGGAAAGCAAAGTTCTTTTGCCAAATGAATAGCACTCTGACTATCACTGTGTAGTCTCCCAACTTCCTACTCATGCCCCAACTCTTGAAACACCTCCTATAACCAAATCATCTCCTTTTTAGCCTCTATGGTAGCAACATACTCTACCTTTGTGGTTGGAAAATCCATAACCATTTATATATTGAAAATCTAACTAACCACTATATCTCTCATAGTAAATATATATCCTATCGTAATCCTCTTGCTATCAATATCCCCTACCATATCCAAGTCCACATAACCACACAAAGTGGTATCTAATCTACCGTAACATAATGTAAAATCAATGGTTCCTCTTAAATATAAAAGAATCCATTTCACTACCTACCAATGCTCATAACATGGATCACTCATATACCTATTCAAAACTCCCACTGCATGGGCAATATCTAGCCTAGTATAAATCATGGCATACATCAAACTACCAACTGCTGAATAATAAGGTACCTTAGACATCGTAAGCCTTTTAGATTCTATCTTGGGACATTACACTTTTGATAATCTAAAGTGGCCTGCTAAATGAGTACCAACATATTTAGCATTCAACATACTAAACCTTTCTAAGACTTTCTTCACATACTCTGATTGGGATAAAACTAGCTTCCTCTCCTTCCTATCATGAGTAATCCTCATACCAAGGATTTTTTTTTTAGCACCCAAATATTTCATAGTAAAGGAGTCACTAAGCGATTTCCTGAGCATATGAATATGTTGTGTGTTCTTTCCTGCAACTAACATGTCATCCACATACAAGCATAAAATAATAAAGGAACCATCATCAAAATGTTTGATGTACACACAATGGTTAGAATTACACCTTTGATATTTTTGTTCCAATATAAAATAATCAAATTTTTTGTACAATTGCCATGGAGCTTATTTAAGGCCATAAAATCTCTTCTTTAATCTACACACATAGTTCTCCTTCCCTTTGACCTCATACCCCTATGGTTGCTTCATATACAACTCTTCATCTAAATCACCTAAAGAAAAGTAGTTTTCACATCTAACTATTCTAAGTGCAAATCCTCAGCTCCAACTAAATCAAGAACAGTCCTAATAGAAGTTGTTTTTACAATAGGAGATAAAATCTTATCAAAATCAATACCTAATTTTTGTGCAAACCCCTTGACCACCCTTCTAGCCTTATACCTTTTTATCCCTTGATCCTCTTCTTTTATTCTAAAGAACAACCTATTTGGTAATGAACTCTTGCCCTTGGGCAACCTTACCAAATCCCATATTTGGTTCTCCATGAGAGATCTATGATCATCATCCATGGCTTGTTCCCACTTCAACTTGGCATCTACCTACATTGATTCTTCATAACACTCTAGTTATCTATTATCAATGAGTAATAAATAATTCAAAGAAGGAGAAAAATGTTCAGGTGCTCTTCTTACCCTAGAAGATCCTCTTACCATAGGAATTTGGGGTCCTTGTGTAAAAGGTTCCTGAACTAAATCCTTGGATACTTTGCCATTTTCAATGTCATCCAATACTGTGTACTCTTTCTAATCCTGATCTTGTTCCTACAACTGATCTATATGCATGACTTTTTAATTAAAGACTACATCTCTAGACCAAAATATTTTCCTATCTTTAATGATCCATAAATGGAAACCAAATTCATCCTCACCATAGCCAACAAATGTGCATTTATCTAATTTAGCCTCTAGCTTGGTCCTGTCCTCTTTCTTGATGAGAGTAAATGCTTCACATCCAAAGATTCCAAAAAAAGAATAATACACATTCTTACCAGACCAAGCTTGTTCTAGAATGCCTCCATCCAAAGTCATAGAAGGTCCTTTGTTAATCAGATATATTGTTGTGCTAACTGCTTCTGCCCAAAACTATAAAGGAAACCCTACATGTAACCTAATGATCCTAGTGCATTCCATTATTGTTCTATTCATCCTTTTAGATACCCCATTCTACTATGGAATTCTTAGGACCATTCTTTGCCTACGAATTCCATTGTTAGAATAATAATCAAAAACAACATTACTACAATACTCACCTCCATTATTTGATATGAGACATTTTAGTTTGAGACGTATTTCATTCTTAACCAAGGCTTTTTACTTCTTAAAAGTGTTAAATACATCATTTTTTTAATGCAATAAACCTAAACTTTCTTAGTTGCATCATCAATAAAAGTAACATAATAATTAGATCCACCAATAGAAGATACATGAGCTGGTCCCCATACATCTGAGTGTACCAGATCTAACTTGTGCTCTTTTTTTTTGGGTTCAACCTTTAAGAACTTAACCTACTTATGTTTCTCATACACACAATTCTCACAAAAGTCTAGATCTAGATCTTTCAATCCAGGCAACTTGTCTTTTAAGATCTGCATGCCTTTATGGCTCATATGACTGAGCCTATAGTGCCACATAGTTGCATCTCCATCTGTAGCAACTAAATCAATAGAATCAACACTACTAGTCAAGTACAAAGTACCAACTTTCTTACCTCTTGAGATCATAAGATCACCTTTGGTAACTTTCCAAGAATTTGCAATAAACAATACTAAACATCCCTCATTACCAAATTTCCCCACTGAAACCAAATTCCATCTCAACATAGGCACATGTCTAACATCCTTAAGGATCCATGTGTTCCCATTCTACATCTTAACCAGAACACAACCTTTCCCTACTATCTCATATGGTTCATCATCACCAAGATATACATGTCCTAGATTATCTTGAACATAATCAGTAAAATAATGCCTATGTGAGGTGGCATGAAAAGAAGCCCCTAAATCTAATACTAAGACTTCAAAAAAACTATCCATAGAAAGAATTAAGGCATTTTGACATGATTTACTTGATGTCACATTTACCTCATTCATTTCCTCCTTTTTGGAATTATTATCTTAAAGTGACCAATAATCCCACAATGCCAACATATCATCTTAGATCTACCTTTTGA
Source organism: Torreya grandis (assembly GCA_037957365.1). Classification (NCBI taxonomy): domain Eukaryota; kingdom Viridiplantae; phylum Streptophyta; class Pinopsida; order Cupressales; family Taxaceae; genus Torreya; species Torreya grandis. The sequence continues at coordinate 35,441 of JARHVA010007696.1, read as the reverse complement.
CTTTTCTCAGTTGCCTTTACTCTTGTCCTTTTGCCTCCCTCTAGTATCAATGGAAAATAATTACCTAAAGATGATTCACCAATATTTTTCCTTTGCATCTCCTCACTAAGGATCACACCTACAACATCCTCAAAATTCAAGCTTCTCTTGGCAGGGACTGCATTACTCACAGACATAACCAAACTATCCCAACTATTAAGCAAATAACATAATATTATAAAAGCTCTAACTTAATCACCAAACTTTATTCCAACTAAAGTGATGATACTTACAACCATATTAAAATCATTTACATGATTAGCTATTGAACCATTCTCAGACATTTTCATGTTAAACAATCTTTTCATAAGAAAATTTTTATTAAAAGCTGAAGGTTTCTCATATAACTTCCCAAGTTTATCCATGAGATCCTTTATAGTTATCTGATCTACAATGTTAAATGCAAGAAAAGATGCAAGGCATAACTGTATGGCTCCTAATGTCTTCTTATCTAGTAATGAACAATCTACATCACTCATACTTACAGGTTGTCCTCCTTTCCCCTCCAAGGGGATTTGAAGTTCCTTCTAATATAGGTAATCTTCCATCTACATTTTCCATAAACCAAAATGCTTACCATCAAACTTCTCAACTCTAAATTTGATCTCTTCTCCCATAGCTCCCACTCAAGCTAATAGTCTTTCTATGATTTACCACTTCAGTAAAACACATAACCAATGGCTTTGATACCAATTGTTAGGAATAAAATATTTATAAATATAGATATATTATTACCATAAACTAGATCTAAATCTATGCAATAAAATGCATCACATAAACATTCTTTAATTCACCATTAATATGAAAGCATAAATAAGAACAAGATAAAAATAACACATATGACACAGATCTAACATTGTTCACCCAATGTGGGCTACGTCCACCAATGAAAGTTCTAAAATAAATCCATAATCTAAAAAAATATTACAATAAACTCTCACAGAGATAGAAAAATCTCTTACAAAAATTTTTGCACAAAAAATACACTTTCCCCTGCACCTGCACAATGTTGTATCTCATAAGTTTCTAAACTGCACCCTATAATGAACATCTGCACTTTGAAAAACACCTACACTTTGACTCTGATCCTCAAAGCCACACCCTAAAAATAAACTATCGACCTCTAAAGGCCACACCACACCATATATATATATATATATATATGAAGAAAATCCATAAAAAGAGGAGCAAATATGTAATGCTTATCCAAGATAATCATTATCCAACATGTGACCACCTTTTTCCACCTCATCAAGCCTATTTAAAATCTCTCCCAAGGAGGAATTTTCCATATTCATATTCTCCACATTCTAAGGGCACATTCTCCCATGAACATGTGATCATAACCAACTCCACTCAATAAGGAAGGAGTTCTCTTTTCCAAAAAAACAACTAGCTTCCTCAAAACAAGGAAGTAAACATGGGAAAAGGCATCTAACAACTAACTCCATGAAATATGAAATACATAGAAATTAGGAATACAATGAATATTCCACTTACATGTGGAGAACATGAAAATTATGCCCCCCACATCTTAGGATCTCTTTAGGCCCCAAAAATTTATTCTTATGGTCATGTGATAGCCCCAAAGTGCTCCACACTCAACAGTTTGTTGATTCATCCTTGTTTACCTTCATATATTTATGTGATCTATTCTTAGCACCTTTTCACTTATTCAATTTCTTATCTCTTCCATGCCCACCAGAGCCATATTTTTTACAAACCTTATCTATATTTTTGACAGTTGACAGTCTCTTACAACATATGAAGTTATTCTAGTGTATATAATGTTAGCTTGTTTGGTGTTTGAGTAGTGTATTCAAACCACTCATATAGAACTTTTTCATCTAATCTACCTTTTATATGGGATTTACATACAAAATTTCATCATCACTCCACCTATTTAGTAGTATGGGGGGTATGTTGTAGATCCTACTTCTTAGGTGTTGAGTGTTCCTTACACATGCAGTACTCTTTTGTACATTCAAAATTGCTGACAGTCTTCTTTATTAAATTTATTCTAGTGAAAATCAATGTCAATTATTTTTGTGATCAAGTAATGGATTCAAACCACTCATGTTTATAGCTTTCCTTTGTGTCTTTCAAGTACTTGGAGTGTAGATTATTTCAGTATCATCTTTAGGGGGTTTTATATATCTCTCTTCTTTTTTTCTCTCTCTTTTTTTTGGGGGGGTGAGAGTTTTTCTTATAGTTTTTCTCTTTTTTCTCCACTTTATGAGAGTTTTATGTATATTTTGTACCTTTTCTAATTTTTTTGAGGTTTTTATTTTGTACATGGGTATCTTATTCAGACAATTTATTTGTTGAAACCCAGATAAATATATTTTACTTGATTCCATGGATTCCTTAGTGATTCCTATAGTGACACCAGTGTGGTAGCCCCATTAGTGACACTAGTATGGAAGCCCTACCATTTTTTATGCTTACTTATCACCATATTATTAGAGGGTGTTTAAGCAATTCTTCCTCAAGTTCATCATTCTACCTAGTATTCTAGAGTGTAGTGTTCATATTAGTGGTCCTGGTATTTAGCACCATTCTTACTTTCACTTGATGATTGAAATGACTTGATATCCATGTACTCTAGAAATATGGATTAGCATCCATAGGGACATGTGTCTTCACACTACATATTTTATTGTACCCACCTAAGCTATACTTCGGGCGGGGGGGGGGGGGGAGGGGGCAGGGTGGGGCGGGGCGGGGGTGTTGGTGTAGGATATTACTTTCCTACTCTTTAGCTTCCTTAGGTGTTATTTTACTGGAGATGTTTATCCCACATTCATGATGATGATGATGGGTTTATGTCTTACTTCCACCTATATTGGGGAAGTTAGCCCCACATACATATGATGGTTAGAATTATCCTATATTCTACCTATTTTTACATCTCTATTGTAAACTATTTCATATAGAATAGAATGGAGTAGTTGGTTTATTCTTGGTGTGTAATGTTGAAGCTTCACGTTTTTAGTAATGGTATCTTGGAGAGATCTTGACTGAAGATTTTTTTTAACTCTTTCACTTTTAAGTTGTGCAAGTTTTTTATATTTGTCTCCAAGTTGCACTGAATTAACTAAACACTTTTTCAAGTCATGCAATTTTGTATTTTCACCTTTTCATGTAGTGAAATTTAAAAATAATAAATAATAAATTTAATTAAAATATTTTCTAATTATTTTAATTAAAATATGCAATTCACTTTTTAGTTCTCATTGTTATGCAATTATTGTAGATATTTTCACGGTCATACAAATGAGTCTTGACACTTCCCCAAAATATGCAATCAAAATCTTCACTTCCACTTTCATGTATGCAAACTTTATTTCTCCCCTAATCATTCATTTTTTTTTAATTTCTCCCACACCATGAAAATACCATAAACATTTCTTTGAGTCATATTAAAATAAAATGTCTTCTCCTAAAAATATTTTGAAGTCATTCCACACCATTCAAGCATGAATAATCTCCAAATAATTTTACATTTACTTAATCAACACCATATCAAAGATAATTTTCTATGATTTTTACAAGATGAAAATGTATGGCTCTATATGGATTAGAAGTAGATAAAAAGTGAAAAATAAAAATAAAGAATCAATGTAAATTTGTTTTTACTGTCATTGAAAACCATATGGTGTAAGAGGAGAGAGAGTTTTAAAAAAACAAGAATGAATTAATTTATTTTCTTATTTTTCTCACCAAGAAAGATTTGTATAACCATATGGCTTAGGAGAGAATGCAAAAGATAAAAAAAGAGGAATAAATTAAATTGTTTTTTTTTTCCTTACCAAAATAAAATTGTATGGTGTAAATGTGGTGGGAGAGGTTTAAAAAAATAAGCAAGTCAATTTTATTTTTATTTCTGACACATGAGATGCAAAATTATAGGGTGTCATAGTTAGATGGAGGTAAGTATTTGAAAATAATAACTATTAAAATTCTCTTTGGTTTTTGTCATAGTGAGAAACCATACAACAACATCATTCAGAAAGATTAAAAAGCCTCAAATATAATTTTACTATTGCTTCTTATTTTTCCAAATCAAAACCATTTGTCTATATGGTAGGAAACAAAGTTAACGTAAAAAAGCTTCAATGAAATTATTCCTTTAAAAAATGCAAAAAGTGGTACGATAAATAGTGCAAATTTTCTTATGTCTCAAAATAAAAGTTTCCTCTTACTGTGTGGAAGAAAGGTGATTGAACATGGTGACTGAATAAGCATTGAAGTAATTATTTAAAAAAATAGCCAAGTTTTTGGAGGCATTTTATCAAATGGTTATCGTGTTTCTTCACAAATATGTCATGGTCTCATAAAAAAGAATATGAAGCATTTCATAAAAACTCAAGGATTTTGATTGAATTATTTTGGCGAGTAGTTTTCATTTGAAATAAATAATCAAAAAAATAAAATGATTAAAACTATTCCAAGAAAAAAAGTAGAAAATATGAAGTACCAATTTTAGGGAGTAATGTCTTGTTCACCATTGGAATCCAATGTGGAGAATATTTTAGATACTGATCTAGGTCATATTGATTTAGATAAATTTTTGGAGAGGATGAATGTAGTAATCAAAACATCTCTGGTCAAAGTATTTTTGACAGTGGATTAGCACAAAATGCAACCTTTCTAATTTTAGTGCAATCTCATGAATTGGTTTTGGTTATGGTAGAACACTATAATTTATAAACAAGGTAAGTGAGATATCCATAGGATGAATTGGTGGCAATCTTAACTCTAGATCACATAAATAATATGTTTCATGTTCTAGATAGATATTCTTTTGTGTATTTAACACTTAATTTCTCTCAAAAAATTTGGGATAATAATAACATCTAATGTGCTAAACAAGTCAATAATGAATGGTTAATCAAACCAATGCCCTTTTCTATATGAATCCCAAAGAATATTTCAAGATCTAACTTCAATAATGAGATAAATGATATAATAACACTATTACATAGAATAGTGGAGATCCCAATAGCTAAAAAAAAATAGACATTGATGGACAGGTTCGTTTGGATCATTCATATGAATAAATAATATTTCGATTGGGGACAACTAAATAGTGATGCGATCCATAAACAACTAATATAGGTAAATGTCACATAAAAAATTTATGACTTCTTATCTTATCTATTCTATTTATGTTCAAAGATATTTTGATGAAATACATATGGTGGGTGACTTAGGAAAAGTAAAATTATATGATTTGTATCCCCAACTTGAATTGAAAGAAAGCACTCAACACCTCAAGAGGGTAAATGGTTGTTCCCTTCAATTTACCATTCAATTTTTCAAGAAAAAAAATCAACACAAGGATATCAGTGGTGGCTACCACATAAATATCCAGATGGGGAACTAGGCTCATACAATTCTTGAATTTGAGCTATCAAAGATCAATGGCTATGAAATTACTCCATACATGCTTTTGTAGTATGTCAGTGATAAGTGGGCATTAATGGAGTTGGTATTACAATTTGTTGAAACACACAAGTTTTTGACAAGTAAACATAAAGCAAGGGTCAAATTTCAAATTTTTGTTGGTAGGTACACTTTCCATCATTATTGAAAGCTAAAACAATGGAGAAATATATGCCTCATTACAATCTCAAAATTTTTGAAAGCAAGTTCACATTTGATATAAGGGGTTTAATTGAACATAATTTCAGGCCTTCATTTTAACATTTCTTAGATTTTGAATATATTAGATGGATTGTGATGATTAAAAAAATGGTCACAATCAAGGACTATTCATGGTTTACCATGAAATAGATAGTCAAATTTGACATAACAAAAAAACCAAAATAATTGTTACATGATGAAGTCACATTGGATCCCATTTTTTAAAAGGACAGCATTTTAAAAAAACCACTACCTATATTTCATTGGAATAATAAATAATCTACCTACCTTAGAAGTAAAATGAGGACAATGATTGAAAGGACTCTTAAGTGATTAAGGAGTAAAGGAATTGATGTTGGGGATATTGATTTCCCTACACCTCCTAAGGAAGATGAATTTGGTATTTTTTATAAACAACATGTTGAAAAGGATAAATTAAATCAATTAAATCAATTAGAGAACTCATGATGATAGAAGAAGCACAAGAATCAGAAACTATCCAAAAGGCTATTACACCGTGAAGGGTTATAAATCTCAAGAGAAAAAGGTTAGGTGAAAATCTCTCCTCTTATCCTAATCCCTCAATTTCCCAAAAAGTTCATATTGATAGATTTTTTTAGTCTCAATAGCTTGTATAAAATAAAACTCAGTAATTCCTTGATTCTAATGACATATTTCTCCCTATATCATCTATTTCCCCACTACAAAGATTCACTCATGTTTCTTCTTCTCCCTCAAATCCTGAAATGCCTATTATTTCTTCTCTAAGAACTCCAATTGATGTAGTTATCAAACAAAAACAAGAATAATCATCTTTTCAAGGTATCACACTTTAAATAACACCATCTTCTAACCTAGTAATCTTGGCCCCATAAATATAGAATTATGTCTCACCTCCTTCTTTAATCATAAAAATGTCATATTAGTTGTCCAAGATGGTAAAGAAAAGAATAAAAATTAGTGAACATTAGGAGATATATTTTGGTGAAAATTCTAATTCCTTTTTCAAAAAGATCAAGAAAAGAAAGAACTATCTTATGAATGGTAGCAGGTGAAAGAGGAAAATACAAAGGTGGCAATTCTTATAGTTGAAAAAGATAAATCAAAGATCAAAGTTAAGGACTATCGGGTATCAAGAGTTCATTTGGAGAAATATACCAAATAAGGAATGAAGGAAGATATGCATCTAGTAATTGGCACTATTTTTGAAAAAATGGACAAAGATAGAGTAATGAAAGATTAATTGAAATTAAAAGTGGAGCACTTGAATTCAGTAATGCAGAAGTTGATTAGACCAATAAAAATGGGTAATGCAATAAAAAAATAGATTTATAAAATCACTAATAAAGAAATTTCAACAATTCTCATTGTATCAATAATGGTTTCTAAAGTTTAGTTAGAATGGGAACAAGAAAAAAATGAAAATATGTATATAGAGGAAATATTGAACTGGGAAGAGTTCATCCCTAAATTGATTGAATTCTCAAAATTTCCCTCTCCTAATCTTATTGAAGTATTCATCAACAAAATAAGTTATTTATCATGTTGAGCTCCTTTGGGCCATAAAATTTAGAATCTAATCGCTTCAATAATGCATCGAAAAATTCAACAATGTAAGGTCACTTGGGAGTGACATAATGATATAAATTATTGCAAAAGTCAAAAATTTGAAATGTCCTTTTTATCAATGATAGGAATCAAAATAGAAAAACTATTTCAGTAGAATCCATGGTTGAAAAATTAAAAAACTAAATTCATGAAATTTTAAATCCCATGTCTTCATTTGATAATGAAATACTTCATTAATTGGTCAAATATCAAGTCAATGTAGATAATCTCGATTGATTATAAACAAACTTCAAAACAAGTTTTAGGAAATAAAAGAGTTGAACTGCACAACAGATATTACATACAGGTATATAGATGGTCATGACAAAGATTTGATAAGAGTATTTCTCCAGAGATTCAATGACTTTCTAAAATAAAATAATTTATGAACAATGCAATAAAAATATTGAGGTGGTTCCCAACACTAACAAGTACCAATAGCAACTTCATTAAATTCTAGTTGATTTTTTGATTCAAAATTTTCTTCTCACACTTCTTTTTTCAACTAGCTTGTATTATTGCATTATATTTCCCCTTGAAAATTTATGTTGTTACTTTTACAAATTGGGTGTCTTGTAATTTTTCCAACTCATTTCTTCAAGTTGTGAAAATTTATGATATACCTTTGCAAGCAGTGTCAAGTGCTCAACAAACTTTTACACCTTTTAAGATGTAATTTGTTGTTGATGTTTTTACAACATTGTAAAAACAACAAAAAGTGGTTATTCACCATAATCACTTAGTTTAGCTTATAAATACAAGTTAAACCCTCATAATAAATATTCTAATAGAGAAATTTTAGGTATAACTTTTTGTAAAGAGAGAATGGATTTTCTTCTCCATGAAGATCAATACAAAGAGGTTCTTCTAAACTTTGTGTTAGAGATTACTTTTTAATTACGTATATCTATTTAATTTAATGTATTTGATCCTCACTTTTGAATTGTTATTGCAATGACATTTTAATTATTAAGGCCAGGAAATTATGTTACAAGTTTTCATTTAGAATTGTAACTAATATTTCAAATATAAGTGAAATCATGGTGGGAGTATAAGCAAATTTTTATTGATTTTATTATAAAATATAGAGGGTTACTTATTTTTGTTTTCAATGCTAGTGAAACAAACCCAGTAAACCCACATACATTTTTTTAAGAAACATTCCAATATATAATCCAAAATAACCTTAATGGTTCATTAAAGAGCAATATGATTTGTCATGCTTAAGATAAGATATTTTAACTAACCTTAGAAAATGACTATATTATGACCTTTATATTCTCTCTTCTCATACTCTATTTTCTACTATAGGATACAATTGTAGGTGTTATGATACAGGATGTGGCTACAAGTGTTATTCTATAAGATGCAACTATTTGTTGTAGATTATTTTTGCTCTTTGTTGTAGGAGAAACCATTCAAGAAAATTCACTCTTCCTATGATAGATCAACATTATAAATTTTCATAGGTAGATCCTATATTTTATGCTACCACTCAATAAAAATAAAAATTTATAAAACAATAATAAATTCATTGTAATGTTCACTATACCTTCTATTACACATTCAACTAAATTCTATGATGGCAACATCCTACTAAATTGAAAGGTGGCCATAAAATTAGAGGCCCAAAATTTGACACAAGACTACAAGGAATAAATCATGATCATACCCACATAATAATACAATGAATACTATTGATTATTCATGCATTAACATTATATCCATTATATAAAATGATTATAAGAGCATAATAACCAACCTAAAACATCATATTTACATCAAATTATCAATAAAAACCAAAAGAGTATTAATTACATATTCTTGACATCTTTTATATAGTACTCTATATTATACAAAGGAGTTTTAGAAGACAAACAATTAATACATAAGGTTTGTATAGTAACACTATGTGCAGTGGAAATAACCTTCATATTATAGAGTTTACATTGATATATCAAGTAGACATTAGAAACCATATCACTTTTGTAAATCCAGTACAAGTACATCATCTAGATGAGATAATTTTGAAAAAGGAGAGCAACTCAGGGTGTCTTTTCTTGCACTAAAAATCAAGTCAATACAAGTCAGCTTATAACTGGCAAGTCACTTTATTCATACTAAATAGTTTGCCATAAAATTTTAAACTACAATGTGAAAATTCATATTTTGTAAATCATTAAACATATATCATGGTTATGACAACAAAATCATTTACAAGATTAATTAGTAAACAAATTTATGCCTAATGAATCCTTACATACTCAATAGATAACACAATGCAATCCTCATGTACCACTTACTAAATTTAGATACAGATGTTAGTGAAAAATTTTACCAAAATTACTCACATAAAAAGATAACATTTTACAAATGTATAAGTGAATGACATATTATTCATAGTAGTGGCATGCAATGCTTTATTCTTTCATTCCAACTCTCATAATATAAGGATCCCAATAAGACAAATATTATTTCAACATTTTATTATTACCAAATAAAATCAAGCTAAGAATAAAGTATAAAAAACACTCTAACTTTATTCAATTAGATCAATATAATTCCAAGTGCCTTTGCAATTAGCAGTCCAAACAAGTAACAATTTTTACTATGAGATCCTCCCGAAAATGGGGTCCGAAAAACAAGACCAAAAAGGATAAGGTTGGTTGTAATTAATGGATTCAATTCTTATGATGTTAATCTATAGGTTTGGATCATAATTATTAGATAACCAAGGGTTTATATAGTTTTAAAGCATCAACTTTTAGGATATTGTGTGCTAATTTTTACATAAAAACAACGTAAATGGCTAAAATGAATTTCTTATCAAAAATAGGAAATGACCTAATCAGAGCAATAAAAGGGTATTTCAACTAAGATAAAGATATAAATAATCCATTATATGTTTTAGTTTTGATAAAATGAGATGAATACTAAAAAAACCAAGTCTCTTTTGAGGCTAATTTGTAGTTAGTACAACCTAGAAAATACAGCTTCTACTATAATTTTCTTCTAGAAATGGTGCCACCAAAAATCAATTGAGTTAGTAATAATTAATTTGAGTTTTATTTAGATTTATTATATGATGAAATAATATGTTCCAAATATTATTAGTCATCAACTAAATCTTTATGTATTATTGAAGGTTCTTCTTTGTGATAATCTGGGCTAATTGTCTAGCTTAGACCACACTAGCTGTAAAAATAAAATAAAAATCGGCCATGGTTTATCAACCATCCAAGATGCATCCAGCCATAAGTTACAAAAATCAAACAAATGGGAATAATTCTAACTAAATTCCACATACTTATGATTCTAATAATTCAAAAAACAATCATGTCAACTTGATAAAATCAAGAAAGGACTTACCTCTCAATATGTCTTAGTCACAAAGTATAATTTTATATGAATTCAAAATGATTATACATATCATTAAAATTTATTTAAAACTTCATTTCATACAAAATAATTAATGTAACCCTAGCCATTCCAATACCCACTTATGACTACATGATTATTTGCATAAATGCAAACCACAATCATAATTGGTTATACACAGTTCAGAACTGAAATGACTTCTTGAGAACTATAAGAAGGCTATAGATCCATATTATCAAACCAAACAAGGTATACACAAACCATAATATTGATATAATAAGACTACTTAAACTAACCATACACAACCCATTCAAGTCAAAAGTCCCCTCAAAACCTCATTATAAAATCTGATTTTCATAACCCATTATACAAAGAACAAGAATGTACATCACAAGAGCAAAGGAAACAATCACATAAATTCATACGAAAAAATAAAAAACATAAGAATATTTTTAAATCAACATAAAAAATATCCAACACTTCTAAAGTTCACACATACATCTACTCATTTGCTTTAACCTCATAGCCAAATGCATCTCCCTAATTAACAAAAATGAATCTGATTTTCATAGCCCATTATGCAAATAACAAGAATGTACATCCCAAGAGCAAAGGAAATAATCATATAAAGTCATAGGAAAAACTCAAAAACATAAGAAGATTTTAAAATCAACATAAAAAATGCCAAACACTTCTAAAGTTCACTCACACATCTGCTCATTTGCTTTAACCTCATAGCCAAATGCATCTCCCAAATAACAAAAATGGGAGGATTAAATCAATCTAATGCCCTCTTCATAAGAGTCCAAATAAAATCAAACAATGTAGAGCTTAGTTACAACTAGGTCAAATTTAAATATGTAATCCATATTTTTATAAGCATCGCCCAACTAGGGTAAAAATAATAAAACATCATATAAAAATAACATTTTATTTTTTAGGCAATGTTACAAGGGTTGAGCCCCAAATTTTTAATAAAAACCCATAACAGAGAAAGCAGAATAACATTAATTAATTTTGTACGGGTTTATGAATTTGTCTAATTTACTCACTAAGGCCATATTATCATATTTTAAAAATATTTGCTATAATTTTTTAACAAAAACCCATAATAGAAAAAATACAATAACATCAACTAATTTTCCATGGGTTTATGAATTTGTCCAATTTACTCACCAAGGCCATATTACCATATTTTAAAAATATTTGCTACCATCCATAGTAGAATAATAATACTTAGATTTTAATATGAAATACCTATTCACATAAACCCAATATTAGTAGGGCATATAAATTATGCTTGAAAACCTTGTTTCATGTTTTTCCATTCAATGCTACAACTTTTCATTTTCCAAAATAAAACCCATGGCATCAATACAAAGGAAAGTGAATTAACAAGCCCAGTCAAGGCCAATTAATTTATTGCACCTTTCATTTATTATTTTACCAAGTAGGACATGGAATTTATGCAACTATAACCCAAATACCCCTAATAATTATTGAGTTATAGGATCATATATGCATGCTTATAAAGTCCTATATCTCAATAAGAACATTTGCAAATTATCACAATGTAATTTAAACCAGAATGCAAAATTATTTTGAAGGAGGGAAACTTGCTTGGAATCATTGCTCTGGACTACCAACTAGAGTCTTTCACCCATCTTCCTTTATTACATGGTGCCATCAAAATCTTCTTGAGAGTATCCTTTCATTTACAAATTACCCTCTTTAAAATTCAAGTAATAGTTATGAGTTTTTTTATAGGTGCATACATGTCTCCCAATGGATTCACATGGTGTCCCTAAGAAGACTTATCATGCACCTACAACTTTCTCATGGCTTCCACAATTCTTTTCCATTTCTCTCTCTCAACACTTTACATGGCTATTATGCAGCTTGGACTTCCATCTGCCATGATGTCCCCCTCACTCCTCTTCTACCAAAAGCTTCTTTCACATGCTAGAAACCCTATTTTAACTTCTCCCAAATTGACCTTTTGGTCAATAATAAAAAAATGATAATAGATATAATATTTACCATAATGTTTTGACTTTTATAAAAAAAATCCAATGATATCAATAATTGGTTTAAATATAAACCTAGTACATTCATGGACTATAGAAAAATCATAATATATATTTAATTAAATCCTTTAATTTAAACCTTGGAAATTAATAATTTAATGATTTATATAATTTTGTGCTCAATTCCTTTACGAGGCTCTGAATAATAATCTATATAACACAAAAATTGCTTAACACATTAGCCATAGAAGACATTCACTTAAAGTCTTCACCATAAAAATTTGGGTCATGACATCCCTCCCTCCTTAAAGAGGCACTATCCTAGTGACTAAGGACAAGGGAATAGATCATAAACAAATTTGAGTCAACTATGGACACTTTACTAATGGTAAATACCTCTATAAGGTTCTATAGGGAATTATGTCATTATTATAAGTGCATATAGTACAAGGTATATCAATATGTGAGTCCACATTGATAAGCTATAAGATCTATAAGGGCATATTCATTTTCCAATAAGACCATATAAGGATCCTTATTCTTGTCTAAGCATCTCATTTTTTTTAAGTGTCTAATCAGCCATATGTTGATTTTACTAGTAAACTAAGTGAAAAATCAATTAAGTGCAAAATCTGAATCTTTAAAAAAAAAGATTCATTGTTTTGTGCTTTATTAAACAAAGATTCATAGATGTTCATAACCAATGGAGAAAGGATCACATAAAATTATCCAAGAATAATTATACTACAACCTTTTTAACTTTTTGAACCTCGTATGAGCATAGGTCATGTTTTAGAGCACTCATACATACTTTAATTTTTTGCATTCTCTCATAAAATTTTAGCATGATTCCAAAAATTAGAACAAAGTTTTGAAACTAAAATAGTTTTATATAAAAATTTATATCATAAAATGGGCATAATATCTAATAAATTAGCAATTTCATAATTAAAATTGAAATAAATTGAATGTTTCTGCATAATTACCAACTTGTAATTTATGGTAGCAACTGATTTAGCATAAAATAACTAAATCTGAAGCATTTTCCATATTTGAATATGATATTTTCCACAACATTTAGTTGTGTCTCATGCATAACTTTGTAATATTCACCATAAAATATAATCCAATATAGTAATCATTCTTTTTATGTGGTCCTTCCACCACTTTAGATTATTCTTTATGCATAATTTCTTGCCATTCATCCTAAAACAAAATCAACACTCAGCCAACCATACTGTTATGGTTGCTAAAATTTGCTTTTTTTATGGGTTAATGCATCATCTTACACCATTCACATTAAACATTATAAATTCGATCATAGACATTTACATGTAATCCTCAAGGATTTCAACATGCTCTCCACTAATTTTGTAATCTCACATGATGGTTACAGTGATCCCAATTCCACCATCATTTTATAGTTACTTCTTGGTAGCACCCAAGAACTTTAAAACTCCATTATCATAAATTTACATTGCTCCTTATTAGCATAGGCATATATGGTATTCATGCCTTTAAATAGACCAAAATATCCTTTCAATAATATTCATAACTTATAAGACCAGTTGGTGCTTCACAAAGCTACATCAAGGAATTTACACAAGCATTATTTTTTACAACCTCAAATAGGAAATTAAAGAAACACTTAATCCATAAGGTGACAATTATGCATGAAGATACCATGGCTAACTTGTGGCAAACATGGTGCACACACCCAAATGAATTAGGCAGCTACCTCAAGAAAAAGGGAAAAATGGGTCTTCATGTTACAAGAGACTCCACTTCCTATCTTGTACCTAGTCTAAATCATTATTGATATAGTGCTTCTCCACCCCCAGACTCATACTTACATCAATACTCATTACTAAAGTATTGATGCAGGATTACACGACACAATACAACACTATACCCTTATAGATTTTAATTAATAGAGGTTGATTTTGAGAGGGAAAAGGTACATCACAAAAGGGGTTTACGATCACCTCTCCACATATTAACATGTTAAACACACAAGGTCACACTTATTTCATGACATGTATATGAAATACTCATACAACAATGTGGAAAACAAGGAACAAATATGGAAATCCAAATAGTTAACTACATTCACATATCATAGAGAATTTACAAGTTTTCATGGTTTAATATAATCACTAAAGATGCAGGGGTTTGCATAATGTACAATATTTTTACATTCAATGAAGGAACCACATGGAATAGGATACATATAATTAACTCAGTTATTTTGGTAACTTATGTCAAGGGTATTTTCACATCACAACACACAAGCACACTTATAGGTGAAGCACAAGGGTCCATAAATTTTATTGATCCACTCAATATTTATATGTCATCTTAGATGACATCAAATATATATCATTTATTATAGTATGATCAGTTCCAAGGATCTCAAGTTTACCATCACCTTATTTCAAATAAGGGCATGTTCCAATAGATCCCATTAATCTATATCCTTGAAAACTAAAAAGTTACCAATAATATTCACACCTCATGGATTATATGGTTCACAATACCTATTAATAATAAGAGATTCTTAAAACTTTCTAACTTTCCAAAACAAGTCAATCACATTCACCCCCACTTGTCCCTCTAGGCTTGATTCACACCCTTGGTCCTCCCAAGGATGTTATACCTAAAGTATCATATGAGGGGTCATCTAGACAAATCATCATCAAATAGTAGGAATTCATCCTTTTTTCCAAAAACAAGCTTTTATCATCATTCTCCCAATTGGCTTACCCAAATAAGCTAATGGTTGACTAGTGTTGTTTATTCTACATAATGTGGCCTTGGGAAGGATGGATTCATCCAAGGCTCAGGGTGAAGTTCATATTACTACCATGTATATCATAGCTTCTCACAATCATCAATTTTAGCTAAAATTCATAAATTTTAGGCAACCATCATGTAACCTAAAAGTGGATAAGTACTATGTTTTGTGATATTACTACTATGTAAATCATAGCTTCTCACAATCATTAATTTCACTTAAAATTCATAAATTCTAGGGTAGTAAATCATAGCTTCTCACAATCATTAATTTCAGATAAAATTCATAAATTCCATCACCTCAATATCATAGAACATAGTACTTATTCACTTTCAAGTTACATGATGGTTGCAATCAGCCAACCATATCAATATTTCAGCCAATAAATTTTTCTTGATCTTATTTACAATTCCACCACTTGGACCAAAAAGTGATCCCCAAACACTAGTCATAATTCTCTTTAAAATTTTCATAATTATAATTAGTCACTATTAGTGACACATAAATCCAATCAAAACATACAACTACTTGCCATAGTTGTCAAAAAAATAGCTACATAAAATCATTAATTAATTTTTATTTTGAAAGAAATTACCTTTTAATTACCCAAGGTACATCAACAATAATAGTAGTAGCTTATTTTAGAAGCATTTCTATAAATTCCAACATTACCTTATAAGGCTTTCTTAATAATTTCCTGCATTTAGTCTTTAATTACATTCCCTTCCAAGGGTAAATTTGCCTTAGAATAACCTTGATCAACCAAGAGTAGCTTTAAATTGTTGATATATTTTACTCAAATTAAAACCATTCATCGTAAGAGTGTCATAATAGTTTAAAAATTTCATCATTAGAGCTCTTTTCAATAAATTAAATTAGGACAATTAGTTTACTAAATGAGAAGTTATATAATTCCTATTATAAAGCCAGCAATGATTGTCACAACTATTTATACCTAGCAACCCAAAAGCTCAAGCTAGTACCCTACTAGTAAATATTATAAAACCAATTGATTTACCTACGTAAATTAGTTTATTTTTCCTCAAACAACCTTCCAATCATAAGTCACACCCATAATCCATTTAATGATTTAATGTCTTAAGAATTTTATGGTGACCTACTCATGCAAATTTCTAATAGATACCAATTATTAATTCTCAATTACAAATAGAAATTTTTTTTCACATTCACTCTTATTAACCCACCCATACAAGTCAAATGGTAATCAAGTGAATTCCAACTTAATTTGACTCAACTTTGGAAAGGGTTGACTTTAGCTAAGGTCATGGAGATCAACATATTACATTCAAGGGATCTTTAAGAGCCCACAGGGTTTCAAAGTAAACTAGTGTCATCTAACACCTTAGGATTAACTATCAGAATACTTCTCATTCCAAACACAACTAGGCAATACATTTTATATTAGAAAGACATAGTTTGGTGTAATATGCAACAAATATTTTACAAAAAACTATTAGAGCATAGGTTTTGATACCAAGTGAAATGAACCCAATAAACCCACATATTTTTTTTATAGGAGACATCCCAAAATAGAATCTAGAACAACCTTAAAGGTTTATTAAAGTTTAATATGATTTTTCATGATTAAGATAATATATTTTAACTAACCTTAAAAATTGATTTTATTCTATCCTTTATATTCTCTCCTCTCATACTCTATTTTTTTTTGTAGGATATAACTATAGGTGTTATGCTGTGGGATGCAACTATTTACTATAGGTTGCTTCTGATCTTTGTTGTAGGAGCAACCATTCAATAAAATTCACTCTTCCTAAGATACAGTAGCATTATACCTTTTCATAGGTAGAGACTATATTGCATGATACCACTCAATAAAAATTAGAATTGATAAAATAATAATAAATTGATAACAATGTTCATTAAACCATCTATTACACATTCAACTAAATGTTATGGTGGTAACATCCTGCTAATTGAAAGGTAACCGTAAAAAATAGAGGCCTAAAATTTGACACAAGACTACAAGGAATCAATTATGCTCATGCTCCACATTATAATACAATGAATACTATTGGTAATTCATGCTTTAACATCAAATCTATTATATACAATGATTATAAGAGCATAATAGTCAACGTACAACATCACATTTACTCTAAATTCTTGAGAACACCCAATAGAGCATGAATTGCATGCTCTTGACATCTTTCATATATTACTCTATACTATACAAAGGATTTTTAGAAGCAAAATGATTAATACATAAGATCTATATAGTAGCACTATGTGAAGCAACAATAACCTTCATATCATATAGTTTAAATCGATATATAAGGTTTACACTACACACCATAGAACTTCAAGCAATCTAGTACAAGTACATCATCTAGATGAGATCATTTTGAAAAAGGAGAGTAAATTAGGGTATCTTTACCTACACTAAAAATAAAGTCAATACAAGTTAGCTTATAGCTAGAAAGTCACCTTCCTCATACTAAATAGTTTTCCATAAAATTTTAAACTACAATATATATCAATGTTATAATAACAAAATCATTTACAAGAATAATAAGTAAATAGATTTATGCCAGTTGAATCTTTACTTATATACTTAGCATATAATGTAATACAATCCTCATTTACCACTTATTTACTAAATTTAGATGTAACTAGTAGTGAACACTTTTTACTAGAAGTATTCACATAAAAAGATATCATATTACAAATGTATAAATGAATGACATACTATTCATAGCAGTGGCATGCAATGTTTGATTCTTTCATTCCAAATCTCATACTATAAGGATCCCAATAAGGCAAATGTTATTTAAAAAATTTATTATTACCAACCAAAATCATGTCAAGAATAAAATATAAAAAACACTCTAACTTTGTTCAATTACATCAAGACAATTTCAAGTGCCTTTGCAATTAACAAGCCAAACATGGAATAGTTTTTCTTGCAGGATGCTCCCAAAAATGGAGTCCAAAAAACAAGACCAAAAATGAGAAGGTTGATTATAATCGATGGATTCAATTATTGTGATTTTAATCTAGAGTTTTGTAGCATCATCAACAGATAAATAGGGGTTTAGATCTTTTTAACGTATCAACTTTTAGGTTGTTATGTGCTAATTTGCACTAGAAAAATAGCATAAATATTTAAAAAGACTATCTTAAAAAAAGATAAATTAACCCAATAAGAGTAATAATAGGGTATATTATCCAAGATAAAGCTAGAGAGAATCCATTATAGGTTTTAGTTTTGATAAAATGAGATGAATACTAGAAAAAACAAGTCTCTTTTGAGGATAATTTGTAACCAATACAATCAAGAAAATATAGTTTCTGCTACAATTTTCTTCCAAAAATGGTACCACAAAAATTCAATCAAGTTAGAAATAATTAATTTGAATCTTTATGTTATTTATCATATGATAAAATAATATGTTCCAACTCTTATTAGTCATCAACTAAAGGTTTAGGTATTTATTGAAGGTTGTTCTTTGGGTTGATCTGGGTTGATTTTCTAGCCTAGACCACATTAGCTATAAAAATAAAATAAAACTCACCTCATGGTTTATTAACCATCCAAGATGCCTCCAGCCACAAGGTACAACAATCAAACAAAGGGGAAGAATTTTAATTGAATTCCACATACTTCTTATTCTAATAATTTGAAAAATAATCATGCCAATATGATAAAATCTAAAAATGGAATTACCCCTCAATATGTATTAGTCACAAAGCATAGTTTTATATGCATTAAAAATGATTGTAAATATCATTAAAATTTATTTAAAACTTCATTTCATATAAAACAATTAATGCAACCCCCTAGCCATTCAAATACCCACCTATGGATGCATGATTCCTTGCATAAACATAGCGCACAATCATAATCAGGTATGCACAATTTAGAATGGAAATGACTCCCCAAAAACTACAAAAAGGCTAAAAATTCATCTTATCCAACTAAATAAGGTATACACATCCCATAATCTTGATGTAATTAGATTTATTAAGCTGACCATGCACAACCCATTCAAGTCAAAAGCCCCTCAAATCCTCATTATAAAATCTGATATTCACAACTCATTATGCAAAGAACAAGAATGTATAACCCAAGAGAAAAGGAAACAATCACATATAGTCATAAGGAAAACTCCCAAACATAAGAGGATTTTAAAATCAACATCAAAAATATTCAACACTTCTAAAGTTCACTCACACATCCACTCATTTGCTTTAACTTCATAGCCAAATGCATATCCCAAGTAACACAATTGGGAGGACTAAATCAACCCACTACCCTCTTCATAAGATTCCAAATAAAATAAAATAAGGTATACTTTATTTTTAGTAGGGTTGAATTTAAAAAGGTAACCCATATTTTTATAAACATCACCCAGCTAGGGACAAAATAAGAAAACACAAGATAAAACTAGCATTTCATTTTTTAGGCAATGTTACAGGGGTCGAGTCCCAAATTATAAAAATATAAAATTTTAAAAAAATACTATAACATATAAAATAGAATAGAAACATTTAATTTTTCATGAGTTTATGAATTTGTCCAATTTACTCACCAAAGCCATATTACCATATTTTAAAACTATTTGCTACCAGCCATACTAGAATAATAAGACTCAGATTTTAATATGAAATAATTACTCACATAAACCCAATACTACTAGGGCACAGAAATTATGCATGCAAAACATTTCTCTAGGTTTTTCCATTCAATGATACAAATTTCCATTTTCCAAAATAAACCCCATGACATCAATATAGTGGAAAACAAATTAAAAAGCCTAGTCAAGGCCAATTAATTTACTAGACCCTCCATTCATTTTTTTATTAGGTAGGGCATATAATTTGTGTAATTATAACTCAAATACCTATGATATTTATTGAATTAAAGGATGATATATGCATTCTTATATATTTTTATAAACCTCTATATCTTAATAAGAACATTCACAAATTACCACAATGCAATTTAAACCATAATGCAAAATTATTTTTGAAGAGGAGAGAAACGTGTCTGGAATCATTGCTCTAGACTACCAATCAGAGTATTTCACCCATATTCCTTCATTGCATGGCACCATCAAAATATTCCTGAGAGTATACTTTCATTTCCAAATTTTCCTCTTTAAAATTCAAGTAACAGTTATGAAATTTTTTGTAGGCACAAATATGTCTTCTAATGGCTTCATATGGTGTCCCTAAGAAGATTTATCATGCACCTATAACTTTCTCATGGATTTCTTGAATTTATACCATTTTTATCTATCAACACTTGGCATGGATATTATGCATCTTGAACTTCTAGTTGTCATGATGTCCCCCTCACTCCTCTTCTTCCAGAAGCTTCTTTCACAAGTTAAAAAACCCTTTTTGATCTTCTCCCAAATTGACCTTTTGGTCAATAATAAAAAAATGGTAATAGATATAATATTTACCATAGTTTTTTACCTTTCTAAAAAAATCAATTTCTAATGATATCAATAGTTGGTTTAAATATAAACCTATTCCATTCATGGACTATATAAAAATCATGGTGGAGAGCGAGGAAGGTTACATAGTGGATGATCTTCAACAATTTAAATTTTTACTTAGGTAGAAAAACTAGAATGGTTATGTGAACACTGCCTAAATGCTAGAAGGGAAGTTCCTAGGTGATAATATTTTCTCCAAAGTCAATGTTGCCCCATGTGACACCACTCATAGGATTGCCATGGTATACAAAGAACCAAATGAAATGGGTTCTACTCAGAGGCAGGTAGACAAGATTGATTCTACTCAGGAAAAGAATGACCCAAGTTCTAACAAATTGTCGTAGGCAGACAAGGTGAAATCCAAAAGTATGGTGGGTCAGGACCTTTCAAATTTTTAATTTTCCTAAAATTGGAGAATAATTAGGTTTTCATTCTTGCTCTTGACCCCATGGTGGAATAGGCTGATGTAGATCCAGCTAAATCCATCATGGCTAGGGTGAATGGTTTTCAGCCTAATATTAACTCTTTTCATAGTTGGACCAAATCTAGGTGGAAACCTAGAGGATACTTGAAGGTGGTCACTTTGTCCAGGGTTTTTTTCTTGGTCAACTTTTCCTTACAAGAGGATTGTATTAAGGTTATCTCTAAAGGGCCTTGGCTTATGGGCAAAGTGAGCATTGCTATCAAGAGATGGAAGGTTAGGTCAAATCTTAGTTGCACTACCATGAATTATGTTCCAATGTGGGTCTTTCTTCTTGAAATCCTTTTGGAGTATTAGCACCTAGAGGTCATTATATATATTTACAGGGCTCTAGGGAAACCCATAACCATTGACCCAATAACACTCTCTTACCAAAGAATTGTTATAGCTTGTGTGCATGTGTTTCTAACTATGAACAAGCCACTGTTGCATATGATTAAAATCAAGTCAAAATACAACAAATGGATACAACACATTGTGTATGAGAATAAATCAATTAGCTACCCATGTTGTAATATTTTGAGCCATATGCTAAAAGATTGTCTTAATAAATGTTAGGACCCCATTACCCTTGGGAACACATGGGCTAGAAATGTAGCACCAAGGAAGGATAAACAAGCTGAACAACCACTCAAAATTGGTTCTCCCAAATATTTTCCAAGTGTTTCATTGAATAGTAGCATGAAATGTATTCCTTACAATAATTACTTTGCTCCTCTTGATCTATTTGCTGACTTAGTGTCCCTAAGTGCAAAGGTCCCCCCTGGTGACCCTTCTTGGACCACCCCTACCCCTCTCCCCCTACATACCTCTCCCCCAATAATCCCCTAGGCACCCGCTCCTACTCCCCCCTTGTCTTCCTCTTCCCCCCATACTCCCATCAATATTTTATCATCCTTCCCAAGTGTGTCACCCCTCCCCTAGGTGACTCAGTCCTCTCCCCCTCTCCTACTCCTCTCCTCTCTCCTTCCAAACCTAGTACATTTCCTTCTCATCCTCCACTATTTTAACCCTAGGTGGACCTTCCCCCTTTTCTTCCCTATGGTTCCTTCACCTTTATCTTCCTCCACCTCCTCACTCTATGGGTTTTATTCAATCACATAAACCTGTCCTAACCTTTGAGTCAGCTCAAGCACTAGTTTAAAAAATCCCCCTCTTTGTTAACTTGGATAGTATCAATTTTCCCCTTCCTAAGGACACCCCTCTTTCTCCCCTTCTAAAGTCTTCAGATCCCAACAAAGATTGGGGACAATGTTCTGAGATGAAATCTCCTCCTTAGGATTTGCTCCCAGAATAAGGGTTTACCACAAACTCCAAAATTAGAAAAGGGATAAAAAAACTAATATTGGAGTCAACCCAAAACCATTGGGTAGTTCACCCAAAATGGTCATAAGGAATTTATAAATAGCGAAATAAATAACAAAGGGTTCCCAGCAAGCCCTTAAAATCCATCAAGATAAGAAATAAAAATCCTAACTTGGAATGTTAGGGGTTTAAATAACCTCAAGAAATAGAGGACCTTTTGTAATCTTATTAAAAGAGTTGACCCTACTATTATTATTATCCAAGAAACAAAAATGTCTAAAACTATCCTAAGATCATGTGCTATGAAAATTTGGAGAAATTCCCATGTTTTTAGCTTCAGAGTCTAAAGGTGCCTCTAGGGGCCTGGTTATTTTTTAGAATCTAGAGTATCGTAGAGGAAACCTTTTATGGAAGATAAACGACTAGATTTCCATTATTTTTGGAGACTTAGATAACAATGAAAATGGATCCTCTCCAATGTCTATGTTCCAAAAATTAAATCTGCCAAAAACAATCTATGGAAAAACCTTCTAACCTTCTAAATGACCTGTGATAAGCAGAATTGGATTGTTGTTGGGGACTTCAATGCCCCCTTACTCTTAGGGATAAAAGTGGGGGTATACTGATTTCATAAAAATAATGATGGACTTTAATGACTTCATTATAAATGTAGGTTTAGTGGATGTGGATATAAATGGTAACCCATTCACATGGTCTAATATAAGAATGGCTGAAAATTTGATCTAGATCTAGCTTGACATAGTTTTGATTTCCTTAAAACTAGGATATCCACTTCTCCAGTGGGCTCTCTTCCCTTCCCAAAATTAGGTCAGACCATAACCCTTTGATTTTTGAAGGAGATAAAATCTCGAAACCTAAATGTAGTCCCTTCAAATTCTAAATCATGTGGCTTCATCATCCTAATCTACTAAAATCCTTAAGGTAATGGTGGAAATAACCATTTTTAGGTTTATATATGTTTATTCTAACCAAAAATCTAAGCTTCCTTAAAGTGAAGCTGAAAATATGGAATAAAGAAGTATTCAGTGACATCTTCTTGCAAAAAAATGACATTGGAGGTAGAACTATCGATAATTGAAGATCTCTCAATTATGGATAAAAATAAGGAATAGATTCATTACAAGGAATAAGAAATTTTGTGTCAATTCCACAACCTCAAAGCAAGGGAAGAAGCATATTGGAGATAAAAGTCCATGTGCACTTGGCTGAAGGAGGGGGATAAGAATATCAAGTTTTTTCATCATTAAACAATGAGGCATAGAAATATAAATAGAATTTCTCAATTACAAATGGAAAATGGGTTTATTAGTAGAGATGATGAGGATATTTCTCACCATATAAATAATTTTTTTTAAAATATTCTCATAGAAGAAGGTCACCCAGATAAATAACTTATGGCTAATACACTGAATAACTTTGACAAAGTTATTTTTGACACTGACAATGCCTCCCTACAGAAATTCCCTTTTGGAGAGGAGATAAAAAGTGCAGTATTCATGATGGAAGGATTCAAAGCCTTAAAACTTGATGGCTTCCCCCTATTTTTGTTCTAAAAAATTTAGGACATAACTCACATTGAGGTCAAGGTGGTTGCTAGAGAATTCTTCCAATCCAAAACCATCCTTAGAGAAATTAATAACACATTTTTAGTCATGATTCCAAAAAAAAGGTGCAAACCATGTACAAGAATTCCTCCCTATTAGCCTTTACAATACTATGTACAAAATTTACCCAATAATCTTTGTAAAGAGAATGCAACATCTTTTAGATAAAGTCATTGGGGAACAACACGGTACTTTTGTGGCTAGTAAACAAATAAAAAATGGTACTATCCTAGTTCATGAAGCCATTCATTCCATTTATAAATCCTCAAGGCAAGGAATTTTCCTTAATTTAGACATGATGAAAGCTTATGATCAGATCTCCTGACACTTCCTAATTTTTATTTTGGAAAATTTGGGATTTAATCAAAACATAAGGAAAATTATCTAGAATTGCATAACCAATCCTAAATTTTCTATTATCATAAACGGGGATCCAAAAGGGTTCTTCCATACTTATAAAGTACTAAGGAAGGGAGACCCCCTCTCTCCATACCTCTCTCATTATAGCAGAAATGTTGTGAAGGATTTTTGTTAAATCCCACACTCAAGGAATGATTAAAGGAATTTCAATGGCACTCAACACTAAGCTTATCATGCATGAATAGTTTGTAGATGATACCATTATCTTAGGGGAATAAATTTGGAGGAAGCTAAATTATTGAAATCTATCTTGAAAAAGTATGAAGTTGCTTCAAATCAGTGTATCAATTTATGTAAAAGCTCTCTAGTTTTCATTAACACTCCACTCATCTAGCAGAAAAGAATTGATAGAATATTAGAATGTCAGGTGGGAAAACTATCGACAAGCCTTTGGGCATTTCATTTTTTGAATTAAAAATGGATTATAAGCTTTGAAACCCCCTCGTTGATCGAATTCAAAGGAATCTTATAGGGTGGAAGGGACACATTATGACACACATAGGGAAATTCTAGTTTTTTAAAGCCTCAATCCAAAGTATCCCCATGTACCAAATATCCATTTTTAGGATACTCTCCAAGGTTGCAGCCAAAATTAAATAAATTCAAAAGAATTTTTTATGGAAGGGCACTGAAGACAAATTTAGGTTCAATATTATCTCTTGGAAAAAAACCTATCTTCATAAAGCAAATGAAGGGTTGGGTCTTAGATGCATCAAATCTATGAACAAAGCCCTACTAGAAAAACTCGGATGGAGACTCATGAAGGAAGATAGAAAATGGGAAAGAATTTTCAAGGCCAAATACCTAAAAGGGCCATAAGTAGATGACTTTTTTGTGGGAAGAAGGTTCTAAAGATGGATCCAAATTTTGTAAATCCATCACCAACTATAAGGATCTTTTCATTAAAGGAATAAATGGAAAATTATAAATGGAGAGAAAATTAAATTCTAGGAAGATGCATGGTTGTCCACTACCCCCTCTCCTCACAATAGACTTAGGCCAATTACTATAAAGCATTCAAGTAAAATTGGGGCTCAAAATTCAAAGACTATTAGGTGGTGAACAAAAGATAAAAAAGTTGTAAAATACTCTTGATTAAAGGGTACACAACTAAAGAAGTACAGGCAATCCACACTCTTAATTCCTCTATTAATTAGATCTGCATTCTTATATTCCCTAAGGAAGATCAATTTACATGGGATGATGAAGATAGTGGTACGTGCTTGATGTCCTCAGGACAAGCCACTAATCTTAACCTAGAAAGAGAATGGAACTCCTAAAAATATATATGGATAAAAAAAATTTGACTCCCAAAGTCAATTTTTTCTTTTGGTTAGTGGCTCAAGACAAGATCCTAATAGTCGATAACCTAGCTAAAAGAGGATTGATAGTCCCCAATAGATGCCCATTATGAAAAATAGTGGAAGATTCAATCCACCATCTATTACTAAATTACCCCTTTAGTTTGACATTATTTAACTAGTTGCTTAATAAATTCAACCATTTTTGGATAAAATCAAATAAAATGCATCAGCCTAAATGGATCTTTCTCCACCTTTGCCAGGTTATCACCAAAAATTGGAAAACTTTTCTTCCAAACTAGGACCTACTTCAGCTCAATTGGTCTTCAACAACTAGGATGTGGTTCAAAAATTAATATCCCCCTCCAAATCACTAATTTTAAAACACACAAAATGGAAGTATCCACCTTAAGGTTGGGCTATATTAAAATTTCATAGAGCTTCCAAATGAAACCTAGGACCTACAGGTGAGGGAGGAGCCATAAGGGATTCAAAAGGAAAGCTAATTATTACATATGTGAGACCTTTGGAACTTAGACAAATCATCTTTCTAAATTCAAGGTGGTTTTTTAGGACATCCAACTAGCCTCCAGCCTTAAGATACAAAGAATCATTAAGGAGGGAGGATTTATAAACATATTAAATGCTCTAGATGGTAAAATTACCCCTCCTATACAATGAAAGATATCATTGATGATGTCAAGAAATATTTGAGGGGTATAACACAAATAAAAATTGTGCACACATATCAAGGTAATGGGGTGGTAGATATACTCACTAATATAGGAGTAAAAATCCCTATTTTAACCAGTTGGCATGAAGGAGACCACATTCTTGAAAGTGTCCAATTGGCTATATGAAATGAAAGTACAGTGTACTAGGGTGGCAATCATGTTGAAACATGCATGAACATATCTCACCAAGAGATGGGTTTAAAAAATAATGAATCATCATTATGAAAAATGAGGTGGATGTATTGCCTAAGGAGGGAGGCAACATGTCTTCTAAGTTTATTTTGAGCCATTCAAACCTATTTGTTCCAGAACCTCCTAAATGTCTTCCCTGGGTCCATTGGCATAGAGATAATGCGGGATGATAGAGAGTGATTAGAACATACTTTCTAAACTGAGGTGCAGGGCTTAAATAAAGTATGGAAAAATTTAAGGTGGGGTGGACTCACAGAACTAATGTTAAGGATTACCAAGCATGATGTTGATGTAGCAAGTGATTTTTTTGCTAGCTAGAATAAGCTTACAGTGGAGATGTGGGGAATTAATATTAAAGTCATGGAGTAATTTATAGGTGAATATATGGGCATGATGTGTAAAGGGGTGAAGGATTATAAGTATCAAGCTAAAAATAAATAATTCCTCCATCATTTCTTTCACATGAACGAGTTCATCAAAATGGATAAGAAGGGTTTCCACCATGATGATATCCCATGGCAATGGCTAGAGGTTTACCTCTAGATGATGAGAAACCTGAATATTGAGGGTAAGTATACTTAAATTTTCTCCCATAATTCTTTGTTATTAAACCATTTCTAAGGATATAAGATTAGTCTCCCATTTTACCTCATAAAGTATTTGGAATTCATAACTCTTACCCACCAGGTTAATGAATATAACTCCATACTACATCAAGGACTTATACTGCTATTGGTAAAACATGGACAAACCTTGTGAGTTAGGGAGGTCCCCTTTAGGGGGTCCTTAGTTGAGGAGGTCTCCTCTGAAGAGGACCCCACCTTAGGATCTTATCACCCTTCTGCTACTACCCCACAAGCTAGCCTATCTAAAACCCCTACTGATGAACTCCCACTGAAGTTGTTTATCCCTAAGCCCAAACTAGTTATTATAGACGAGGGAACTTCCATGAAGGTCTCTAAGAAGAGTAAATTTATCCTATATGAATAAATGAAAAATAATAAAGAGAAGTTGGATATGTTCATCAAGTTGCAGGAAGCTAGGTTGAACTTGGCTAGTCTCATTCAAGAATAGAATGCCTTACATAGGCAAGAGGACATGACTATCTAATCTTTTTTCCATTCCAACAAGGTGAATCAAACTCCCATAAAGTATCCACTAAAGGTGACAGATACCCCCAACCTAATATCCCTAGCATGACCCCAATCAATAAAACCCCTTTACAGGTATAGAGGTAGAAAAGGCCACATATGTTCCTCCCACTAGATGATGTTGAAGGACCTGACAATAGGACAAGGGATAAAGTTTATATGAATAATCAAGGTGAAATTTAAAATATATATGATGATGAAAAGGAAACACCAAAGTTTCCCTCCTCCTAATCTATTTTTTGTTGTTATTTGTTTTGTTGTCTAAGGGGTTAACTAGCTAGCTTTTTATTATTATTTTTTGTTTTGGCCTTTGAGGCATGCTACTCTTATGTATAACACTTTTATGGTTCTTGTATCCTTTTAAAACTAGGTTGTTTACCTAATCAAATAAAAAAATAGAAAAATCATAACATATATTAAATTAAATCCTTTAATTTAAATTTTGGCAGTTAATATTTTAATGATTTATATAATTTTGTGCTCAATGCCTTTATAAGGCTCCAAATAATAATACAGATAACAAAAAAATGGATTAATTTATTAATCTTATAAGACTTATTCATGCAAATACTTCACCATAAAAACTTGTGTCATGATAGCTAGGTATCGTTTTATTGTATATTTCTCATGTTATTAAGGATATGAATCTATCTTTTTAACCCATTAACTGAAAGATTTCCCCCTTTGATGTAAATTTTTACTTTGACACCTTTGCCAAGTCTTAGTGTTTAATTTTATGAATTTTTTATCTAAAATATTCCCTCTCTCTTTCTCTCTCTAAATATTTATGGCTAAAAATTCATTTTTGTACTTTTAGGTTAAAATTACTACCCCATGATTTACATCTTTTTGTTTGTAAATATTTCATTTTCAATAAAATTTTTGGATTTAAATAAAGGTAGCTTCACCTTCAAATAGGAGAGGGACTTAATTCCATACACTATTGACATGAATTCAATAATTTTGCCCCTAAAAAAATTTCACACCAACACTACTCCAACTAGTCATTATCATGCTACACGAGGATGGTCGAGATGGCTTCATCTCTACCAAATGCATAAAGGATAAAATATTTATCATAATTGAGGTTTATCAAGGTAATAACTTTTACAATAGCTTGTTTAATGGCATTGAAAATTATCTTACCTTTGGGGGTATAAATGAATTCAACTCCTTTCTTGAGCATTATTGTGATAGGTTTGGTCAAAGTAGCAAAATTTGGAATGAACCTTCTGATGAAGTTTATCTTTCCCAAGAATATTTGGAGGCCTTTATTGTGACCTAAGAGAGGGAGAGATATAATTATCTTGACTCATTTTGAATCAATTTTTAGTTATTATTTAGAGACAATATGCCCAAGAAACTTGCCCCCATGGACATCAAATACACACTTTCTTGGGTTCAAAGATATCCCAAACTCTTAACACCTTTTAAAGACTTGCTCTAAATGGTTTAAATGATTTATCATACACTTGGATAAGATAGTGATATGATCAAGGTAGACCAAGATAATAATTTTGAGGACTCCCTTGAATTCCATATTCATGGCTATTTGAAAGGTATCCCTTGTGTTTATCAATTTGAAGGGCATCCTCTAGTATGTGAAGGTACCTTAATTAGTAGAAAATGTAGTTTTAAATTGATCACACTCCTACACAAGTTTCTAGTTGTATCCTGAGCAATCATCTAGGAGTGAAAACTTCTCCACACCTAAAAATGTTTGTATAACTTTCTCCATTGGTGGGAGGGGTAGTGATCTTTGAGGGACATTTTATTTAAATCCCTAAAGTGCATGCATAACCAGATTTATTCATTCTTATTTCACACCAGAACTAGATTGGAAACCCATGAAGAATGTTTGATTAGAAATTTTATTATGGTCTTTATGAGATTTAAGATCTCTTTTCTCATTAAAGTCTCAAACTTGGGTTTTAATAGCCTTTGCTTCTATTTTAATGGCTTGGTGATGGGGTCAAGCTCAATAGTATGTTGGGATACACCTAGGTCAAAGCCTTTGAGGTCTTGGTATCTATATTAAAATATATCATCGTACCTTCTACTTAGTTTGATGAAATCTTTGTAATCAAATGGAGAACACACCTTACCAATCTTCAATAGATTTTTATCAGATATAGTTACCTACTTGAATATATCTTCCTTAACCATCATATTTCTTCTCTTACCCTTGATTTGGTCATCATAATTGAATATGATTTCTATTGTGACCAATCCCCTAGGTAGCTTATTTCCCTTAAGTTGGATGAATTGTTCCTCATATTGGGATTGGTGTTGTGAATTATTCTTGGAGTAAAATTTAACTTCATCCTATTTCCCTCTCTAATTAGCCCTCTATTAGGCCTTTAGGCCTAAAAACTAATATTTGGATCCATAACTCTCTCACACATGTGAAACCTAAATTAAATATTTTATTCACTTTAAAGATCTCTTGATCAAGCTCCATGTCCAATTTGATGGTTTGATACAACTTTTCATGTTTCTAAAACACTTGAAACAATCACTTTTAGCCCTTTTATATACATTGTACCTTTCACACATGTCAACCAATTGTCAACAAATGTGATCAAGAGAGTTATGAATGTTAATCAGGTCATTTTAAGAGTCATTTAGTTTATTTTAGGCACTTAAAATACCAAACTATCTCATTAGGTCATTAGAGGGTTTTTTGGTAGCCTGTGAGTGTCCTAAATCTTTAAGGATTGTTCATAGAGCTCAAACCCGTAATTAACATCCAAATTACATGGATAATTAGTGCATAAGGTTTTTATCTTATGAATAATATCTTGAGTCACTGTGAATCTCTTCATACAATATATGAGCATCTAAAATTAGTCCTCTTGAGCTAGCAAACTATATGACTGAGGTCGAGAGATAAGTTCTTAGGATAAAGACCCTCAAAAGCATTTTGTTGATTTAATATGATTAAAATAAGGGAATAACACCTAATTTTGTTTTATCTAACACTTTTCAAACATCTTGACCTCTCAAATGGATTAGAACATTCGTAATCCCCTCATGAGGGTTTGTGATCAACCCTATACAATAGACCTTAATGGACTATTATGGTAACATTTTCCTTCATTTTAAAGCATAAAAAGGATTTAGAGACAACTTATATGTATTATTAGAATGATTAACACCCTAATTTCTAATTCATCAACTTATATCAACATTGCATTCTTTGTGTCACTATTTACACCAAAAGTCTCTTGGTTATAGGTGTGCATTAGGTGTCTAGATGGCACTTTTGGGATGGAAAATATTTCAAATGATCTCTTGAAACTTTTAATATTATTTAAAATTATTGAAGTGTCCTCAAAATCCTTTTATCTTTTCATTCCATTGAAAATCCTCTAACACTTATTAGCAATTTCATCTACTTGACAATACATGTGCTTCCCTTTCCTCTACCTGTAACAGGCCTATTTAGGTTTTTCATTTTTTTAATGTATTCATATTATTTTTGGACATTAAATTTAATTCATAACACTTGGTAAATATTTATACATCCCTTTATACCATTCCCAACTCAATATGACCTTTGGATCTCTTATCTAATACACCAAGTGCTCATTTATATGGGTAGGCCTGTAAATAGGCAATTATGCCCAATTTTGGAGTAAAATGGGAGTTATGAGGCTAACGTTGATTATCAATATTTATTTAATACCTGATACATATTCTAAAATATTTTTAGGCACCTTATCCATACACTTAACTATCCTATCCTTACTGCACTTATGTTTCATGCTTGAAAGCTTGAAAAGGTCTTAGGCTTTTGAGCCCTTTAAACTCTTTCTACTGTATCTTACTATTGTTTGATGCCATTGTTCACCTTGTATAAATCTATATGAATCCAAAAAGTTTTTAATTACCCTTATCACACCTCTTCTGACCCTTTAACCTCAACTCTAATGAAGATTTATTGTATTTCATGTGAAAAGGAGACCTATAAGTCTATAGACATTTAGGTCTACCTTTTGTCATTGTAGGTTCCCTTGAACATGCCTTTTGGATCAATATAATACTAAAAACCATCCTCAATTGTCCCATATTTTTATCATTAGTTTTCTACCCTCAAACCACACTATCATTGCAACATTTTCTGCCTTTTTGAGTAACCTTTGTGTAGGTAGGGTTATGACATAGTCCTTGGCATAAAACCACTGTATGTTACTTAGAGGTGATAATACATAAGTGCTTAGTAATTTTTTAGAGATATAAATGGATTGAAGAGGTGTTTTGGTATCTTTATCCACATACTTCCAATTTTTAAACCTTTAGATCATCAAGAGACCATGATTTTCAGCCTACAAACTATGCAAAAGTGGAGATTTCTTATCTTTTTAG
Source organism: Torreya grandis (assembly GCA_037957365.1). Lineage (NCBI taxonomy): Eukaryota > Viridiplantae > Streptophyta > Pinopsida > Cupressales > Taxaceae > Torreya > Torreya grandis. The sequence continues at coordinate 2,883 of JARHVA010007696.1, read as the reverse complement.
GTTCACACATGACAATAACTATGTGTATAATCATGGATGAAGATTTTATAGACATTATATATCCTTTAATATTTCTCTCATGCCTCGAATCTATTTTAAACTACCATTTTGAGGAGAAAATTGAGCGTATGGGTCATATGTGGGGTCTTAGACCACCTTATAGTCTTAGAAATTATTTATTAAGGAGAGGGAACCAATGTGATAACCAATGCCAAAAATATAAAGGAAATTAGACCCCCTTATTATTACCATAATATCAAGTCATCACCTTATCTCCTCTATCTGTATCAAGCACATGAAGTTAGCCATTACTAGTTTGCCAAGAAGCTAATGGAGATTTTGATACAAATTTTGGATTTTCAAGACTTTTACAAGTATTTTATCCATGGAAATGACTTGAGGAATATGAAGAGACACTTTTCAAATGTTTTCACCTGAATACAGATCCTTCACATCCATAAAAGTGCCTACAACTACCTTCTTTGGAGTGATTTACTCTCTCTTATATGTTGAACCTACAAAAATTATTATGATCTGACATTCTTGACATATGTGAAATTTAGTTAACTCTTTTACAAGGTTTGGCATGTATTTGTATGGATATTTCATCTTTATTGGCTTTAATTTGCATTGGACTTGGCCACATGCATCTTTCTTCTTACAAGCTTGAGATTTACCTTAAACTTTGAAAAACAACCATAACTTCTTCAAACATGTATACGATGTTCATCAAAGGTAGTAAAAGGGTGAGATGACTTGAGGGAAAAATTATGAACCTTTGACACCTTTTGGATCAACTTTATCACATCAAGGTATGGATAAACTAACATAATACTTAAGAAGGATCATTACCTTAAACTTGTCAAAACAACCTTAAACTATGTTAATAAGACCTCAAAAAGACCATTTAAGACCTCATAAGGCATATAATGGATATGAACAAGGATATAAAACATGACAAGTCAAGTTTTTCGTGAACCCAGTCTGTGGTAACCAAAAAATTTCTAACGTATTTGGTGGTCTCCTAGGGATGTTTTCCTTTTAAGTATATTAGACTAGTTGCCTAGTCCATCCATTAGGCATGGAGTCACTTGCACTCAAACTCAGACCTGAATTGGCCTTTACCAAGATAGGACAAGTAACTTGACCTCCAAACATAAATAAGATAAGGAAAACACACAAAGTAAAGGAATTTAAACAACAAACACACTTGTGCTACAAATCACTTAGGGAAAACAAAGCAAGAAGCTACTATGTACAACTAACCTACATATATTATTCCTCCATAGTCAAATGGAAAGATTCTTAGATCAGTTACCTCATGAGATGAGACATATTTTAGAATAAACTACCCTTTTATTATAGCATTTGATGGATCATGTGTGTTACTTACCTACATAATTGGTATGCTCTCAAGATCTCCATGGTCGATAATCAGATCTTCTTCCTAAATATCTATGTCCTTGAGTTGAACATGTGAGTTAATGACAAAGTCATACTCATCCAAATCTTAGATTTTTGGTCTAACTAATACCATTCTTTCCTCATCAATAGACTACTCCTTAATCTCTTGAAAACCTTCACTTAGAGAGCCATCAGTTTGAAATAGAATGCTTTCCATATCATTAAGTAAATCTTCAAGATCACTTTCTTCTCGGCCATCTAGTGTATTTATCTTGATCATCTTGGAAATTTTCATACTCATAATATATTTCCATATCATGGGCTTGAAATTCTTGAGGGTGGCTTGTAATATTTTTTATCTTGCTAGGAGCTTTGTCATCAACAACTTTCTCATGCTCCTTTTGGGATGCTAACTTATCAAGCCCTTCAAACTCCTTGAACATATCCAAGTAGGAGTTCCACATACCTTCAAGACCTTCTTTAATTTTCTCATGAGACTCAACAAGGTCATCAAAAATGGTGCTTTTTTCAAGAGCTTTATCATACATCTTTGGATCATGCTCCTTAGCCATGAAAACATCATTAGCACTCTCCTCATGAGTTATAGGTTTATCATTTAGACCAAAGCAAGACATTTATAACTCTTCCCAAAAGGAATAATCTTCTTTAGTACTTGAAAAAATTTCAAGTAAAATACTAACCTTACCATTATCTTGAGGGACAACATGTTGATTAGATGCTTCACATGCTTGAGTAGACTCATGACAAGGTTACAACCTATCTTCTTCAAGACTAGACCGATCTTCCTCCTCCTCCATGAAGAATGGAAGCTCATCTACCCACTTTAGATCTAACACCTCATGTTTTTCTTGTTCTATCAAAACTAATTTTTTTCTTCTTCATCAACCTCAAATCCATACCATTCAAGTTGATCCATTTGATCATTTGTGACCTCTATAAATATTTCCAACTATTGGCAGAAAGATAGAGGATTATATTCATCTTTGAAAGCTGATTGGTTTTATTTTCCACAAAGGGGAGTGAAAATGATGATCTCTTCTTCATGATCACTAGAATAACTCTTTACAAAACCTTATTTAGATTCACCTACAACTACAACATCTTGCCTCTCAAGGACAACCACCTCATCCTTCTTTCTTGACAAGTTCTCCTTCTCAATTAAATGTCCATCTTCTTCCCTCAATGTAATTGATTCTCATTCACAAAAGGAGAGAATAAGAGGTCAAGAAAATTTATTATCTTGATTTAAACCTACTAGAGTGTCTTTCCACCTTGGTATTTTAGGACAACTAGGCTAATTGGATGCTTCTTAGATAGATGCAACTGGAAAAGTAGATGAATTAATTTAAGGGCTTGTAGGCTTTCTTGACTTAACATCCAACATCATTCCTCCATCTTTCTCTTGATATTGATTATGAATAACCTCTTTCCAACTTATAAGACCCTTTTATGTGGATT